>NW_020717031.1:23980-37506 GCF_900518725.1 Notechis scutatus | reverse complement strand
GCCCCCCCCGACGGGTAAGCGGGCGCTGGGTCGGGGGCGCTGCTGCTGCTGGGGGAGCCCGCCGAGGGTCCCGGGGGGCGGCGGGGCTGCAAACCGGGCTGGCACTGCTTCTCGCCCCCCCCCCCCCCGGGCTGGGCTGGAGGGGCCCGCCGGGCGCAACCGGGCGCCCGCGGGCGGCGGCGGGTCTCTTCCCTGCCGGGGCTCCGGGCTGGCGGCGGCGATGGCAGCTCCCTCCGCTCTCCCGCCCGTCCTACCGCAAAGAGGCAGCCTGGTCCTTTTGGGGATCGCCTGCGGCCTGCTCGCGCCCGATCGCGGCGGGACAGGGAGGCCGAGGGGAGCCGGGACGCCGAGGCTGCCTGCGCCCGAGTGGGGGGGGGGGGCGTCCGCGTTGGGGCCGGAGCGGCAAAGAAGGCGGCTGCGGAGAGGGCCCCGGGGGGAAGGGAGCCTCCGTGCCTCTCGGCCAGGCTTTGGGGTGCGGGGGCTTCCGCGACGGGCCCGCCTGGGGGTGGGTTTCTTGCCCCCGCGGGCCTCCGCGGCTCTCGCTCCGGAGGCTCCATCAGTTCCATCTGGGAGGCCTGGCGCCGGTGCGGGGGGAGAGCCGAGGGGCTGTGGCGGCCTCGGGAGCTCGGCAGGGCGGCATCTCTGCCAACGGGGCTCCCGAGGGGCTGCCGGCTCCGTTGGCGCGGCAGCTGCGCTCCTCAGGCTGCGCTCAGGCGCCCGCTGCCAGGCAACCGCCGCTGCCCGGGTATTGCCCCTCTTGGCCTCGCCTTCTGGCCGCAGAGCCCTCCGCAGTCGGCCCGGGCATCGTCTGGGCGGGCAGCCGGCCGTCCTCCTGGCCGCAGAGGGAGCTTTCCGCCTAGGGAGGCCTCTGGGCGGCTGCCCTCCTTCTGCAACGGCGGGGGGGGGGGGGCTGGCCAGCGCTTGGACATGCCCTGGCTGGCCTCTCAGATGAGGGGGGAGGTCTCCCTATCTCCCCCCATGGGTGGCTATGCTGGGGAGGGGCAGAGAACATGATCTGGGGAGTTATGGCTTGGGCTCTTTGGGAGGGGGAAGCTGGAGAAAGGGGGGGGGGTCTCCTCCTGGAGGCCAGAGAAACAGGATGGGGGCTGCTCTGGGGAGGCAGTGTGGAGGTGGGGGTGGGCTGAAGTCGCAGTGGAAACCCCCCAAAGTGTAGGCCACCATCCCTGAGGCTTCCTTTGGAGCACTGCTCTCTCCCCCTCTTTTTCTGGGGGGGATTCCCTGCTCCTCTCCCCCTCCCAGCACTACCCATGCCTCCCCCCCTCCCACTGTTGCTTCTCCCAAGGTCGGCCGGCCCCTCTGGCAAGCGCCTTGCAGAAGCAGCTAAATTTAGCCCAGAGGCTGCGAAAATGTGGCTTCTCCTTGGCTCAGCCGGTGGGTGGATCCAGGCGGGGCGCTGCTGCTGTGCCCCCCCATAGGAGGCAGCTGGAGGTCAAGTTGCCCCTCGTGGGCCCCTCCAGGCCGTGTGGAGGGGCAGGCAGGGCCCTGCTGAGGAGCCGAAGGGCGGCTGTCCCCCGCAAGCCCTCCTGAGACCTGTGGCTGCCCCTCTGCTCTGCCCGTCTGCACAGCTGGTGCAAAGGAAGCCCAGGAGAGGAAAGGGGGGAGCTGGAAGCCCAGGAGCAGCGGGGGGGGGGGGCTGCCCCAGAAGCCCCTGGCTGCAGAGTCTGGCAAAGGCCTGGCTTCTCTTGTGGGGCTCCTCTTGCTTGGAGTCCTTGGTCACTTGCCCTTTGACCCCTCTGCTGCCCTCCCCTCCAAGTCTGTTCCTGGCCGAGGAGAAGGTTGCAGGTTCTGACTTCACCTTGGGCTGTGGGCAGGAGCAGCTCCACTCCTGGGGACGCCTACAGGTTTGGCTCCGCTCGTGGGGCTGCCCCCTAAATAGGGGAAGCTGTGGCACCTCTGCCGGTGCCTTCGGGGGGGGGGGGGCTGCATGCTGCAGTGGGGGCTAGGCTGCTCCTGCAACCCCCACACACAGATGGGGACTGGCAGCTTCTGCCTGGGGGGGGGGGGCTTCCGGCGGGGGGGGGGGGAGAGCAGTGGTTGCTGTTGGGGCACACTGGCCTCTTCCTCTTCCTGCCCCACAAGCCTCAGATTCTGCCTGGGGGGACCTGAGGGGACTTGCACCCAAGGGGAGCCCAGCAATTTTGGGAGAAGAGCTGAGCTGCCCAACGAGGCAGGAAGTGTCCCACAGGCGCAGCTGGGAGTGGGAACCCTGGCGATGCCATCGTGTGTGTGTGTGTGTGTGTGTGTGGCTGCAGCCTCCAGGTGGGCCTGCCAGTCAGTCAGGGGGCCCCAGTGGGCATCACCTCCTGGCAGAAGCCTTGGGTGAAATGGGCTCCGGGGGCCTCTCGCTCTGCCCGGGGGCCTCCAGTTGGCCTCCCCCGTCTCCCGCCGTGGCCCTTAAGGTCCCGCTGCCTCCTTGAGGGACCTCGGATTGCCGGAGGGGCTCCCCGCAGCACAGGCGGGGCCCCCAGACGATGCTGGGCAGCAGCAGCAGCAGCAGCAGGAGGAGGAGGGAGAGAGGAGCGAGGCTGCCCTGGGTGCGTTGCCCGGGTGGCTTTGTTTGCAGCCGCCTCAGCCCCTTGGCTTAGCTCAGCCGGGGAGGCTCCAGAAGGCCCAAGTCCTTCCCAGAGGAGCGGCTGCTGGCCCGGCCTCCCTGCCCACCTCCCCCCCCCCACAAGCCTCCTCGGTGGAGAGCTGCCCGTCCTTCGGCTTCTTTCAGGCGGGCCTTTTCCCCTGGGCAGCCTTTCCTCTCCCGCCCCCCCCGGCACCGCAGCCCTGAAGAGCAGACTGGGCCGGAGGAGGGGGGGGGCGGGACACGACCGGATCGGCCTGGTCACCCTGAACTTTTCTGCTGGAGGAACCCAGCCCCCCCCGCCCCCCCCCGACTGCCGGGCCCTGCTGCCTTAGCCAGGCCAAGGGAGGAGAAGCCCCCGACTGGCTTGGCTTCATCCCTGTGGGGTCCTTCTTTGGCCACCCCCTCCCGCTTTGCTCTGATGCCTGGGATCGGGGGAGCCCCAGTGGGGTCTGGCCTCTCCAGGCATCATCCTCGTGCCCCCCCCCCCATCCATGGGAAGAACTGCAGCCCCCAGCCCCACCGGTGGTGGTGCAGAGTCAGTTGTGGGGTTTCCTTGCTGCCTTGAAGTGCTCAGGTGGGGGGAGGGGACCAAAGGGCACCAGCCGGAAGGGTAGAGAAAGTGGGGAGGGGGCTGGCTGGGTCACCTGCTGGGGGGTCCTGCTTCCTGCTGATCTCACCTGGTCTCTGGAGCAGCTCCAAAGGAGGCGGGGGCCGTGGTGGGCTTTAGGCTTCCCTGCCATCCCAGACGGCTGGCCCAGACGGAGGGTCTCCTGGGAATCGCTTGGCATGGGCGGGGGGGTGGGGAAGGTGCCTGCCAAGGCCACGAATGAGGCCTCCGAGGCTCAGAGGTGCCCGTCGAGGGATGGGCGGCCTTTGGGTGCCAGGGAACCTCAGCCTTGGCACTGGTTAACGTTCACCTTGCGTGCAGGTGGACATCCCTAACTGCCTTCCTAGAAAGTATAACCCAGGCAGCAGGTGATGGGGCCAAGCGAAAGGGAGCGGGCACCACCAGGTGGGCTTTCCCAGCCATCGGCTCCGGTTGAAAGCCCCTTCCTGGCTGGGGGCCGATGCTGGGCAGGGCTGCCCTCCCTCCTCTGTCCCAGTGCCTGGGTGGGGCCACCCCCTGCCTGCCCTTGGCAAGAGCCCCCCTGCCCGGCTGGTTTGGACCGGGCCCGTGTGGGAAGGCTCTGGACATGGCTGGGGTGGGGTGGGGCCCCAGGGAAGAGTTAGGGTCCTAGCTTCTGTGCCCGAGCACGGTGGCCGGCTGAGCTGCGGTTTGCTGCAGCCTCCCTGCAAGGCCGGAAAGCAGGTGCCCCCCCCCCCGCTGCCCTCTGGCTCCTGGGTCAGGGCTCTCCACACCTTCATGTCCAGTCGGGGGGGGGGGCACTTTCCTGCCTCGGACTGCACCTGCCTCCTCGGGGCTCCTGGCAGTGCCCGCCCGGCTCTCGGAAGGGGCAAAGTCCAGAGAGACGGCCAAGCCGCTGCTTCCGCCTCCTTGTCTCGGCAGCGGGTGAGTGTGCTGGGGACGCCTGCCCCGTGTTGGGGGTGGGGAGGTGGTCTCAGTGGGGGCTCCAGCCAGCCCTTCTGCAAGCCCCTGCTGGGGAGGGACGGGGTCTGACCCGGGGAGGGAAAGCCAGGGAAGGAGGTGGGGGGCAGGTCCGGGAGGAGGGCTGGGCCCCCTAAGGAGGAGCCCGGCTGTTGGGTGCTGGGAACCTCCTATGGGCCGGCATCCCTGGGGGCCCGCGGCTGCCCCCACCCAGCACCCTTGGGCCAGCCCCTCTTTCTCGTGGCCTGGGAAATCCAGGGATGGGCCTGTCCCTCGGCTCACCCCCAGAGGGCTTCTCCTGGCTCCCCGGGTGGCTGCTGTGGGTGAGCTCTGGGCCGGGCATCGCAGCCCTTCCTGGACCGGTCTGCTTATCCTGCTGGCTGTGAGCAACCTCCACCCCCCCCTTCAGTCCTCTGTTTACATCCAGATTGCAGGAGAAACTGACTTTGCTGTTAATGTCGGGGAAGGCTTGTAAATCCAGAGGCCTCACCAGTTCTCCCTGCCTCCCTGCCTCCCGTTGTGGTGGGGTGGGGTTTGGATGTGGCTCTTTGGAATAATGGGTGTGTGTGTGTGTGTGTGTTTCAAAACAAGGGATCCTTTTAAGGGATTGGGGGGTCTTTGGTGTTGTTCTCAGCTCGAGCTTAGTTGAACCTGGCATTTGTGGCCGTTTGGGTGCATGAGAGAAGCTCCTGTGATCCAGCGACTTGAGGCCCAGGGCCCCTTTCAGCCTCCTCGGGGGGGGGGGGGGGTCTTCTGCATGGAGGGGGGGCTCTGCTCAAGGATGAGATGCTGGAAGGAGACCCCCAGGAGCAGCATTTGCACCCAGCCTCCGCCTCGAGCTTGTGTTTCTACAGGGGTGTAAAAATATATCAGTGCGCCTTTGAAAGTTAGGCCCCCGATGAGGCCCTCCAGGAGTTCTGCTTTGCAACGGGGCCTTTCTAAAGCCACCCTCCTGGGTCAGCAGCCGCCATGCAGCTTCCTGGTCTTGCCCGGAGCCGGGAGAGGCAGCCGGTTGGTCTCCACTCCAAGGGCATCTCGTGCCAACTGGTCCCCTCGCCCGATTGCTGGAGCCGGGACCCTGGGCTGCTCCCGGGGCCTGGGCAGGCCAGAGGTGTAAAGGGGATCAGGGCCTGCAAGACGGGGGCCATGGGTCCCAGCCTACCCCCCACCCCCCGCTTTGAAGCCCAGGGAAGAGCCGCCTCTCCTCTTTGGGCCCCCTTGAGGGCAGCCCTGCCCCAGCTGGAGGGTCTAAGTAACATCGTCGGTTGGGGGAAACGCACGGCTGACTAGAAGCAAGTGAAACGCTCAGGAGTGCGAAGCCAGAACTGAAATTCACGCGCCAAAACCCCAAGTGAAAGCCCCCCCCCCCCCTGCGTAGCCTCTCCCCATCGCTGCTCCCCCTCCCTCCAATCAATGTAGAAGAAGCTGCTTGGAAATGGCGGCTCTGGTGGTTTGCATCCACATTCCTCTCCTCCCGGATTGACCGGGTGGGGCAGGCAGCTCCACTTTCTAAACTCCCCCCCCCCCAAAGTGCTCCCCCTCCGCCCGGGGTTCTTGGGAGACTGGTGCGAGACAGGGCAGAGCGCAGGAGATCTGCAACCAGGTGCTGCGCTTTTGCCATCCTTCCTGTCCCTTGGCCTAGGCTGGCCTCTTACGGCGCCCTCTCGGTGGCACTGCTCTGAAGGCTGCCGGGAAGCCGGTCCTGGTTTTTGCTGGTGGCAGAGCCCAGCAGCTCCTCTTGCACCCATGGCGCCTGCCTGTCCTGGGATGCACAGCCAGGCCTTCAGTCCCCAGGCCCTCTGGCTGCGCACGGCCTTGTGGGGGAGAAGAGGTGACCCAGAGTCACAGCCAGCCTGCTCGCTTCCCTGCTGCAGCCGCTCAGGACGCACGATGGGGCCCAGCTCCCCTTTCCTTGCGGATGGGCCATGCTTGCCTGTGAAAGGAGCCGGGACTGTCCTCCTGGCGGTGGGGGAAGCAGCCGAGGCCTCGGTCAGAGCCGCCAGGGAGTTGCTGCTGGCTGGCAGGTTGTCAGGCGGTCCTTTCAGCCGCCCCTGAGCTTGGAGGCTGCCCGGCTCCTGGACACGGGCACATCGGCTCCCGGGCCTCTTTGTGTACGGCCCCCATGTCAGATTTGGGGAGGAAATCCCTCCTGCTTCCCTGGGGTGGTTTTGTGGGCACCGAGGGCATCTGCCTTGGCAGGAGGGACCCACCTGGGGTGTGCCCTGAGCGAGGGAAGCCGGAAGCCCTTCCAGCTGGGCCAAGAGGCCATTTCAAAGCTTGGCATTAACTGTCAGCCCACTCTGGCGCTGCCCGTTGGCAGAGCGACGTTCAGGAAGTGGTTTCTGAGCCTGAGTCGAGCCTGTGATGACAGAACGCGAGGAAGCCTTGAAGGGCCTCCTCCTCTTCTCCTTGGCACCCGAGGAGACCCCTGGCCTCCCCTGGGTTTTGGGCCCCAGCAGTTGCTTGCTGGCAGTTGGCAAGGGAATTCCCTGGCACGGACCCAGCGTCTCCTCTTTGCTTATTCATGGGGAACTTAGCAGCCGCGGTTCCTCTTCCGGGGCTGGGAAGCCGGATGCCCCTCAGAGCAGGCAGCCTCGGGTGGCCCAAACGGCTTGGGGGGGGGGGGGGGCTGGGCGTCTTGTGGGAGAGAAACTGGGCTTCCCCCAGGGAGGAGAGTCCTAGCTTAGGAAGGCTGGGCTGGGACCGTCTGCCCCCCGCTCCCCCCGCGAGCACACCCACACCCACTGGAGGGCCTCTCCTCTCCGGGGGGGGGGGGGGGGGCTTTGTGGGGTCAGCATAAGGCTTTGTGGGGCCTCCTTCCCCTCGGGGTCGGGAGCAGCTGGGGGCCACTGGCCAAGGCGCCCGAATCGCTTGCCTGCCAGCTGCACCTGCCCCCTTCCTTCAGAGGTGGGTCTGCTGTCCGGAGTTCTGGCTCCAGCCCTGGAGGGTGCTCCTTCTGCAGGGCAGCCGGGGGTCCCCTTCCGCCCCCTCACAGCCCCCTTTCCGTCTCTCGTGTCTGCAGCTTGGCACGGCCTCTGTAGCAAGATGGGTGCCCCAGCCGGGCGACTGGCGGCTTGTCCTCCGCTGCTCTGCCTCACGGGAGGCCGCCTTTGACCTGCCTGCAGCCCCTCCCCTCCCCATGGAGAAGATGAGCTGGCTGAGCAAACTGAACCCCCGAGCGGCAGCTGGGCCGAGGGCGAACAGGGGCGCCAGCCTGCAGGGCCCGGTGACGGCGGACCCTGAAACCTGCCTGATGGTCTTCAAGAACCACTGGGCTCAGGTGAGTGACCCAGGTGAGTGGCCCAGGTGAGCGGCTTTGGGCAGCCGGCAGGAGGGGGCATCGGAGCACACACGGGAGCCCAGCCAGCGGGCGCAAGAGACCTCCCCCCACCCCCAGTCGGGGGACCCAGCCCGACATGTTTCCTCTCCTGGCAGGTGCTGAGGATCCTGGAGAAGCGCGGCCCCCATGTGGCTCCGGGGGCGGCGGATGACCTGAGTGCCGTACGCAACAACACCTACCAGATGGTGACCCTGCTGGCGGAGGAGCGCCCGCATGCCGAGCTGGCCATGGGGCCCATCCTGGAGTTTGCGGTCTCGGAGGGCGTGCTGGAGCACCTGCTGGGCTGGCACCTGCAGCGGGAGGTGCCTGAGGAGCGCAAGGTGGAGCTGCTGAAGCTGTTCGAGACGCTGATCAGCCAGGCCCACCAGCCGCTGCTGCTGCACCAGAAGGCCGTGCTGGCCCCCCTGCTGCGGCTGCTGGCCCTGTGCGCCGAGCCGGCCTCGCCCCTGCTGGAGAGCAACCTGGTGCTGCTGCTGAACCAGCTCTGCGTCTCCGTGGCCCGGGACCCCCCGCTGCTGGAGCTCTTCTTCCACAGCCCCTCTGGGCGGGGCCCCCCCCACCTGCTGCTCTTCTCCCTCCTCATCCCCTTCATCCACCACGAAGGGGTCGTGGGCCAGCAGGCGCGGGATGCGCTGCTCCTCCTCATGGCCGTCTCCTCCGGCAGCCGGACCGTCGCATGCTACATCACCGAACACTCCTACTTCTGCCCGGTGAGTCCGCTGGAATCGCCTGCCGGGGGTTTTGGCCCTGCCGGCCCAGGGGAGGGGCCATGGCCCTGTTGCTCTGGTTGGCACTGGCTGCCTTTGGGAGCCTCTCTTGGCTCTTGCAAAGGAGGCTGGCAGGTTCCGTTCCAAATTCAGCGCCTGCCTTGTGGCATGGTTTGAATTCTTATTTTTGTCCCAAAGGGGTTGCGTTAATCCCACTCTTTTTTCAGGCTTCTGCATTATTTTGAGCCGAGGTTTCGGTTGCGTTTGCTCCCCCAGAGCTGTTGCCATAGAGTGGTGAACCTGTGCTAGAAAGGAATGTGGGCACCGGAACGGCAGGCTGTGCAGGGAGGAGGAGAGACTAAGAATGCTAGGCCAGAAATAGCACAGAGGCTGCTCCTTGTCTGGGCGGCGCTTCCTCCGTGGGGCTCTTGGGCAGAGCGGCAGGGCCGGCTGGCCGAGTGGCCGTGCTGGCTCTGCGCTTGCTTGGTTGTGCCCAACTGTCAGAGGCTGCTTGGACCACTCAGCTGCGGAGGTGCTTCCTGCAAGGGGGGGGGGGGGCGCTTGGCACACCCTGCAGGGCCTGGGCAGCTTCTTGCCCCAGGTGGGCCCTGGAGCGAGGAAGAAGAGGGACGCCCTTGGGTGCCTGGGGAAGCCCAGGCATCTTCATCGGGGGGCCGAGGGTGAGGAGCGCCTCAGGGCAAGGCAGACATCCGTGAAGCCAAAGCTGCTTCCCAGGGCCAGGGGGCAGCTGTCTGCCCTGGGGGGCCCGCCTGCCCACCCGCCAAAGGGACGCAGGCCGGCAGCTGGCCGCACCTGTCCGCCCTCATGCAGCCGTGCAGAAGCTCCCTGCGGCCGCCTTCCCTGTCCTGGGGGTGGAAGGTCCTGGTTGTGGTCCCCTCCCCATTCTGATGGCCTCCTCCATCCCCACCCAGGTCCTGGCCACGGGACTGAGCGCCCTCTACTCCTCGCTGCCCCGCAAATTGGAGGTCCGTGGGGATGACTGGCACTTCCTGCGCCGGGAGGACTGGATTGGGGTCCCGTCGCTCGTCCTCTTCATGAACTCCCTGGAGTTTTGCAATGCGGTCATCCAGGTAAGGCCGCTGTCCAGCAGGGAGAGCGGGGGGGGGGGGGGGGGGGGGGGGGGGGAGAAGGGCATCCAGAAACTGCCTCAAACACCCTGAACAGATCTGCCCAGAAGGTCCCGCCTGGAGAGCTGAGCGGAGCCCTGGGATCTCGTCCCTGCGGAATCTGGAAGGATGCGGGAGCGGCTCAGAGGGGGGTGGGGGGTGGGGTGTCTCTCTGCTGCTGGCCATGTGCAATCGGGGCCAGGCGCCCCCTCCGTTGGGCTGGCCTTTGCGCATCTGTGGGCCTCTGTGGATGCTGCTCCGCCCAGGTTTTGCACAGGGCGCTCCCCACATACCTTGCTGCTCCCCCCCCCCCCCCCGCGCAGGTAGGACATTGGGCCGGTCCCCTGATGAGTCCCCCTCCCCGATGTGGGAGGGGCCGCTGCCCTTCCGGAGGCGTTTTGGCTCATTCCACCTGCTGAGCCCTGGGCTGCTGCTCCTCCACTCGAGGGCTCCGGGCTGGGCGCTCCTTCTGACTCTGCCCCTTTGCCCTGCAGGTGGCCCACCCGCTGGTGCAGAAGCAGTTGGTGGATTACATCCACAGTGGGTTCCTGGTGCCAGTTATGGGCCCGGCTCTGCACAAGGTGAGGGTGAGCTTCCTCCCCCTTTCGAAGGGCGGACGGCCTTCTGGCGGCAGGAGGGCAGGGCTGCCTTTCCCGGGCACCGGCTGCTCTGACTGCGGCTGGGATGGGGCGCCCAGGGCTCCTGCCAAAGACCAGCCATCGCAGGGCGGTGCCCGCCAGCTGCAGGCCTCGGGGGCACGGCGGGGCAGCCTTGGCTGAGGTTCCTCTGCCCGCCAGACGTCCATCGAAGAGATGATCGCCAGCACGGCCTACCTGGACCTCTTCCTGCGCAGCGTCAGCGAGGCGGCCCTGCTGAAGACCTTCCTGCGCTTCCTGCTGCTCCACCTGCACGACAGCAGCACCATCCTTGACACTCTGGTGGCACGGATCGCCAGCAATTCCCGGGTGAGGCGGCCATGGGCACCGGGGGCCCCCACACAGCTTCCCCACCAGAAAGGCCGTGAGGGGCACGGGAAGGCCGAAAACAGGACTGAGGGGCAGCAGCTCAGGGTTGCAGGAAGGCCCTCCCTGAAGGAGGGGGGTGGGGGGGCTTGGGGCCTTTGCCTAGTTCAGGGGGGGGGGGGCTGCTTCCTCTAACTCCGCCCCTTCTGCCCCCAGCTCTGCATGGTCTCCCTCAGCCTCTTCCGGACGCTGATCGGCCTTCACTGCGAGGACGTCCTGCTGCAGCTGGTGCTGAGGTACTGGGGGCCTTCTTTGGGGGGGGGGAGGGGAAGCGAATGGCTCCCCAGCAGTGCTGAAGCCAGAAGAGGAAGGGCTTTTGGGGGAATGGGGGGAATTGCCCCCTTTAGAACAGCTGCCCAGGCAGCAGCCCTTCCTTTGCCTGGCCTCTGTGGATGAGGGCATTGCAGGTGGCGCCACAGCTCCTCACTCCCCCCCCAGGTACCTGATCCCCTGCAGCCACGTCATGCTGAGCCAGAAGAGAGCGGTCAAGGAGCTGGACCTGTATGGCAAGGCTGCTGCCAAGTTCCTCTCGCTGATCCCTCAGTGCTGCCGCCCGGAGAGCCTGCCCCCCCCGGAAGAGGAGGAGGAGGAACGGGCAGCCTGGTCCAAGGGTGAGGCTGGGCGGGTGGGAAGAGCCTCCCTGGGTGGGCTCCCCCCGGCTGGGACTCTTGGGGTCGGGCTCAGGGTCCTCCTCTTGAGGACGGGGCTTTGTGGCTGGGCTGGACCCTTCCTCCTCCTCCTCCTCCGTCTCCCCAGGCCAAGGCAGCCCCAGTTTGGACTCCTCCTCCGTGGTGACCGTGCCCAGGCCCTCCACGCCGTCTCGCATCTCCTTCTTCAGCCGCCAGTCCAGCTTCAGCACGGAGGCCCCCAGCCCCACCCCCCGCTCTCCAGGGACGCCCGCAGGCAGCCCTGGTCACCGTCCCGGCAGGTGGGAGGAGGCCTCGGACCTGGAAGGGAACTACCTGGAATACCTGCGGGATGCGCGGCTCAACATCGACCTCTGCGTGCGGGCCTGCCGCGTCTGGTCAGCCCCCTACGATGGGGAGGAGCCCAATGCCGGCAGCTTAGCTCCACCTCTGGGTGCCTCCTCGGCAGCCGACGCGCCCGTCCATCCCAAGGGGGCCCTGCCAGATCCCGCACCTGCCTCCCCCCGGACTAAAAAGCGGGGGGCGAGCCTTGAAGTGGCCCCTGCCGCTGTGCCGCCAAGCACCGCCCCACCTGCGGACACCAAAGAGAAGCAGCCTCTGCTTAACGGGGCCCACGTGGATGCTGGCATCAAGAAGGGCCGCTGGGCCCCCCCCGAGGGCCCCTCCGAGAACGGGTCAGTCCCACCTGCCAACCTTTGGGAAGGCGCCTCCTGCCTGGACTTGCTCGCGGATGAGGGGCTGAGCCAGGCCCCTCTGGAGAATGGGGGGCCGCTGACGGTGGAGGAGTTCCACCAGGAACTGTGTCAGCTGCAGGACGAGATGGCCAACGGGGGCCGAGCGGAGGAAGAGCCCCCCTCCGAGCCTGAACCGCTTTCCCGGGAGGAAGAGGAAGCCTTCCACTGCTTTGCCTCCTGCCCCGAGGGCTCTGCCCCCGCCCCGCCTGCTGACCCCCTCTCCCAGATCCTCAGCAGCCCCCTCCGGGCCTCGGGGCAGCCTTCCAGCCAGCCGTTCACCGGTGAGTCTCCTTCCCGCCTCGTGCAGGGAAGCCTTTGGGAGGGAGGGTCCTTTCTCAAGCGGCTGCCTGGTCCTTCGGCCGGGGGTGTGTGGGGGTCTCCTGGGTGGCCTTCAGTGGGCCAGTTCACGATGGCTCCAGGGCTGTGGGGGGGAGCGGAGGGGGGGCTCCTCCCATCTCAGGCTGGCTCCCCGGTCCGGTGTAGGCCAGCGAAGAGGCAGGATCGGTTAGGGCCCTCCTGTGCAGCCGCTGCCCGGGGTCTGGGGGGGGGCATGTCCCCCCCCCCCCCCCGCCTGATGGCCACCCGTGTCCGCAGGCCCCTTCCTGGCTATCCTGCTGGCCAAGCTGGAGAACATGCTGCAGAACTCGCTCTACGTCAACTTCCTGCTGACGGGGTTGCTGGCTCAGCTCGCCTGCTACCCGCAGCCCCTCCTGCGCTCCTTCCTGCTCAACACCAACATGGTCTTCCAGCCCAGCGTCAAGTCCCTCCTCCAGGTAGCTCAGCGGCCGGGGGGGGGGAGGGGAAGGGGCAACCCCCCCCCCCAGGGAAGGTGGCTGAGGGCCTGGCTTCTCCTCCTCCCACTGGCAGGTCTTGGGCTCAGTGAAGAACAAAATCGAGGGATTCGCGGCCAGCCAGGAGGACTTCCCCTCACTGCTCTTAAAGGCCAGGAAGTACCTGATTGCCCGGGCCAGGCCGGACGCCCCCGACGCCCTCAACCCCCTGCCCCCCCTGCGCCGCCCTGAGGCCCTCGGTGAGCGACCCTGGGCACCTGGCAAGGGGGGAAAGGGCCCCTGGAGGCGGTTGGGGGGTGGCTCAGCCTTTGTCCACTGGCTGTCCTGGCTGCCGGTCTTGACCCGTGCCCTCTCTCCCGCCAGTGAAGAGCCGCAAGCCCACCATCGGGGAGCTGATCATGCGCCACACCAACAGCCCCACACGGGCCCGCCAGGCCGCCCAGCTGGCCCTGCAGCATGTGCGCGAAGGCCAGGTGCTGCAGGCACTCTCGGGCGGCTCCCTCTTCCGCGGCTCCGCCGAGAAGCAGAGCGAAGCGCTGCGGGTGAAGAACGCCGTCTACTGCGCCGTCATCTTTAGCGAGTTCCTGAAGGAGCTGGCAGCCATCGCCCAGGCCCACGCCGTCACCTCGCCCTTCCTGCTGGACCCTCCCCCAGAGTGACCCCCCCATCTCTCCTGCCCACAGGGGGGGGCCCTCCGTTTTTAAAACTCCATACCAGGAAATGGACCTTTTTAATTTATTGGGAATGAATGTTTTTTTCTGGAAAAAAATTGTTTGTTGCAATATATATATATATATATATATATATATATATAAGAAGCTGCCTCTGCCTGCCCTCCGCAGTGTGTCTGGGGAGACCCTCCCCCCGACCCTTCCAGGTGTCTCCATGGCCAGAGCTCTCTCGGCCCTCCTGCCTCTCCGCCCCCTGGACCTCTGGGAGGGGCAGCTTAAGCCAAGGCAGGGACCATCTTGCTCCTTTGGGGGGGGGAACCTTCTTTTCCTACTGGGGGGCACCTCAAC
>NW_020717031.1:0-23880 GCF_900518725.1 Notechis scutatus | reverse complement strand
CCCCCCCCCCCGCCAGGCCAGAGTCTGGGCATTGCTACATGCGAAAAAAGGCGATTTATTGCTGGTGGGGGGGGGCGGGGGGGGCTGCCTGCTGCCGTCCAGGTCACCCTTCCGTGTCGCTCTCGGCGGCCGCGATGCTCTGCAGCAGGGGCAGGGACATGCAGTGCCTCTCGGGGTCAGCCAGGCTGCCGCAGGAGGACCCCAGCTTGGGCCGTCGCTGCTTGAAGGGCCACTTCCCTGTGGGGACACAGAACGAGGGGGTCGGGGCAGGAGCCCCCCAGGGAGAAACCACCCCCCATTCCCCCACTCCCGAGAATCCCAAATCCTCCTCCTCCAATCCGAGTTGGTCACTGGGACGGGAGGTCATTCTCCCAAGCCTGCTTATCCCTCCCGCCCCCTTGCAAGCCCCTCTCCCTCTAGCACGGATAGCGTTCCCTAGTTGGGTCAGGAAATGTTTGCAAGGAAACAAGATCTCCTAGGATCCCACAATCCTCCTCCTCCACGTACATGGGCGGGGATGGGCGTCTCCGGGGCAGGAAGGGAGTGAGCAGGGAGGCCTTGCTCTCTGGCCAGGCTAGAAGTCCTTTGGGCCCCAGGGAGGCCATAACCGTGGAGGGAAGGGGAGCTGTGGCCCTTTGCCCCGGCAGAAGCACAGCCTGCCATGCAAGCAGCCTCAAGCCCTCCTAGCTGGGTTTAGCTTTTTTGGGGGTGGGGTGGGGGGTGGAGCACAGTGGCTCCATCCCTGCTTTGGGGAGGAGGGGGGTGGGGCCTCCCCGTTTCCTCACCTGTCACCGTCCTCAGGGGCCTGCCCAGGGCCCTCCATCGCTTGCGCAGGGCCATGGTCTCCCTCTCCCTGGGCAGGGGGGCCTCCAGGGCTCGGGCCGGGGGAGAGGCCTCCAGCATGGCCGTCCTCATCCAGGCTGCCCTGGTGGGCAGGCTGCGGCCCATGGGCTTCTGGGAGCCCAGCACGCCTTTGTGGCTGAGGGCGAACTTGAGGCAGGCGAAGGCCAGCGGGAGGGGCGCCTCCTGGACGAAGTGCCGGTGCTCAGCGTCCTGGGTGACGGCCAGCGAGAGGCTGCTGGCGT
Organism: Notechis scutatus; assembly: GCF_900518725.1. The sequence continues at coordinate 22,795 of NW_020717031.1, read as the reverse complement.
AGAAGACCTCATGCACCACGTAGAGGCTGCGCTGGGAGCACAGCCAGGGCAGGTCGGGGCGCAGGGCCACCGTCCCGGGGCGCAGCGCCAAGAAGGCCACCTTCTTGTGGACGCCGGCCAGGCAGAGGCGGATGTGGCGCAGTGCCCCGTCCACCAGCCGTGTCTCCTCGTAGCGGGACTCGCCCCTCACGCGGGCACTGTACTCGCGGGTGCAGTGGGTCAGCTCCCTGGGGGCCGGCCCGCTGGGCAGCAGGCTTTCTAGGGGCCCGATGGGCACCAGGAAGCACTGCCGGCGCAGGAGGCTCTGCCCCAGCTGCGGCTTCTTGATCAGCACCGTCAGGAGGTCGTAGGAGGCAGCGTCTTCCAGGAAAGGCACCGGCACCACGCTGGGCCCGAAGCGCTCCTCGATGACCTGCAGGGAGACAGAGGCTGTCACGGGGAGCACGGCCGTCCCGGCCCTTCGCGAGCAGAAGGGCCGTTCTGCTGCACGCCCAGCTCGGTCACCCCTTCTCCTTGGCGGCAGCAGCAGCAGCAGCAGCAGCCAGAAGGCCAGCTTAGCCAAACCGGGTATTAGTTTGGCCTGGAGGAAGGCTCTTTCTGCAGGATCCAATCCGGGTGGGTCACCAGGACCCGAGAGGCTCGGGCTGGAGGCCATCCTCAGGGAGCTTCTCTCCGTTAACCGAGGGCGTCCTTTGGGCTCTCCTGGGCTCTAAAGTGGCTTTCTAGAGATCAATTAAAGACACACACACACACACGAGGCACCGTATCAACCCCCATGCAGGACAGGCCACCCTCTGATGGAGGGAAGCTCCCTGGGGACGGGCCCCACCACTGCCCCTCTCTGGCCCTGGTGACCCACCCAGACTGGATCCTGCAGCGTTATCCTGGGACACGTGGAGTCCATTTCATTCCTGAGCGAGCTTCCTCTTCCTCCCAGGGATGTCCTTTCCAATTGCAAGTACATCTCTCTCTCCCCCTCCCTCCCTCCCTCCCTCCCTCCCTCATTGGAGAGATGTCCATCGATTAAGGGGACCGTTAGCTCCCCATGACCAAAGGGGCCCAGGTGTCCAGGGCTGTCCTGTCAAGGACACCCCGTTCCCCGGAACCGCCTCCTTCCTGCAGCTGCTGAGCCTCTCCCCATCCAGGCCAAGGGGCCCTGCTCTGCCCCAGCTGCCCCTGATATGCGCATCCAGGCTGCACCCATAGCCCTCTGGGGCAATGCCCTTCCCGGTGCCCGCTCTGCCCTCTCACCTTGTCCCGGATCAGTTCCCAGTTGGCATCTGCCTCGCTGATCTTGAGACTTGGACTCCCTCCGCCGTCCATCTTGCCAGCTGTGGGGCTGGCCCAGAAGGGGTCTGGGGTGTTTGTGGGAGGGTGGGCCATAAGGGAAGCCAGGGGAGACGGGGGGGGAGCCAGTTGGGGAGCTCCGGAGGAGGGTTTTCCCCCAGAGTCCTGGAGGCAGCAGGGCCCGCTGGCCTGTGAAGTCACAAAGGCTGCTCTGCTTGCATCATCATCTGGGCGAGGGGAGGAGGAGGAGGAGAAGCAGTGACCTTCCTCTGCCACGGGTGGGGGTAGGGGAGGCTGGCTGCAACCACAAAGGATGCAGAGGGAGAGCCAGCCCTGCAAGGTAGGACAAATGAGGAAACCGACTCCCCAAGGCCAGGTGAAACTCGATATCAGGATTCCAGCAATCGCCCTAATTCATGATTCTCCAACCAAACTCCAAAAACCTTCCAAGGATTCATTAGAGGCGACATCCTGGCCCTGCCCTGGACGCAGCCAACTCTGGCAGACGTCAGAGTCCCCTGGGACCCTGTCCCCCCCCCCCGGGTATCTCATAAACCAGAGTCTCCAACTGAGCACCTTCACAGGCTGGGTGTCATAAATCAGCTTCTCCAACTGAAAATATTCGTGGGCAAAAACTCTGGTGGTTTAGTTACACTCTTTTAAAGTGAAGAGGTGGAATGGGCTTTGGCTTTCAAGCGGCTGCCCTGCGCTTTCATCGATAGCGGCCTCAGTAACAGAAGCTCGAGCTCCTGAGTGCATCGGCCCTTTCCTGCCTCTTCGGTCGGTTGGAAGGTTTCCTTGCAGGGCTCCCAGGCTGTGGCAGCCACACCTGACCACAAACAAGCCAGATTAAAAAGACCCCAAGAAGCAGCCAGTCAGATTCTATCCTAGGAACTGCTACGCCGAGGAATCCCAAGATTGAATCACCCAAGGAATCTCAGCTAGAAGTTCTGATCCCCTTTCCCTCCTCTCTCTCTCTGTGTGTGTGTGTGTGTGTGAGAGGGGGGGGGAGAGGAATCTGCTCTGGTAGCCTTGGAGAGTCCTGGGGATGGATCTGTTTAAGAAGGGGAAACCTGGGGGATCCCCTCTTCCCAATCAGAGCAGCCCCTTCTTTAGGGAAGGAGGTGCCAACCATGAGGCTTTAAATATGGCACCCAGAGCCAACAGGGCACCCTTGCAAGTGGCACATCCGGGAAGCGAGGCATGCTTGAGCTGCTGCCACCTGGACCAGCTGCAGCTTCAGAATGGTCTTCAAGGGCAGCCCCACCTAGAGGGCACTGTGCTAGTTTAGACCGGAGGTGCTTAAGGCACGGGTGTATTCGGCCTGCTCAGGTTGGCCAGCTGAATTGCGTCCATGCATGCGCAGCTGAGCCGCCCTCTCCCCTCCTCAGGCAGGGACACTCTATGCCCCCCTGGGCTACTGGCCTCCTTCCCCGGCACACCAAGGTCTGCTCTGTGGTGCTGGCATTCAGCCAGGCCGGGGTCAGCTGGCGCAGCTGCTGTACGGTTTGTGGGAGCCCAGCCTGCCACACTGCTGCAGAAGAGGAGCAGTTGGACCCAGCTGCAGTGAGAGCTGGCTGCCCTCCAGCAGGCCACAAGGGTGGCATAAGGGATGCTGCTGCCCCTCTTCTCTGGTTGCACCAGCTGGCAGCCCTCGCGCCATCTGTGGGCAGCCTCAGAGCCCCACTGCTGATGGGGCTGGCTCTGGAAATGGCTGCCCTGCTCGGCCCTAGATGGCCTGGGCTGCCCTGGCCCTCAGTAGCGCCAGCCTGGGAGGCTTTGGCGAAAGGAAGGGCTCCCCGCCCTCCTGCCCAGGGCCCGGAGGGAAGGAGGGAGGGCAGGAGGGGCCTGGTCAGTACCCTGGCAAGGCTGTTCCTGGCTCTGCCCTCTGGCCCCAGCGGCCTTTGTCCTGCTTTGCACACACACACACACACACACACACCCGCTGTTCATGGCTGGGAGATTCTCCGCGGTGCCTCGTTGGCCCAAAGGTGCCTTTCCCCAACTTTCTTGGCTTTTCCCTCGAAGGCCTTTTGCTTCTCTGGTCCAGTGCAGCACTGGAGTTCTTCAGAGGTCTCTTGGACGAATAAGCTCCTTTGGGTCGTCCCTCCTTGGTTGCCAGGACCGAGGCAGGCCAAGAGCCGGCCCCGTCCAGCCCCCATCCACTCAAGCCCGCATCCCAGGGGCCCATGGGGTGGAGGAAAGGGATGCCCCCGGGCGGACTCCGTCCCAGTGGCTAAATGCGTCATGTGTAGAGGCTTCTTTGTGGTCAGGTGTGGCCCCCAAGCCTCTAAGACCCCCACAAAGTTGTCAGCTCAAGGGTTGCATAACAAAACAGTGCAAAGCCCGACTTCCTCCTCCGCTGTGGCCAAGCTCGTCCCTCTGCAATTTAAGGAGGAGAAACCCCACGCAGGACCCAGGGAGCGTTCAAAGGCAGCCCACGGATGTTCTGGCAGGGCGTGGACAATTCGGTGGGAGACAGGGCTGCCGGGAAAGAGAATTCCTCAATCCTAGAGCTGGAAGGGACCTTGGAGGTCATCCCACGTGTCCAGCCATGGTGGCATTTCTGGCAGAGGACCGGCCGGCCCCTGTCTGGTGGCCTTCGGCCAGGAAGCAGCCAAAGCTCCAGGGAACAGCCAGGTGCCTCTTCTGGCCAGGATGGCCTGCCTGACGCAGCTTCTTTGTGCCTTTCAGGCCCTGGCTGGACCCCGGCCTGTCGCAGGAGAGGGCACCTGCCCCCCTCCCTTAACTGAGCCCCTGGGGCAGCCTTGGCCTTTGGAGCCGTTATGCCCCCCCCCCCCGAAGGCTCCTGGGTGCTTGGAAGGCCTCTGCGTGGGGCGGATGCTTCGGGTGCACAGAGGGGCCATGTCCACCCCCTTCTCCACCCCATCCGGGCCCCCTCCCCCCTCCCCTCCCCCCCAAGGATCCCAACAGACAATGCAGTAGGAACACCAGAGCCGGCTGAACCTTTATTGAGCTCCTCCTCCACACCCCTTTCGGATCATCCCCCCACCCCAGGTAGTCAGAGAGGCCAGGGACACAGGAGGCCTCTGTCCGGCTTGCTCTCTGCCCACTGGAGAAAGGATGCATCAGTCCCAGGGGCCTCCCTCCCTCCGCAGCACTTTAACATGCCACCAAAAGAGATCCTAGAGGTCATCCAGCTGAACCCTGTCCTAGGGCAGGAGCCCTTCATTGCAGCCAGAGGTTGAGGGGTTGTGGGGCAAGATCCCTCCCCCCCAGGCCAGTCAGCAACTGAATTCACACCAGGCCAGAGAGGAGCGGAAAAGGTCTGGCTGGCGTGGAATCCAGTGCATTGTGCCAACAAGGCCACCGTCTTAAACCGTAACGGTGGTTCTTTGGTGCTGAGAGGTTGTGCGCCAGCAGGCACTGTGTGGTGCACCAGCTCTATGCTTAGCCCATGTGCAGAAAGCCAGCCAGGGCCCGGGTGCCTCTTCGTACAGGCTGCTGGGGGTCACCGGCCCCCTTTCCTGGGGACACTCTCAGCTGCCGAGAGGAAGGCGACCCCCACGTGGCCAGGAAGCAGGTAAAGCCTCTGATACCCCAGTGGCATTTCTGGGGGCCCCTTCTTGGATGCCCCCCCTTTCCAAAGCTGGAGCAGGTCTTGGGGGGGGCACTGGAGGTCCTGAAGAGGAAACCCCCCCCAGCACTCCGAGCCAAGAGGGCTAAAGCCCCCACAGGAGGACTTCTGGCCAACCAGCCCCACCAGTCTTGCCCTGGTGCCGCAGAGATCAGAGGGGAGTTTCCTGCTTGTAGTGACAGCCACTAGTGGGGCCCTCAAACTGTAGCTTGGTGGCTGCTTTGTGGTGCAGGTGGGAGGCCAGCGGGTCAATGGAGATCGCCCCTCCCCTGGATGCCTTGCGCTGCTTCTCCTGAGCTGGCGGTGGTGGAAGGGCCAAGGGGCCTGGCTGGGGCTGGTGGGGTGGGCAGTACTGCGGCATCTGCTCTGCCCCAGAGATGGGGTCCGGTGGGGTTCTTTGGGGGACAGCAAGGGAGGGGAAAGTGGACGTGGTGGCTGAAGAGCCCTGGGAGGCCTGCGACTCGTTGGTGGAGCCCAGCCAGGGCACAGGAGACTTGCCCCGCCACCTGCCTTGGGGGACGGGGCTGCTGGCCGAGCTGCTGGAAGAGCCCAGCTGGGGAGATGCCGGTCCCGGCCAGGCCCCGTAACCTTCCATCAGCTTAAGCACGGCCTGTTGACCCCGCTTGGCTGCCAGCCACCTTGGGGTGTGGCCTGCCTTGTCCCGGACATCGGGGCTGGCCCTGTGCTCCAGCAATACCTTCGCCACGTCAGCCCAGCCTTCCTGCACGGCCACGCCCAGAGCAGTGTTCCTTTGGCTGCAACTGTGGTTGGGCTGTGCCCCCCCTCCCCAGCAACAGGTGTGCGATGCTCCCGTGGCCCTGCCAGGCAGCCTGGTGCAAGGCCGAGCGGCCTTCCTTGTCGAGGGCATCCACGTCCGCCCCATAGCTCAGCAGCAGCTGGGTGGCCTCCCCCTGCCCTTGCCAGCAGGTGACATGCAACGCAGTGCGGCCCTGGGCATCCCGCCCTTCCAGCCTGGCCCCACGCTCCAATAACAATCCGGCCATCTCCACATGGTCCTCCATCATGGCCCTGGTGGTCAATGGGGGAGTGGTGCTCCAGGCAGGAGCTGCACAACATCGGTGAGTCCTTCCTGGGCTGCCAGCATCAGCGGGATGTGGCCGTCCTGGTTTGGCTCACCTACACGGGCTCCAGCCTCCAGAAGAGCTGCACATGTCCTGTGGTGGCCCTGCCAGGCGGCCAAGTGCAGCGAGGCCCAGCTCAGCCCAGCCCATCTGGGTGGTTTCCATCCAAGCTTCGCTGGAGCAGAGCCTGCACAACGGCTTCGCTGCCCTGTCCGGCTGCAAGACCCAGAGCGCTCCGGCCTTCACTGTCCAGGACGTCAATGGCCACCCCCCAAAGCAGCAAGGTCTCTACCGCTGCCCGGTGGCCCATGGAGGAAGCAGTCAAGAGTGGGGTGCAGCCTCTGGAATCGGCCTGGTCCACTTCGGCCCCAGGTTCCAGCAAGAGCTCCATGACATCCACGTGGCCTTTGTAGGCAGCTACCTGCAAGGGAGTCACATTGTCCTGGAAAAGCCCCGTGATCTAAGAGGAGCTCTACGACCCTGGCACAGCCCTGGCTCGCTGGAATGCACAAAGCGGCCACCAAAAGGGCTGTCCGCCCATCCGTGTCAGCGTGATCGATACGAGCTCCGTGGCTCAGCAGCAGAGCCACAATCCAAGGCCTGGTGCAGGGAGGGGGCCGGCCCTGGCTCCCCCAGGTGAGCGCCTGCCAGCTCCAGCACTGCTGGCTCTAAGGGCACCAGCAGCTTCGGCCCCACGCAGCACTCCACAGGCACCCGGCACCACACCAGCCACAGCGCCAGCTGCCAGGCCTCAAGGCCCAGCTGGGCAGCCAACAAGTGCCGGGCCAGTTCAATCACCTCCTCGGGGCTCAGGTCTGGTGCCTGGTAGGAGGCTCTCACAGCAAGCAGGGCGTGCCCTCGGGCCGGGCATCAGTGATTCCTCCACGTACAGTGCTTGATGTCACAAAGCCACTCGGCAAAGCTGAGGTGGAAGAACGTGCAGGTGTTCCCTGGGCCCTGTTGAAGGAGCCCTGCCATGGTTGCCAGGTGGTTCTGGAAACTCTCCGGGAGCACCGGGTGGCACGTCCAGGTGGCAGCGTGAAGCTCCCGTGAGGTCAGTGGGTGAGGGGCTGCCAGCAGGGCCTCTAGCAGAGGGCGGATCGAGGCAAAGCGGTTGTATGGGAAGAGGCGCTGGCAGAGCCAGAGGTACAGCCCAGGCAGCGTCCCTGGGAGGTGATGGACCTCTTGCGGGGTGACCAACGCTTCCGCTACCCTGTCCAGCACCTGTTCCAGGTAGAGCAGGCAGCCATTGCTCTTCAGGGGCAGCTGGGTCAGGGTGCCGGTCACGTCCCGGGTGAAGCACCGCCGAAGCGCCGCCTCCCGCTCCAGCCGGGCCAGGATGTAGTGTTGCACATCACGGATGACGGGTTCTCTCTGCAGGTCGTCGAGGCACAGTTGTTGGAATCCTGCAGCGGAAGAGACCGGATGAGACAATGGCCTGCCCCAGCCTGGCTCCCTCTCACAGGGGCAGAGGGCCCCAGGCCCCAGCAAGCCAACAGTGCCCAGCTTCAGCAGGCCGGCTCTCCTCCACCATTTGGCACCCTTGGTTCTCAAGGGAAAGGCTGCCCCAGTACAGGCAGCAGGTTTGCAAAGTGCACGGTGGTAGTTGGACAGGTGTCCCACCTGGGCCCAGAGGTCTCTTCTCTTTGCTCTTCTGTCCTCCCCCTCAGGACTGAACAGCCAAGGACCCCCCCCCATGGAAAGCTGTGCCCGGAAGGCGGCCCAGGACAGCTGCAGCACCTCTGTGGCTCCCCCACCCCAAGGGCCCTGCTCACCAGGAAAGAGGCGCAGCACCCCCTGGCTGTGAGAGCGGGCGCTGCAGACCAGGAGCAGCCAGGGGGGCAGCAGGCGCAGGTGGCTTCCCAGAAGTTGGGCAATGGACTTGCTGGGCCCCGGAGTGGGGCCCCTTTCCTCCTCCTCCTCCTCCTCCTCCTCCTCCTCCTCCTCTTCCTGGCGGTCTCTCTTGGCTGCATCCAAGGCATCCACCACGATCAGCAGAGGCCTTGTGGGGGGTGGCAGGTCCAGCAGGGGCAGCAGCCCTGCTGGGGGGGGGGGGGGGGGATTTGGGGGGGGGGAAGGGCCCCCCCCCCCCCGGTGTTCTGCAGCTGGAGCCAGTAGACCTAGGCCAGGCGGCTCCTGCAGCTGCAGGGTGGATTGTATGTAGTGTATCAGTGTAAGGCTATCTTGATGAAAGGAAGCGGCATTTGGACAGAGATAGGAAGCTTAAAACCAGCCAGTGGACTAAAAGGCACTTTAAGGCAAAGAGGGTGACTGATGAAAGTTGAAGGACTCATCATTTATTGCAAGCCCTGGCTGAGCTGCCTCAATCTGCCTTCCCACAAAGCCCCGGCAGGAGAGCCACTCCAGAACTGGGGGGGGGGGGGGGGGGGGGTCCCCCCCCCCCGGCCCAACAGGGCAGGGCAGTTCTGCCGCCCCCCCCCGCAGCTTCCTTCCTTCCCTGCTGGGGCCACAGAGACCCAGCCTGCCTGCTTTGGCCACTGGCCCACTGGCCCAGAGGGGCTTCCCTCACACGGGCAGAGCATGTGGTAGAGGCTGAGCTAAGCAGGCAGGAAATGCGCCTGCAGGAAACCCGGCACCGGCCCTGACCAGGCTGGGGTCTTTCAACCTGGCAGCACAACCCCCCTCCAGCCAAAGGTTTAAGCCAAGCCCACCTGGGGGGGGGGGTTCTGCTCCTGGGGTCGCAATGGCGCTGGCCGCCCTATCCCTGAAACTGCCGCCCAATTTCCAGGCTGCAGGCAGGGCACCCGAGGGAGCGTCTGGAACCCCAGGCAGCCACACCGCCCTGCTGGTTGCACGTGCTCTACAAAGCGCCCCATCACCTAGCCTCCGCCCCAATGTGCCCGAGAAGGCCGGCTAGGAGCTGGCGGGGGGACTCCCGGGCGGGCGAAGGCGGCCAGGCCCTTTACCTGCGGAAGAGCTCGTCGGGGTCCTGGCACGCGGCGGCTTCCAGCGGCTGGGGGGCGCCGGCCCGACGGAGGCGCTCGCGGTAGCCAGGCAGCAGCGGGCAGCGCTCGACCTCCCGCACCAGCAGCAGAAGGAAGCCGCGCGGGGTGCAGGTGGCATCGTCGTCGTGCGCCTGGCAGAAGTGCCAGCCCCACCCGCAGGCCCGGCGCGGAGGTGGGCCACAGCGCCTCGGCGCACAGCACCGTCTTGCCGCTGCCGGGCCCGCCGGTGACCAGCACCCCGCCGCCCCTCTCCAGGCTCAGCGCCAGCCGGCCCAGCGCCCACTCGCGCCCGTAGAAGGGCTTGCCCCGCAGGCGGCTCCCGGCGGGCTTCATGCGGGCGGTAGAGGCCCGGCGCGGCTCAGGGCAGCGGCCAGGGGGGGCCCCGCAGCGGGCGCGCCGGGCGAGCGGCAGCGGATGCTGATCCGGCCGTCCAGTCACCCCCTCCTGCCCGGAGGCCGCGCGGTCCTCGCCCTGCAGGGCCCCCGGGGGGGCCTCCCTCCCCCGGCAGGCAGCGGCCGCCCGGCTTGCCCGGGCAGGGCGCCTCTGCCCCCGACGGGCACCAGGTGGCGGCGGGCGGGAGAAGCAGCGCAGCCCGGGCATCGTCCTCCCCGCCGCGCCTCTCCGGGGAAGGCGGCGGAGGAGCCCAGGGCCGGCCAGGTGCGCGCCCACCTCCGGCTCCCCGCTGCCCACCGAGCATCGCCGGGGGGGCGGGGGGGGGGGCGGCGAGGGCCCTGCGTTCGCCGCGGGGAGACCGGCGTCCGGAGCGGTGAGCGCCCGGTGCTGACCTCGGCTGCGCGGGAGCGGCTCCCCTGGGCGGCCCGGCGGTCGGACATTTGGGGCGCCGGGCGGGTCGGCGCACGAGTCCCGTCTCGGCTTCCCAGCCTGGCGTCGCTCCGGCCCGCGGGAGGAGGGGGGGGCGGCTCTTGCGAATCAGAGCGGCGGCTCTGCCCAGGGGAGCCCGGCGGCCGGGGGGACTGAGCGCGGCTGGACTGCCGGAGCCCCCCCGGGCTTTTGGGCATTTGCCAGGAGAGAAGCCGGCAGGAGCTGGCGGCGGTTGCGATTGTGGCCAGGCGTCGCCTCTCGGCCGTGGGGAGAACAAGCGCCGTCACCCCGAGGCTCCGCGGGGGATTTTGGGAGGGTCCTTTGTGGGTCGCAACCTGAGGAGGCGGCTCCCCCCGCTGCTTCCCCCCCCCCGGAACAAAGCTATGGCCCCCCTCGCCCCCCTTCCTTTCCTCAGCGCAGTCCCTGCCCCCCCACCCCAGGAAAGGCCCCTAGGAGGGAGGGGGGCCGTGGCAGGTCCAGAAACCCTGGGCTGGTGGTGGGTAGTAGTCCCAAGACCCCCCGCCCCCCCAACAAAGGTAGTTCTGTGCAGGGGGGCTCCCCCTCCTTGGACCCTCCGGTCTAGGAACCAGGGAGGGGGGTTGGGTCCCTTCCCTCTGAGGGGGGGGGGGGAGGCCTATGGCCCTTGACCTGTGGGCAGCCTGGCCGGCTCAGGAATTCTGGGAGGAAGTCCAGAAGTCATAAAGGTGCCACATCCCCCCCCTTATTATAAAGGGCTATTTTAGCCCCTCCTGGCACTGTGTAGTTCTTAGTCAGCAGCCTGTGGCTTCCCTGCATGCGCTCGGAGTTCCTGGAAGTGACTTGTAAGCCCCAATTTCCCCCTTTCCGTCTGCAGGCGCCTTGGGCAGCTTTCTAAGTCTGGATGTAGCAGGCTGAAACCCCTCCTGGGCCCCCAGGCCCCCCAGGCTCCCCCTCCCCCCACCCCGTGTGGCTTTTCAGGGCTTGGAGAAGCTGTGCTGAGTCAGCAGGAGAGAGAGGCCAAGTATAGGAGTCCTCAACTTATGGCCACAGTTGAGCCCAACATTTCTGTTGTTGAGACTCTTGTTCAGTGAATTTAGCCCTATTTTACGACCTTTCCGGCCACCGTTGTTAAGTGAATCACTGCAGCTGTTAAGTTAGTAACGGTTGTTAAGTGAACCTGGCTTCCCCATTGACTTTGCTTGGCAGAGGGTTGCAAAAGGGGATCAACCCAGGGAGCCCGTCATAACTTTGAGTCAGTGGCCAAGCACCTGGGTTCTGATCCCCTGACCCTGCAATGGCCATAAGGGAGAAAAACGGTCCTAAGCCACTGTTTTCAGTGCCATTGTAACTTCGACTGGTCGCTAATGAACGGTCATAAGCCAAGGACTCTAATGCCGGCCAGCTTGGTTTGCATAAAAAGCCCACGAGCATTTCTGGACAAAGGCCTTTATTCGGCTTGGAAGCTCCCCTGGCTTCGTGGAGGCCTGGCTTCTCCCTCCGGGCTGTGCCTAGAAGTAGGTGATGGGGTCCTCCTTGGTCTTGTCCAGCTGGAAGCTGGAGAGCTCAGCCTGCCCACCTTGAACCGGCAGGGCCTGGAAGATCCTCAGGTGGACGTAGTCCTTCTCCCGGTCCCCGCATTGCACCTGGGGGGGGGGGGGGGGGGGGGGGGGAGGGAGCAGCGGGACGTCAGGCGCTTGGCCCCTTCCATCTGGGGGGCTGCCTCCGGACGAGGGCCCAGGGCCCCACAGCCCCGTCTCCAGGGGACGACAGGCGCTGCTTGTGGGGCTTCCAGGAAGGAATCCCGGGCCGTCCTCTCCCGCCTGAGGCCTCCCAAGGGGAAGGCCCCTCCCATCCTTCCCAGCGCTGCCTGGCTCCTGAGGTTCCAGCGGTGGGGCCGGGTGAGGGGCCTGAGCCCACCTGGCTAAAGCCCCAAAGCAGAAGACGCGGCTCTCCTCGCCCTGAGGGGCCCTTCCAAGCCAGGGGCCTTTGCCCAGAGGGGCTGCTGGGGGCAGAGGGAGGAAGGTCGTGGGCTCCCAAGGACAGGACAGGGCAGCCCGCGCATCAGCGCCTGGGGAGGTGGGAAGGGTCTTCCGAGGGCAGCCTTTGTGGATGCCCAGAAACCTCCCGGATGGCCTGTAAGGGACCGGTCCCCCCACCCTCCCTCCCCCCCTTGGGGTTGGGGGCGTCCCGTGATTCAGCCACTGACCTTGATGAAGTAATTGGTGCCAGCGACCACCTGAGAACAGTACGAAATGGCCTCGTAGGTGGTAAATATCTTGTCCGTCGCCTCCTCCAGCGCGGCTTTCACCTGGTGACAGGAGGGAGGAGGTCCAGGCAATGAGGCAGCAAGGGGGCCCTTTTGGGAGATGCCCGGAGGTGCCTGGGCAGAGGACGGGGACTCGAGGGGTGTGTGCTTTGGGGGCCCCTTGACCAGGCTTCCTGGGCCCCTCTTGGCAAGGCAGGGAAGGGATCTGGACGCAGGGCTTGGGACCCACCTGGTCAGCAAGGCCTTGGATTTCAGGGTTGGCTGGTTCCAGAGGAGAAAGCTTGCCAATGCTCATGGTGCTCCAGGTCTTGGGAGAAGTGGCTGGCAGGCTGGGCGGGTGTCTGGCTGAGGAGCCTCTGGGGGCAGCCCTGACCTCGGCCTTTTATGGCCACTCCGGGGAGCTGCCTGTTGCGATCAGGTGTCCCGCTGCTGCTGCTGCCGCCGTCACGTGAGGCCATCCCTGCGCCTGGCCAGAGCCGTTCCACCCGTGGCCCTGCCCTCCTGGGGGACGGGAGGAGGAGAACCAGCCCAAGCCTGTTGGGGCCCTTTCGCAACAGGGCCGGGCTGGGGCTGGGTGCCAGCGAGTGAGTCAGGGCCTGCCTGCAGGCCAGAGCAGAGGCTGGCAGGAAAGCAGCTGATCTCAGGTGGGGTTGGACTCCTGGAAGCCCCCCTGGCTCCTGCTCCCTCCCCCCCTCCTGAGTCATCCTCACCTGGAGCTCAAGCATGGCTTCTCCCACTTCTCTCTCGGCTCCAGCTGCCCCCACCAGGTGGCAGCTGCCAGAGGCCTTCAGTGGCATCTTGAGGCGTTTCCTTGCAGACACTTCATGACCCAACTAGGGGCCCCCATCAGTGCTAGAAGGGAGGGGGCTTGCAGAGTGAAGAAGGAGAAGAGGAAGAGGAGGAGTGGGGAGGTTATTTCCTTGCAGATGTTTCATGACCCAACTAGGGAACACCATCAGTGCTAGAAGGGAGGGATTTGCTCTCGTTTGATAGACAAGCGTTGGCGGGGATGGTCTTGGGGGTTCCTTGAATAAGCTGTTGTTTACTGTTAGCTTCTTTGTCTGCGTTGGAAATTCCTTGATTGGTGTATTGTTTGCTTATTGATTGTTGGTCTAGTGCTAATCGTGGTACTAAGATCCTTTTTTTGGCTTCGGGATTGTCTCTTTTGAATGGCCTGTAGATGTTGTATATCCCTATGTGCCTGTTGATGGCTGGTGTGCCTGGATGCCAGCCTTCCAGGGATTCTCTAGTGTTTCCAGACCTGGCTTGGTTGAGATGCTGAAGCTACGGCTCAGTCTGTCCATAAGGCCAAAACATCGCCTCCTCCCCAGTATTGATCTTAAGCACTGGATTAACGTCCAGACCGCTGGCAGGTCAGTGCCTGGAGGAGGGGAGAGGTTGGGGCCGTGCCAGGGGCAGGGACATTTCCCCATGGAAGACCAGTGACTCAGCCGAGGCACCACGAGGTTGTGATCGGCCAGGCAAGAAGGGAAATGCTGGAAAGCACCTGGGTGGTGGCACGTAGGCAGCTTGCTCTGCGCGGTTCCAGATCTTCCTGGATGTTCCAGTGGCCATAACTGAGATAAGGAGGGAGAGAAGCAGCTGAATAAAGACCAAGCTGGAAACGAGGGAAAGAGAGGCGAGAGGGACCAAATGAAGGAACTTCCTTCCTTCCTTCTGTGTCTCTGTTTCTGGGTTTGCGGGGTTTGCAAAGAATACTTTCACTTGTACATGTCGTTAGATCACATGGCTTTATGGGCCAAAGCGCCTCAGTCTGCAGAATGCGCTCTCTCGTGCATTGACGTGATTTACCCAGCTCGGTGAGTTAACCTGGAGCTGCTCAGGATCAAACTCCTGGCAATGGGCAGAGTTAGCCTGCAATGCTGCATTCTAACCACTGCGCCACCGTAGCCCCACAACTTCTGGAGGCAACTTCTGGGTGCTCCTCCATCACGGAAGGTTTTCAAGAAAAGACTGGACAGCCATTGGTCCAGAATGGACTAGGCAGGTCTCCTGCTTGAGCAGGGGGCTTGGACTAGAAGACCTACGAGGTCCCGTTGTGGCTGGTGTCCTGCAATTTCTCTGCAGGGAGGAGTTTCTCTTTTATTTCTGGGAGGGGGTTCACTGTTTTACCCCCCCCCCATTGCTAAGTTGGATGGGCTGCCAGCCGCCGCGTCCTCCTGCCTTTGGGCTGCTCCCAAGGGGGGGGGTCCTTTCTGCCGACGGCTCCTCCGGCTTCGCTGGGCATCCCTTTCCCTCCTTCAGCCTGACTGGCAGCCTTGGACAGCAGGAGGATGGGGCAAACTCAGGAAAGAGTCCTCCTGCGCACCTGCCACAGCGGGCCAAGCCTGCCATTCACAGCACCCACTTACATCCGCCTAGCCCAGCCCCAACCTGCCCCACCCATGTGGGAACTGGGGCAAAAGGGGAGGATGGCCCAGCCCTGGAGTCAAGGAAGCGACGGCGAAGGGAGAAGCGGGGGAGGTGCGGGGGGGGGGAGACACCCAGCCTGCTGCAGCCAAGAGATGGCTCCCCACTCGAGAGTTTCTCCATGGGCCTTGAGACTAGTGGGGAGGTAGACCTCCTGACTCAGGTGGGGTGTGTGTGTGTGTGTGTGTGAACACAATGCAGTTGGCATCCCTGGAGCTTGGGGTGCTCAGACCATCTCACACCCATGTCCGGACTTGCTCTGAAAAACTGCAGTGATGGAGCCTGCGGGTAGCTTGGTGGCTCTCACAGGATGTCAGCCCTGGATCCCTCCTTGCTCCAAATCTGGATTCTTCTTTGTAAAACGTTCAGCCACGCTTCCTATCCAGGCCCTGGGAGCCCTGCAGAGTAGATTCTCTTCCATCCAGTCTTCAAGTGGCCACGGTGGCTCTTTTAAACATTCTTCCTGGGATTGAGTCGCCACCCTCTTTGTCCCGCCTTCCTGCTCTGCGTACTCAGCACCCCTTTTTCCATGGTGGTGAGCAGAGTTGGACCCGGTGGTCCCGAGGTGGCCTGAGCCAGGGCAGTGTAGAGTGGGGGCACTATCATTCCCTGTGAGCTTGATACCAGGCTGATGCAGCCCAGTCTGTGCTCCATCCAGACCGCTTGATCGTGGCTAAAAATAGGAATGGGAAAAGTAGTCCAGGCAAGGAGGACCTGGGTCTCCTTTGAGGCTTCTTTGGACCCAGAGATCAGCTCAAGCAACACAACACCCGCACTTCCGCCAATCGGCAAGAACTGACTGTCTCAGGTGACGGGAATGCCGGCTTCTGTACCCGTAAGGCCCGTGAGGCACCTGGAGAAACTTGGCCGGCACACGCTCTGCTCCCTCCCCAGCCTCTTCTGGCAAGACCGTGCCAGCAGCCTGGAGGTCTTGGATGACGCAGAGTCCCTGTCACTGAGTCTCCGATGATTATCAGGGACCAGATAAGCTGGTGGGGGGAGAGGTGATCAGAAAGGACACGCCGGTTGCTCCATGGGAAGAGCTCAAGGCTGGCCACGTCAGGTTGGGGCAGAAACCCAACTGCTGTGTCCTTCAGCAAGCGAACCAGAAGACAGAAGCTACTGGTGAGCCCTATGGAGCCCCCCGCACCCAGTCCCAGCAGAGGGGGCCCATTGCGGATCCTGCCAGGCAAGGAATTCCAAAAGAGCCGCAGGACCTGGCTCTGCCTTGGGGACCTCATGCGGAAGGTTTACCTAGAGAGGGCCGACTCATTGCACCGGATCCCTCCGTCCTTGGCCATCTTGGGTTAATGCTGTTGTTTGTCAATGGTTCTATCCCCTGGGCTCCGTGATGGTTGCTTCCAGTGTGTTCATCTTGTAAGCTGCCCAGGAGGGTTGGATAGGAGATGGGAGGCCAATAAACGTCATCAATCAATAAACAAGCCAGCCTCCATGCTTCTCAGGACAATCTCCTCCAAAACCTGGAAGAGAACCGTGAAGGGTGGCGTGCAGCGAGACCCCCAGTTACACCCACAAGGGGCTCCTGGTGCCCCTCCTGAGGGGACTCTGCGCTCAGCCCCTTCTGGGTGAGCTGCCCAAGAGCGTCTCTTCTTCAGAACCAGCCGCTTACTTTCCCCCCCAGCTCCGCTCTCCTTGCCATGAGGTCTGCCATGGAGACGCTGCCTCAAGAAGGAGGGGGCCGCATCCCAAACTCCACTCGGACTGACCGCTAGGAAAACATCCTGCCTGAACCTGGTTGGTTACCCTTGAGTGAAGCACAAGCAAGCATAAAGATCATGATAAAAACCAGCGATGGTTCCCTTTCCTCAGACCCACACAAAACCTCACTTCTCCACCTGGTTTTGGGGCCAAGACAATGGGCAATGCCCACGGTGTCCTTATTCAGTCAAGCCCCATTGCCTCCTGTGAGAAGCTGGGGAGGCCAGGAGGGTTTTGGGCCGATGGAGATCCAGGTGCTGGACGGGGTTTGGGAGAAAACACCCAGGGATTCCGGGGGTGAGTGGTTGAGGGAAGGAGGGAGGGAGGGAGAGTAGCCGGAGAAAAGCAGGAAATGAAGGAAAGAGACGTGAGAGGGACAAATTGAAGTGGAACTGGGAGGAAGCATGAAGATTTCTCACATTACTTCCTGCTGTGCATTCGAGGCTTTTGTCAATAATACTTTCACTTGTATATATCATTCGATCACGTTCCTTTATTGGCAAAAGTACTTTTTTTTTTGCAGAATAAAGACCCTCATTTGTGCAGACTCTGTGTGTGTGTGTGTGTGTGTGTGTGTGTGAGGATCAGCCCCGCTCCGGGGGAGGGGAGGACCTTCTGCCTATGGAGCTTCTCAATCCTCCAGGTCCTGGTTGTCCCAAAGGTGCTTTTCCAAAAGGCAACTGGACTTTATTGAGTTTTTTCCTTGAAAATGTTTCAGTTCTCATCCAAGAAGCTGCTTCAGAACTGATGAAACTTCTTGGATGAGAAGCGAAACTTTTTCAAGGGAAAAAACAGGGAAGTCCAGTTGCCATTTGGAGAGGCCCCTTTGGAGAGGCCGCCTGCTTCCCCCCCCCCTGATCCTCTTCTGGGGTGCTGCTTAGCAGAGGCAGAGGGGACCTGGGCCAGGATCTTGGGGGTTCCTGTAAAGCAAGAAGAGGCTGCAAAATTTGGGCTGGCCAGAAGAGGGAGCTACAAGCATAAGCCGGGAATCCGGTCTGGATGTCCCAGATGGGATCCGGCCCTCCGGGTGATTGGCTGCCCATGGAGTTCCATGGAGGAACCTTCCCTCGGCCAAGGCCCCTGACCCTCATGCACTGGGAGGCTGAAGAAAGACCCCTCCCCCTGTGCTGTCTTATGGGGGGGGATCCATCTTGAACCCAGGTTGTGCAAGAACAAGTCAAACGAAGCCCAGACCACTGTGAAGAAGTGGTCATTTATCCCCCCAAGCAGAGGGATTTCCCTGTGGGGGCAGCTACACAGCAAGTGTGGGGGGGTGTTTGTCCTCAGGGTGGGTCTTGAGATATGTTTGCATGCGGGTTCTCGGATGACCCTGGAGGGGTGTGGATGTGCATACGTGTTGATCTGGAGAAGAGGTGGATGAAACCAAGTGAGGTGGATTGGATCTCTGTTTGAACTGAGCGTTATAATTATGTTTACATTGCGTTAACTGAGCTCTGCTTGTGTGGGTTCACAATTGGAAATAAGTGATTAATTCTTTTGTTTGCTGTAAGTTTAAAGATTCCAGAGGCTGTTAATCAGTAACTTTTGGGGGGACGTGGGTTTGTTAGCATATGATTCCCTATGCAATATTTCTAACAGTTACATACCTTTATAAGCTCTTCCCTCGGGGGAGGGCAACAGGTTGGTGCTGTCCAGACTTGGCCACCCAGGAGCTCTGCCCTTCCCCTGCCAACATCAGGCCTTTGGGAGCCAAAGAGTGTCCCTTGGTGCCACCTGAGGCTGGCACAGGAGCTTTCCGGGACCGGGTGCCGGGACTCCCCAGGAGGCTGGGCGGGGCAGGGAAGTGGAGCAAAGGAATGTTGGTGGGGAAAGGTAAAACCCCTGGCCAAGGATTGGGCCTTCTCTGATTTTCTGTCTGCATTTCCTGCCACTGGTTTTCTGACACCTCCTGCAGATTAGCCACTTTGAGTCAGAGAGAGAGAGATTTTCATCTCCTGGCCTCTGTTAAGAGGAAGTCAATCCGATCTAAGTATAGTACATAAAACCATACATTGCAATGTCCTACCTGTCAATGAATACTGCAGCTTCAACCATAACAACACAAGAGCAAACAATAGATACAAACTCAAGGTTAACCACACCAAACTTGATTGCAGGAAATACGACTTCAGCAATAACAGAGTGGTCAATGTCTGGAATCCTCTACCTGACTCTGTGGTTTCTTCCCCAAACCCCAAAAACTTTAACCTTAGACTGTCTACTATTGACCTCACCCCTTTCCTAAGAGGTCTGTAGGGGGCGTGCATAAGCGCACCAACGTGCCTACCCTCCCTGTCCTACTGTTTCTTTTATTTTTTTATTTTTCTTATATGTAGCCATGTATTCATCACTATGTTTTTACTTATACCTATTATCTTGTAAGCGATTGACAAATCAAAATAAACAAACAAATAAATAAAAACAAATGAAGTCTCCATTGGTGGTGAAACAGTGCCATCTGCTGCTCTGTCTGCAAACCTTCATTTTCTCTACTTTTCTCCCCTCTTTTCTAAAAACCCAGCTGGACCCCAGGACGTGGGGCCTAGTTTCAACACTGCATGTTGGGATTCTATATTTAAAATGGAAAAAATGTGTTCCTTTTAAAAAATAAGGCTCAGCTTTTGTTTGAGTCATGAGGTGGCTAGTGAAGAAACGAAGTATAGCTGCTCCTTGACTTACAACAGTTCATTTAGCGACTGTTCAAAGTTACAACGGCACTGAAAAAAGGGACTTGTGACCATTTTTCAGCCTTACGACAGTTGCCACGCCCCCTTGGTCACATCATCAACATTCAGATGCTTGGCAGCTGATTCACATTTATGACGGTTGCCGCGTGTCAAAATCAGGTGATCCCCTTTTGTGACCTTGTGACAAGTGGAGTCAATGGGGAAGCCAGGTTCACTTAACGACCATGTTGCTAACTGAACAACTGCAACTGTGGCAAGAAGGGTCATAAAATGGGGCAAAACTCACTGAACAGATGTCTCACTTAAGAACAGAAATGCTGGGCTCAGTTGTGGTCCTGAGTCGAGGACTCCATGTGACGGCAACAGCACTCAGGTTCCTATCCCGCCTTGTAGTGCTTGATCTATGTCACTCTGGGAGGTTTACAGTGTTGAAGTCTTAGGTGCCTTTTGCCTCCAACAACCTGGGTCCTCGTTTGACCGACCTCGGAAAGACAGGAGGCTGAGTCAACCTGCAGCTGGTTGGGATCGAACTGCTGGCAGTGGACCGGGTCTGCCTGTGATGCTGTACTCTAACCGCTGTGCCATTTATTGCATAAATAAATATGTATTGGTGCTTCACTTATGTTAATAGGGCATACTGTAAAAAGGGAGGAGGGAGAACCACTTGTGACCCTGTGACGTTAAACATGCTGTAACTGTTGGTTAATTCTGCATAAAACCCACCAGTGGCCATTATGGGGGTGGGATTACACAGACTTTGAGAGGGAGCTCTCTGTATCCTTCCCTCTGCAGAGCTAAGCTTGTTTTGCAATCTCTACCTTGGGGTGTTCAGTTTGGGTAAAGGGCATGGACCCCGTGCTGAGCTGGGGCAAGAGTCCATAAGTCCTTCATCCTGAAGAAGATTGATTTGGGTCAACTGTACTCTCCCTCCCTCCCTCCCCCCTTTTCTGTGTATCTCCAGCAATACTGATAGAAGAGAATATTCGTAGCTCACCGTTGAACTGAGGGGTCCTGGGGGCTCTCTTGGAAGCTTGGTGGGTTTCTTGACCCAACTAGGCAACATCATCAGTGCTAGAAGGTCTTGCCCTTTTTTACATATTAGTGGCTCCCCCTGTCAGTGTGGGAAGTGTCCTTGGTGCTTCCTGGTTTAGGCTGTTTGTTGTTAGCTTGTTTGTCTGAATTGATAGTTTGGGCTAAATGCTAGAGAACCCTGGCACCCAAGAACAAACCAGCCATCAACAGGCACATAGAGATAACAACATCTACAAACCCTTAAAAAACAACAATGCAAAAAGCCAAAAAGGAAACAAAAAGACCGGAATGCCTCATCAGCAATCCATAGCCAGGTGAGCAGAGGGGAATGCCAAGACTAACGTTACACCAACAGTCAAGAAGTAAACAATACTCGCATCAAGGAACTACCAGTTCAAACAAATAATCAAACGGGAAACATCAGCCTAATCCAGGAATCCTCAAGAATAGCCCAGCAACACTGACAGGGCAAGGGACCAGCATCTAACAGGGGGCAAGCCCACCCTCTTCTGCCCCTGATGATGTTACCTAATGGGGCCATGAAACATCTGCAAGAAAACCACCCAGATCAGAGGATCTACATCAGGATTCCACTGTTGATAAACTAAATGTTTGGTGAGACAGATAACATGAGGTTGAGCAAAACAGCAACAATCAGCCCTGGCCACAAAACCAAACACAAGCAGACCCTGGTCAGATTCCTGGTTAGAGTCCCTTTTTACAAGAGATTGAGTGGCTGGAGGATAATTCCTGTGTACAGTTCTTGCACGCTCATTGAATGGAACCCTTAATAACGCAGAGAAGTCAAGAATGGGAAGAGGCTCCTTGCAGCTGGAAGGGACCCTTTGGCCCTCGTTGCAAAGCCTGTCCCGGGAACTTGCATGAGGATCGGCTCTTGCTTCAGGTGAGCTCCACTCTCATCTTTTAGGGGGACCTCCCTGGTCCCCAGCTCTAAAACCGTAGGCTTCCTCTTAGGGCAGGAGCCGTGGAGCCCAGCCCAAGAACGTCCAACCAAGTTCAATTCTTCATTTCCTTATGTCCAACAGACAGAATCTTGCCAAACTAAACCATTGCTAATCTCAGGCCACTGGATATATCCTAAGAGATTCTAGGTAGTAGCTATTCTGACTTTCTTCCTCTGTCCCCGATCCAGCTCCGGGAGGCTGTGCTGACTCTCGTTTGCCCCCCTACCTCCTCCGTGCTTGGCACCTGCTCCCTTCTTCCTTGGAAACTGCTGCTTCACTCTAGTCCATCGCAGCAGCTCCCCCTTCGCAGGCACCATTCGCCACAGTTACTTTTGCTATTACACATTCTGCAAATATTTACCATTTTGAATTGGCTTGAGTTCTGCTACACAACAAGCTATTATTTTGCCCTTGTGGACTTTGGGCACCTGAGTTTCCTTAAGCAGCCAGAGCCAAAGTCTCACATCCCTGTCTTCCACTCCCTTAGTCAATGCCTATGACAAAGATGCCAGAGCAAATGAGTGGGTGGTGGGTGTCACTGACTCCGGAGGAGACCATGGGAAGCTTCTGCCTCACCTCCCTTCAGATAGTCAAAGACGACTCTTCTACCCGACGGAGAAGTCACTTCACGGAGAGTCTCCCAATGGGAGAGCATTTGGAGCACCCGTGTCCATATCTCCTTGGTCCTCACACCGTAGATGACCGGGTTGAGCATCAGGGGCAGAATGACATACAGGTTGGCAATGAGGATGTGGGCAAAATGGGGGATGTTGTGTCCGAAGCGGTGGGTGAGGAAGGAGAATAAAGCTGGTGTGTAGAAGACAAAAATCACAGCAATGTGGGAGTGGCAGGTGCTCAAGGACTTCAGCCGGGCCTCCTTGGAGGAGAGCCGGAAAATGGCCTGCAGGATCTTGGTGTAGGAAACGGCGATCAGGGTCAACTCCAGCACAAGGAAGGAAGCAACCCAAAGGCCGTAGAAGACATTGTCATGGATGTCTGTGCAGGCCAGCTTGGCGATGCCCATGTGCTCACAGTAGGTATGGGGCATGTTGATGTGGGCACTGCAGAAAGGCAGGTGTTTCGACATCACAGTCATTGGAAATATCAGGCAGGCCGGCTTTAGAGTTATGCTCAGGCAGATCCAGATCACGGTGGCCTGTGTGAGGATGGTGGAGTACCTCAGCGGGTCACAGGTGGCCACGTAGCAGTTGAAAGCCATGGTCAGGAGCACCATTGACTCCATCCCTGTGAAGGTGTGGATGAAGAACATCTGGGCCAGGCAGACATCAAAGCTCATCCTGCTCAGGCCAAACGGGGAGATGGCCAGCATCTTGGGCAGGGTGGAGATGGAAAGGCCCAAGTTGACGAAGGAGAGCAGGCAGAGGAAGTAGAACATGGGCTGGTGGAGGCTGGCCTTGGTCTTCACAACGGAGAGGATGGTGAAGTTGCTCAGAAGAGCAATGAGGAACCCAGCACAAAAAGGGATGGAGAGCCACCCATGTGCCTCCTCCAGCCCTGGGACACCCAGCAGGACAAACATGGGAGAGAAGAAATGAGTGCTGTTGGGTGACCACATCCTTTCACCAGGGAGGGGGGTTGCTAGGTGAGGTTTCCCCCACACCGTCCACACAATCCCTGCCCCCAACAGCTGCACAGCTGCCGGTCAACCAGCAAAGCCCTCCAGAACTACTGTGAGCACCGCTTGCCAGGAAAGTCTCAGATGGTCGAGGACACAGGCAGAGTTAGTGGGGAGGGGTCTGCCGGGAGAGGAGCAAGAGGCATCTCCCTTTGAGCATAATTGGTGGCATTGATGGCCCCGCCTGAAAGAGCCCCGAAGTCCCACCCTGGCCAGGGTCTCAGGGGTGCAGAGACTAACTACGGCTTGGCCGTCCTTTTGCCCCAATGGCTCCAGATTGCCTGGAAGGGCTTCTCTCCGGAGACTTGCAGAATTACTGTCTGTTT
>NW_020717030.1:303541-316281 GCF_900518725.1 Notechis scutatus | reverse complement strand
TACTCTACTCTACTCTACTCTACTCTACTCTACTCTACTCTACTCTATTCTTTATTCTCTCCTCTCCTATTCATTTTACATATGAATGAGCCTTCAACCCCCTATCCACTATCAAGTCCCCCCTGCTTTTTTTGCAGGGCTGTGGCAACTTCGAATGGCCACTAAACGAACAGTTGTAAGTCCAGGTCTCTCTGCCCTGCATTGACTTCCTGCTTTGACTTACTCTCCGGTTGCCTGGAAGCCCTTGGAATTAAAAGGGTCTTCAGCCGGACGTTGGCGGGCCTTCTGGTTCCTTGGCTGGCGACGGATGTGAGGATCACTGAAGGGGTCTCGGGCCGAGCCTCGGTGGGTTTTCTGGATGGTTTGCTGGGCATCGTAATCGCGGCGGCTTTGCTCTTTGCTCAAGATGTTGTAGGCCTCGTTCAGCTTCACAAACTGGCCGTGCAGCTCTGGGTTGGTGGGGTTGCTGTCAGGATGGAGCTGCACATGGGGGGGGGGAAAGTGGGCGGGTGGGGGAATGTTAAAACCTGTCATGCCCGTCGGAGTCTGAATCCCAGGAGGAAGATGAACAGCTGACAGGGAGTGGGAGTGTGGCTCCGTTGGCTGCCGAGGAAACTGGGGAAGGGCAAAGTCCGACTGGGCAGAGCAGGGGGGAGGTAGAACAAGGGAGAGGGAGTTCAGAGGAAGACCCAGGCCCACCACCCCCTCTTCATCCTAGGGCATGCAGGGAGGAATGGAGAAGGGAGCAACGTGGTTTGCATGGCTTATGGGGGAGGAAAGGGCCCTGATTCCCTTCATTAGCCACAGCTGGGAAGAGAGTTTAAAAGACAGGCAAGCTGAGTGTGGTGTCGGCTGGAAACAAACGTGAGTTTAACTTGTTTTGACTTTAGTTATCTGTGTTCCTGGCATCCTCCCAACCGTGTTGAGTTATTGCCGTTTCTTCACATCTGGAATTCCTTCTCCTGCCCTGCCAGAATAATTACCTCATTTTGCCTTGATTGAACTTATAGTTACAGTTTTTGTTGACCACCTTTTGGACTTGATTCTCTGCAGCCAAAGGCTGTTCCTGGGAGAGTTTTTCTCCAGCCCAGAAGGTAACCAGGACATTGGGGGCAAAGTTGGAGTTAATAAAGGGACTCCTATTGATTAACTGACTGTGTTGCCTTTGTGCCATGCCCCAGGTCATCACAAAACCAGTAAGTCTCAACCTTTGCAGAATAACCTCGCCGAATAAGAGTTGGAAGGGACCTTGGAGGTCTTCTAGTCCAACCCCCTGCTCCAGCAGGAGGCCCTGTACCATTTTGATTGATCGATCGATCGATCAGAATAGAACTGGACCTAAGGACAGTGTTCCAATTAATGCACCCACGGAAAGGAGAACTCCGAGGCAGGCAGATTCTTCAAAAGGACAATTGATTGGCTAAATAAACATTGGCACCAGCAGGGAAAACCGAACTCTGAAAGTTCCCACGGTTTTCACCTGGCTTGAAAAGTGGACGTTTTCACCCGTTCCCCCCAAAGTCGTCTGATTGGACATCGCATTGTCCAATCGAGGTGCTGGCTGGTGGCTTAGTTACTTCGCTCCTCCTCTCCTCAGCCACCTGTCAGAATGACCTTGGTTCCCACGGGTTAGATTAGATTAGATGAACAGATTTTGGAAGGGACCTTGTAGGTCATCTAGTCCAACCCCCCCCACCCCCACCCAAGCAGGAGACACTACACTGTTTCTGACACATGGCAGCCCAGGCTCTCCCAGGGGTGAAGCTCCCACACCTTCCGAAGGGCAACTTCTGTTCCTTTGGTGGATTGCTCTCCCTGTCAGTAAATATCTCCTTATTTCCAGGTTGAATCTCTCCTTGGTCAGTTTCAATTTCGGGCTCGATTTTGGTCGTACATCAAGGACTGCCTGGATCCCGCTCGTTTCCGAAAAGACAGAGAAAGGCATTCTCCTTGATCTCAAAAAAACTGTTCCGCTCCCCTCCAGCTTTGCGTCCAAATCATCATTTAATTAACCGTAGGGAGGATTTATTAGCGCCTCAACCCAGCGGGGAAACGTTATAGTTAAACAGGGATGTTTAATTTCACGTTGCTCTTTAGCTTGTGGCGGTGTGTGCGGGGAAGCTGCGTGCACCAGCAAGGGAAAATGCAAACCACCTCGGCTTCCGAATCCTCCCACCGTCTACAGGAAGTCCTCGACTTAGGACAGTTCGTTTAGTGACTGACCGAAGTTACAACGGCACGGAAAAAAAGGAAGCATTTTTCACACACTGGTGACCATTGGGGCCTCCCCACAGGGTCATCAGTGATTTACATTGGGACACTTGGCCCCTGACTCACACTTATGACAAATTATATAACAAGCACTAAAAAAAGGGGGATTTACGATCATTTTTCACACTTATGACCGTTGCAGCATTTCTCCCGTCATCGTCGTCCCCCGTCTCAAAATTCAGACACTGGGCAGTTGATTCATATTCACGACGGTCGCAGCATCCTGGGGCTCACGTGATTTCCTCCCCCACCCTTATGGCGACCTTCCGACCAGCAGAGTCCATGGGGAAGCCGTGTTCACTTAATGACTGCGGGACTGATTTAAACAAACTGCAGCGGCTTCTTCGCCGAACAAATGTGGCACGAGGAATTGTCAAAATGGGACAAATGATGATGGATAACTCTTGGAGATGGAGGTGTCCCATTGGAGAAGTCACATCTGGGGTGAGGTGGAAGACCAGGGTCAAGGGGGAAATGTATGATGTAATTTAGTATCGGCTGCACCCAGCTTACGCCAACATGGCCACTCCTAATAAATCAATGTACTTTTCTCTGAGATGCGGCTAGAGACATTTGATTTGAATGAGGATGGATTTGTTGGAGCCCTGACACCAGGTTAAGTGCTGGGCTCGATCGCGGTTGTAAGTTGAGGACTGCCTGTATTAAACTGCTCGGCAGAGCAACAGGAAATTAACATCCTTCTATTTTAAGTGAAACATTGGCATGCCAATTTTAAACTTCCTTTATTTCTCTAGTCTATGCTTTCTTGCTGGTCTGCAGTTCCTGCTTTTGTGGAGCGATGCTTTCTTTGCTGGGTGAAGAAATCTTGTTAATGGGGAGTCCTCAACTTATGACCACAAAGGAGCCTGAAATTTCTGTTGCTAAGCGAGTGTCAACTCATAAAATATTTCTCTGGTCTTTTAGAGTTGCCAACGAAAAGGGAGGGGGGAGAGGTGTGGCAGCTTGCAAAACCAAAACTGCATTCCATCAATGTTTTCAAAGATAGTAACTAGGTGACTGAAGTTTCTGACTTGCAAAATTCTAACTGGAGAGCATGATTGATGACTCTGGGCTATGGATGTGTCCCATTGGAGAATATGAATTACAATACACCCAGGGTGGTGGTGGGGAAACCAGGGTCAAGGGTGACAATGAATGATGTGTCTTAGAGTCGGCTACATCCAGGCAGTGCCAGACATGTGCCCAATATATCTTTAAGTTTTGGAAATTTGGCTCGAGACTCATGATTTAAATGGGGTTGAGTGCCAGAATCCTGACAGTGAGACATTTGTGAAGGGAGTTTGGCCCCATTTTATGACCTTCCTTGCCACAGTTGTTAAGGGAATCGCTGCAGTTAAGTTTGTAGCGTGGTTGTTAAGTAAATCTGGCTTATCCGTGGTTTGTCCGAAGGTTGGAAAAGTGGGATCACGTGACCTGAAACGGGGCTGCGACCGTCATAAATATGAATCAACTGCCAAGCGTCTGAATTTTGATCACGTCACCATGACGGGGATGCTGCAACGACCAGTCGTAAGTGTGAAAAACGATCATGAGTCCCTTTTTTGGTGCCGTGATAATTCATCAGCATGAAAAACGGCCACTAAATGGACTGTTGTAAGTCGAGGACTACCTGAAAAGAGAGATTGTGCTATCAAGAATGTGAGCTTCAAAACGGTTTGGGTTACGCCCCCCCGCCCAACCCAAGTTTTGAGTTAACGGTTTGGGTTACGCCCCCCCGCCCAACCCAAGTTTTGAGTTAAGGCAAAATAAACAGAATTGTTGTATGCAGGCCCTGTGTCTGTGGTAGTCCTTGACTTACAACTGTTCTTTTAGCAATGATTCAACATGCACTAGGGGGGGGAAAAAGGATTTATTCTTATCCTATTTTGGGATTTTTTAAAAAAAAAACCTTTATCTTATACGTTAAACATGCTTCTTTTCGGACGAACAGATTGCGAAGCTTGGCTGAGTTTCCAGTAAATGGCTGAATTGACTTGTTCGATTCTGGAGGGAACAATATTTACTTTATAAAAAGACTGGAACGCTTTGTAGAGGTTTTGCTGAGAATCGATAAAAGCGAACTGCTGATTTAGGGATTTATTGATGAAAGGGGCCTGTTGATAGGAAGAAAGGAATGCGGATATGCAGTACGGGAGGGTAGAGATAGCAATTGCTGTGCGTTGTTGCTGTGGAGATGATTGGAAGTTGCTTTTTAGATATATTTTTTTATTTTATTTTTCTTATTCTCTACTCTTTTTTTAAACCCTTTTATCGTTTTTCTCTTTTGCTGTTTCTTCTATATTTCTGTAGTTTTGAAGGTAAGGCACCAAGCTAGAAAGTGGGAGACTGGGAGTTCTAGTCCCGCCAGAGATACAAAAGCCGGATGGGTGACTTTGGGCCAATCACTAGGAAACGGGGAGTTCTAGCATGCCTTACGCATGAAAGCTGATGGGGGGAATTTACACCAATCACCAGGCGACTGTGAGTTCTAGCATGCCTTACACATGAAAACGGATTGGGCAAATTTACATTAATCACCAGGAAACGGGGAGTTCTACCTGCCTTATGCATAAAAGCCGATTGGGGGAATTTACACCAATCACCAGGAGACTGTGAGTTCTAGCATGCCTTACGCATGAAAGCCGATTGGGGGAATTTGTGTCAATCACCAGGAAATGGGGAGTTCTAGTCCCTCCTTAGGCAGGAAAGCCAATTGGGTGACTTTGGACCAATCACCAGGAGACTGTGAGTTCTAGCACGCCTTACGCATGAAAGCCGATTGGGGGAATTTGCGCCAATCACCAGGAAATGGGGAGTTCTAGTCCCGCCTTAAGCATGAAAACCAACTGGGTGACTTTGGGCCAATGACCAGGAGACGAGGAGTTCTAGTCCCACTTTAGGCACGAAAGCCGGATGGGTGACATTGACTCAGTTCCTCTCTCTCTCAGCCCAACCCACCTCACACGGTTGTTGTTGTGGGGAAAAGAGGAGGGAGACAGGCGTGCTTGATATTTTTGCCACCTTGAAGAAATAATACACTGGATCAAGTAAATGAGCTATAGAGGTGCATTCCGCAGAACCTGCTAAACTAAAACAAGTGAAAACGGCATCAACTCAATGCGCTGTTATGAACCCAGCAACGTGGTGAGTTTATGATTCAGTCCATTGTGCAAAGAGCATTGTGCGAACGTAGCCGTTCCGCTGAGTTTGTAATTCCGTCTACTGTGCCAAGCGTGTTTTGTGAACCCGGCAGCTGCGGCGAGTTTGCGATTCGGTGTATTGTGGGAGGCTTAGAAAAAATGGCAAATGGACAAACTGGCCTTTGTGTCTTATGCAGACACTAACACTGGGAGCTTGTTTCCCGAGCTGTGCCTT
Source organism: Notechis scutatus (assembly GCF_900518725.1). The sequence goes on along the minus strand of NW_020717030.1, from coordinate 310,635 downwards.
GCATCGAGGCAGCGTGAAACTCACGGAACAGCCCCATCGATTGTGCAATATTTAGCTCGTCCTTCCCCGATTGCCAACGTTGTGCCTGACCCAAGAGAGAAATAATTCGGAATTCGGGCAAGAGAGGCACTGTGTGCCTCTCCTTGAGAGCCCAGAGTTAAAAAATCAAGTTGGAGAGGGTGGGCCAAAGAGAGAGGTGGAAGAGGAGGAAGGGAAGAGAAGAAGAAAAGGAGGAGGAGGAGGGGAGAAGATGGAGAAGAGGAGGAGGATGGGAGGAGAAGGTGAAAAGAGAAGATGGAGAAGAAGAGGAGGAGGAGGAGAGGAGGAGGATGGGAGGAGGAGGCAAGAAGAGAAGATGGAGAAGAGGAGGAGGATGGGAGGAAGAGGCAAGAAGAGAAGATGGAGAAGAAGAGGAGGAGGAGAGGAAGAAGAGGAAGAAAAAGAGGATGGGAGGAGGAGGTGAGAAGATGGAGAAGAAGAGGGAGAAAAGAAGAGGAAGATGAGGAGAGAAGAAAGAGAGAACAGAAAAAGGAGAGGAGGAGGAGAAGAGAAGGGGAACAAGAAGGGAAGGAAAAACAAGACATATTTAAAAATTGGCTGGAGAAGTTTCATCACCAACCATCTGATCCAGTTTATTGCCTAAGAAATGATCCTTGATTAATTCAAAATCTTTCTACAAAGGGCCAAAAGAGAGATTTGAGTGGGCAGGCTGTCAACTCTTCTCTGGGTGGCCCTTAGAGACCAGCGAATAGCAGCAAGGAATGGTGGCAAAGGTTTTGCTAGAAGAGATTCAACAAAAGGCCACGAAGACTAAAAGTGGTTTATTCCACCCAGTTAACACCCACTGGTGCAGAGGTCAGCATATTTTTAATTATTAAACTAATAAGAAAACCATCTCGCCTTCAGGAGTCTCTAGGTAGCTTACAACTGTTGTGGCTCGCCAGCGGCCAGTGGAGCTGGCAACAGATTCAGACAGTGAGGAGGTTGGGTAGAAATGTGGGCCAGTCCTAGAATCGGGGGAAGGTTCTGACGAGGACTCTGCATCGGAGGCAGGGATGGGGCCAGGGCCTTCTGACAGTTACCAGCTGCCTTCGGAGTCGGAGATCAGTGGGGCAGAAAAACAGCTGGAGCCCGTTCCCAGTGTGCTCATGCACAGAGCTGCCTGATGAAGGGAACAGCTACAGAACAAGGGCCAACTTGGGAGTAAAGCCACAGGGGGACGGTGAATGGCCCCTACTCTAGAGTAAAAAGGAGGAGCGAGAGGGGAGTAGGACTTTGCAGGAAACAATTAGTTCACTCTGGCATGCTTGCCAAGTATTACGGTGTCTGAAAGATATAGGCCTGGCCCCTTTCTAAGCCTGATAAAGGTTTGTAATTGGGAACTATCTTGGAAGACTGTTGGCCAGGACGTTGTTGGAGAGGAAATTCATTGTAAATCAAATAAAAGGGATTTATCGGGAGGAGGACTCAACTTTGTGCTGCTGGATCAGAACAACAAAAAGGTAAAAGACAACAACTATATCAAACAAAATATTAAACTAGTAAACCATAGAATGAGATAAGAAATTCTGAGAGAGAACAGTGAGAATAATTCATCAGTGGAACAGCTTGCCTCCAGAAATTGTGTGTGTTCCATCACTGGAGGTTTTCAAGAAGAGACTGGACATTTGGCTCAAATTATACACAGTAAGGGCTCCTGCTTGACCAGGGGGTTGGACTAGAAGATCTTTGAGGTCCTTTCCAGCTGTGCTGTCTGTTCAAACCAACCAATGCCTGCAAGCCCATATAGATCTTCCTTGGGGGAAATTCACGGGTGTTCGTGGTTCAAGGCTGCCCTCTTCAGGAAAAAAGCCAAAATTTGCAAACCGGCTTTCAACAGAGCTTTACTAGGTTTTAGCTAGTTAAACTACGATTCGAGTTCTAGCCACCGGCCTCTGTTTTAGCCATCGCTGTCAAATCTGAGCTTTTCAAGGAACACGAGAAGGTTTGAGGGACTCATTTCACTCTGCATGGTAAGCTTTGTAGTTTCATCTGACATTTTCAGCACAGGAGAAGGAAAGCAGAAAGCGGGGAAAACGCCCACCAGCTTTTGCACTGCTGTGCCCGGTTTATTTTGACACCATTACAGTCATAAGTCAAGGACTACCTTATACCAGCTTCTGTTAATCTGGTCCTTTGGTCTTTAAACTGGCTTCAAAACTATCTTGTATTTATTAATTCATTTATGAATGACATTTGGCTCCGCCAACTCTCATCAAATAGGCCCGGGGTATTTTTAAAACACCAATTCGATCAATACCGTCCCCAATTTAAACCAATCAAGACAACCAATGCATAACAATAAAACCATATAGAACCTTATCCCACAGGCATCATGCATAAATAATAGAAAGAGTCCTTTTAAAAGGTGGCTCAACTTTCCTTTGAAAGCAATCGGAGAGACCAACAAATGTACTTTGCGCATTGTGTAAAGTCTGCCTTAAAATGGGCAGCTGCTCACCACCAAACTTATCCCAGTCTTCCAAAACAGGGGTCTCCAACCTTGGCAACTTTTAAGCCAAGGGGACTTCAACTCCCAGAATTCCCTAGCCAACTAAGCTGGCAGGGGAACTCTGGGAGTTGAAGTCCACCAGGCTTAAACTTGCCGAGGTTGGAGACCCCTATTCCAAAGAAGGGCTCTCCCCCTTCCTTCCCCCCTCCCCACCCCAAAATGGAAGCTCACCTGTTTTGATTTCCTAAAAAAGGCTTGTTTGATCTCCTTTGAAGTAGCATCTTGTTTGATCCCCAGAACGTCGTAGTGGCTAATATTCCTAGCTGAAGACCTAGAAAGACAATACAGTTACTCTGCGGAAGACGACAGCGTGGAAACATTAGAGAAGGTGAAACTGGGCTTATTTCAAAGAGGGTTTTATTATTAAACCAAAATCAACGGTGATGTTGAAAAGTCTAGGACGGTGAGGCCTTGAACCATGTCGTATGGCTGTGGTGTTATAATTATTATCCCTCTTGTCTTTTTTACTACCCTCTCTTATTGGTATTATTATGATGATGATTACTACTTGCTACTTGACATGCACACTGAGAGCCTCTGTACCGGAGACTAATTCCTTGCGGGTCTTGGGCAGTTCGAATCTCACCAAGCTCAAGGTTGACTCAGCCTTCCGTCCATCCGAGGTCGGTAAAATGAGGAGCCAGATTGTTGGGGGCAAAAGGCTGACTCTGTAAACCGCTTAGAGAGGGCTGTGAAGCACTATGAAGTGGTATATAAGTCTAAGTGCTATTGCTAGTCCTTCCTTCCTTCCTTCCTTCCTTCCTTCCTTCCTTCCTTCCTTCCTTCCTTCCTTCCTTCCTTTTCAATGGTTAGAATGCAGTATTGCAGGCTAACTCTGCCCATTGCCAGCAGTTTGATCCTGATCAGCTCAAGGTTGACTCAGCCTTCCATCCTTCCAAGGTCTGTAAAATGAGGACCCGGAATGTTGGGGGCAAGACACTAACTCTGTAAATTGCTTAGAGAGGGCTGTGAAGCCCTGTAAAGCGGTATATAAGTTTAAATGCTCTTGCTGTTGCTAGTCCCTCTGATTTGAACATATAGACAGCCCTAGGCTTATGATCACAATTGAGTCTAAGGTTGCCACTCTAAGCAAGGCAGTGGTTAAGTGTGAGCCATGCCCCATTTTACAATATTTTTTGGCCAGTTGTTAAGTGAAATACTTAACATGAATCATGTAGCCGTTAAGCAGATCAAGGCTTTTCCCATTGACTTTGCTTGTCAGATGCTGACTAGGAAGGTCACAAATGATCCTATGACCCCGGGATAGCGAAACTGTCATAAGTACATGCCAATTGCCTGAATTTTGAGCATGTAAAACTGTGGGGATGCTGTAATGGTTTTAAATGTGAGAACTGATTGTAAGTCGCTTTTTTCCCCAATACCTTCAAACAGTCATTAAGCCCTGGTGGCACAGTTAGGATGTAACCCTGGTGGTTAGAATGTAGTAATTGCAGGCTAATTCTGCCCACAGCCAGGAGTTCAATCCTGATCAGCTCAAAGTTGACTTGTAAGTTTGGTTTGTAAGTCGAGAACTACCTGTATAGGAAAGATTTACAGATCAGTACTTACACCTATTACAAGTACACATTATTTTTATAACTTCATTTTTATCATAAGTATATCTACATGATAAAATAAAAATCTAGTAATAAAACAATGTGTACTTTTAATAAGTGTAAGTGCTGATCTGTAAATCTCTTTTTGTAATCTCCACTTATAATCGGTCTCACGTGTATCTGGCATTTATTTAACCAACCTCTTCTCCACTCCCTTTTCCCCACCTCCCTTCAATTTAAACTCCCACATCAGTTGAGCAATTCCACTACCTCTGATGAAGTGAGATGTGGCTTATACCAAAGCTTATACCTCTTAATTTGTGTGTCAGAAAAGGTGCTCCCCCTCCAGAGTCTTATCAGTTCAAGTGCCTGAAATAATTAACTAATTTTATTTATTTATTGGATTTATATTGCCACCTATTCGCCCATGGCGACTCAAGGCGGCTTACAAGGTATAAAACCACATTTAAAACAGTAAAACTAGTAAGAAGAATCAAATCAATTAATATAATAAAACAATCACCTCACCACCTCCCACCCCAGCCACAGCAGAACACACAAGCCATTCAATGGGCTCCATCCCGCTCTGGGTTCCCCAGGCCCGCTGGCAGAACCAGGTTTTCAGTGCCTTCCAGAAGAGAATTAGAGATGGGGCCAATTAATTTAATCTCTGGGGGGATGATGTTCCAGAGAGAGGGGGCCACCATGGAAAAGGCCCTTCTTCTGGGTCCCACCAGGGGTATCTCCTTCAGGGATGGGACCTGCGGCATTCCCTGCCTTCCCATTCTGATGGGTCGGGTAGATGTAACCGGCAAGAGACGGTTATCCCTAAGATAAGCTGGTCCCAAGCCATGAAGGGCTTTAAAGGTGACAACCAGCACCTTGAATTGCACCCGGAAGCAAATCGGCAACCAATGCAGCTCGTGCAGGAGAAGTGAAACATGTGCACACCGGGGTCTGCACAAAACCATGCGGGCCGCTGCATTTTGCACCAGCTGGAGCTTCTGGATGCTCTTCAAGGTCAGCCCCATGTAGAGCACGTTGCAATAATCAAAACCAGGGCATGAGTGACTGTGAGTAGGGACTGTGGGTTCAGGAAAGGGCGTAACTGGTGCACAACCCACAGTTGCGCAAAGGCCCTCCTGGCCACGACCGCCACCTGCTCTTCGAGGAGTTGTGAGTCCAGGAAAACCCCTAGATTACACACAGGGTCTGTTTGGGGTAGTGACACCCCATCTAAGACAAAAGGTGGTCATTCTCCCTGAGCCAACGAACCCCAAACCCAGAGCCACTCGGTCTTGCAAGGGATTAAGTTTCAACTCTTTTGCGAGAAAGAGACTCACCAACCGTAGATTGTGGAAGTAAAAGGCAGATGCCGGGAATTTTGGCAGAGTTGGCAACAACGGCAAAGGAAATAAAGATTAGCCAAGGCCATTTCTTGAAATCCCTTCTCCTGATTTCATCCTGACCAATGGAAGAAGACAGGGAGAGTCATTACAATGTAAGGTCAAAGTTTATATACAGTATTTATTTACAGTGCTGGTGGTTTTTGAAGGGTTCAGTATAGTACAGGTAGTCCTCATAATTGCAATGGGGCCCCAAATTTATGTTACTAAGTGAGACAATTGTTACGTTTTGCCCCATTTTACAGTTTCTCTTGCTGCAGCTGTTAAAAAGCAAATCATTGCAATGATGAAGTTGTTAAGGGAATCTGGTTCATTTTGCTTGTCAGAAGGTCGCGAAAGGGGAGCATGCCTGGGTTTGGCGCTCTGGCGGTCGTGGCCAGACACTGCAACTGTCATATGTATGAGTCAGTTGCTTAGTGTCCAAAATTTTGATCAACTGACCATAGGGACACTGCAGCGGTCGCAAAAACGGCCATAGGTCACTTTTCTCAGTGTTGTGACTAAACGAATGGTTGTAATGGACTACCTCTAAGAGGATACACACAAAGACCCCAACTAAGGGCTCAGAGCAAATTTCCCCAGCCATCCAAGCAAAATCAAGGGCACAACAATGTCTCCTTTGCAATTTGTCGTGCATTAAAGATGGATGGGTTATTAGTTGATGAATTGAGTGGCCTTTGACCGCAATAAACCGAGATAGAGCCAATAAATAATTGTGATGACAGTAAGCTAGGTGACTACAACTCCCATCGCTCCCCTGAAGCAGCCGAGCCAAGAATCCGCCTTGGTGGGAAGAAGCAAAGGGGTTAACCATCGGAGGGACGGAACTTTAAGAAGCCTGCCTGCTATTTCCGGCGGAAGAAATATAGGAAGGACCCAAGCCAACTTGGGAACCCGGAAGTGCAGCGGAAGGAAAATCCAAAACAATCCGAAGAGAAAACCGGAGAAACGGGTCAAGGGGCGTTTTGAAACGGCTCGTCCTTTTTAAAAAAAACAAAACAAAACAAACCCAAACCGCAGCTACTCCCAACTGCCGGAGCAAACGCGGGAAGGTGACCGCGGTGAGGCGCAAAAAAAGAGGGACGGGCAATGACGGGGGACACGGCGGTTACCATAGAAACTCACCAACGGGTGCGTCTACTTCGGCCGCCATTTTGTTCTCCTTGCCGCGAGCCCCGAAGGGGAGGAGGGAGGGGGGGAGGAGGGAGGGAGGGAGGGAGGGAAAAGAGCGACATCCGGGTATTCTCGAAGGATTCCAGTCCTTGCCTCCAAAGGGGCCAGTCCTACAAGTCCCAGAATTCCTTGCCGAAGATGTTGAGGGGGCATTTTTGAGAGCGTAGATGTAGGCACGTTGGGATGGAGGGCCGGTTTGTTATCTTCTGTTTTTTTTTTTCTAAAGTTCTAATTAGGACGTAGATACCAAACAGGTATATCTTTCCCTCATGGTTTGGTGAAAAGTTGGAGTGAGTCAAGTGTTATGCACGCAAACACGTCATACAGTGTGTTAAATGAAAAGCTAGACTGGTGTTTCTCTTCTCGCCCTTAGCAACTCCCAGAATTCCCCAGCTAGTGTGCCTTAAG
>NW_020717030.1:287613-303531 GCF_900518725.1 Notechis scutatus | reverse complement strand
TGGTCTCAGGACCTCTTTACATTCTTAAAAATGATGGAGGATCCCCAAAGACCCTATATTTATAAATAAACATAAGTTCAATTTATAAGGTTTTGCCGAGACATTTAAATTTTTTTTTTTTTACTTCATGAAACCCTTCATGAAAGGAGTTTGGGGAGCTGGTCAGCTTGAGAACAATTGCATTAGACCACATCAAGTTTTATAGATGCCTATATATGCACACACATGCATATAAATTGTATTTCAGGTGAAAGGTAGACCAAGTCCAGTTTTATATACAACCACATTCTCACACATATTTTATATATTTAGATGTAATAGGTAAAAAAACTAAAGAATGTCTCATTTATGCACAATACACACACACTGAAATTCAAAATGATGAGATTTTATAGATGCACGCAAACATATTTTAGACAAAATATCAAGTTTACACACACACAACATACCTTAAATTTAGATTGTCAGGTATTTTATATGTTTGTTTATGGAGGGGTATATATTTGTGTGTGTGTGAATGCTAATTCAAAGGGATGTGTGCATGTGCTTAGCTCCTTTTCTTGCCTATTTGCAGATCTGAGAAGGCTGAGTGATTTTCTACGCCCCCAGATAGTCCTGACGTCACGATTGTAGGTCAAACTTTTAAAGCAGAAGATTGGGAGACAAGCAACAATGGGCAGCTGGGGTCTATCAAATGCACAATTGTCGTCCCCCCCTCCTCCAGACACCGAGGGGGTCTCCCTTTTTGCCAAAAGCCAAAGATGCCCAGAGCCAAATCTCAACGGCTGAATCGAGCCCCAGTGAATGAATCTTCGCTTTATGCAAAAGGGTTCCCCCCCCCCAAAAAAAATTAAATTGAAAGATGCCAACTCCAAAGGTTGAAAGGCGAGGGAACAGCTGGCCGTAGGATCACTTGCCAGGCCCGTGGGTCTTGATTTGAGAAAGAGATTACAGATGCTTTTCCAGAGTTGCCAGGCAAAAGGGCTCATATTCGATCAGCCGTGAAATATACGGGAAGGGTGCCAGCAGCTTCCCAGTGAAAACCAGCCAGGAAGCCCAACCAACAACACACACTTTTGTCAAAGGTGCGGCACTGACGTCTCCCTTTCGCTGGGAAGAAGAGAGAATGGACCTTCTATTTTATTTTATTTTATTTTTGAATGGGGTGGTGGGTGTTCCTCCCACAAAGGGCCCAGTCAGGACAACTTAGGAAAACCAGTGTCAAAAGGGAAGTATGTTGTTGCCAAAGAGAAATGCCAAATTTTTTCCGTGCAAAGATAAAAAAACTGCAGCGGAAATGAATGCTCCAGGCTCCAAGCTGACCTTACGTCAGGGGTTGCTCAATTTTGCAGGATTTTGAATCCCTGGAAATGAGAAATCAGTTTGTTAAAAAGCAAACAAACGAAGTTATTTTATTGGTATCAGGGTTGGGCAAGAAATAACTGGGCTATCAACTTTTAAGGATTCAATTTTAATCTGTATAACAAAGCAGTTCTCAAAATGCTTTGGTCCTCCTGTGTTCCGTGGTGGCTTTGTGGAAGAATAAACTTTAAAAGCCTGCCAATTTTTAAAGCAGAATTAAATCTTGCTCCTGTTTTATCTGTCTGACTTTGCAGCTGGTTTAAAAAGATAAAACAGAGAGCAAAAATAGAATGTGTTTTTACCGGCTCTCGCCCTTTGCCTGTGCAAACCCAATTCAAGTTTTTTTTTTTTCTAAAAAAAATGTAACCCAATAACGGACAATATTTGTAGCTCAGGGTTGAAATGAGGAGTTCCATGGTGTTCTCTGATTTTGGATATTTTCTTGCAGACGTTTCATCTAGGTAACATCCTAAGTGCTGGAAGGGGCATCTGCAGCAAACCCCTCTCCCTTCTAGCACTGATGATGTAATCTAACTGGGTCATAAACATCTGCAAGAAATCAAGCTTAGAGAGCACCAAGGACCCCTCAAATTGCAACCCCTCTCCAAGTTGCCCTTTACGTCTGCCTGTTTGTCTGACAATCCTTCTTCCATTAGCATCTGATTTTGACATCCTGTATGAAAGGTCGCACTCTTAAAATCTGGGGTGTTTTTGTTAGTTATAGGACCTTGGTGAATGCCCAGCCGTGCCATCCTTTGGAGCCGATTCATCGTGGACCCATCCTTTGTCCGATTGCCGTTGCAAGATGGATATGCCACAACGTGAGGCTTTTCCTTAATAATTCATTATACATAATATCTGAGTTAAGCATAGAGAGTAAGCCAAAATCCCCAATCTTATTTTAGTCTATCCTGTATTGTTTGAACATGTGCTAAATCAGGGGTCTTTCAAACTTGACAGCTTTAAGACTTGTGGACTTCAACTCCCAGAATTCCTCCTACAATTATGTTAGCTCAGGAATTCTGAGAGTTGAAGTCCACAAGTCTTAAACTTGCCAAGTTTGAAAGACCCTTGTGCTAAATAATAACGTCTATGCCAGCCAAAACACAACCATGGTAACCTAACCTAGCCAATTCGAAAGCTGCCTGACTTTTAGGAAAAGCAAACCAACTTTATGGCAGTGCAGGAGGTACATCTCGACTTACAACCACAATTGGGCCCAACGTTCCTGTTGTTAAGCGAGACTGTTGTTAAGTGAGTTTTGCCCCATTTTACGGCCTTCCTTGCCACAGTTGATGTGAATCGCTCCGGTTATTAACTCCGTAACCCGGTTGTTAGGTGAATCTGGCTTCCCCGTGGAGGTTGCTTTTCAGAACGTCTCGAAAGGGAATCCCGTGACCCTGGGACACTGCAACCGTCATAAATATGAGTCAGTTACCAAGCGTCCGAATTTTGCTCAAGTGACCATGGAGATGCTTGGAAATGTTGTAACTATGAAAAAGGGTCCTAAGTCCCTTTTTTTTCAGCGCCATTGTAACTTTGAACAGTCACTAAGCGAGGTGTTGTAAGTCGAGGACTGTCTGTGCCTGGTTAACAACAGTTTTGACATAGAAATTAATTAGCAATCTCCAGAGATGCTAAATCAGAATTGCTGGTTTCAATTCTATTTAAAAATAAATAAATAAGCAGGAGAAACAAGAGACGATAGAAGTTGGTCGCCCTGGTTTGGACTTCAGTCCAGCAAGAGCCTTTTTCATTCCTCCAGTTTGTATTAAGCCCCCACCCCCAAATCTTCCCACTGAGATTAACATTCATTAGTGCCCATTACAAATCAGATTATACGGCGTCCCGTGTTCACGCGTGTGCAAATCTCTCCTGAATGGAGCTATTGCCAGAGAGGCATATCAGGTGTTTGGTACCCCTGAAGAAAAAAGAAAAAAACAACCACATGCATTTTCACACCTAAATCATAAATCCTCTCTTAACTCATAAATCCTCTCTTAACTCCTGAATTTTAGGATTCCTGGCACTTGTTGCTGTGCCGCCTCAGTTTTAAGACCTCTTAACCTTGGAAGTCGTCCTCTTGAATCAGTCATGCAAGAGGGAGTTTAAGAAAAGTGATATTTAGAGAAAGGATCTTGCAATTCTGGGAGTGCAAGTCCCTCTGTTTCTTTCAAAGGAGCCTAGCTTGTCCTCTCCATTCTTCCCGGTCTGCAGTACAGGTGTTCCTCGACTTACAACAGGTCCTTTAGTGACCGTTCAAAACTGTGTTACTGACTTTAATGATTCACTTCACAACTGAGGCAAGGAGAAAAAAAAGTGACTTACGACCCGTTTTCCATGCTTAGGACCGTCGTGGCATTCCCCACGGGTCACGTTGATCAAAATTCAGACGCTTGGTTTGTATTTATGACGGTTGCACTGGATCCCCTTTTGCGACCTTCTAACCAGCGAAGTCAACAGGGAAGCTAAGATTCACTTAAACAACTGGGTTGGTTACTAACTGAACCACCACACTGATTCACTTAGCAACTGTGGCAAGGAAAGTTGTAAAATGAGGCCGACCTCACTTTAACAAATGTCTTGTTTAGCAACAAAAATGTTGGGCTCCCTTGAGGTCGTCAGTCGAGGGTTAACAAAAGAAAAAAAAATAGGAGAGGCATATTTACAGTACCATACGGAGCATTGCGAACCGGAGGGGTGGGGAATTATTTCATATATGTTCAAACTAATAAAGCAGCGAGAAAATTCCTCTGGGGATTTGCTTGCAAAGAAATCCCTTCCTTAATTGCTTTTGACATTTTCATCTGTCTTCTTTTTAGCACTGGCATGAGCCTAACCAGATTCAGTGGTCTGTGTCTTCCCGGTTGAAAACCCAAATAAATGTTTTCAGCACGTCTTCTACGCTCACTTTAAACTGTGACATAACTGTGTCTTCCTCCCCACTGTCTGGCTTCCAACCGCAGCTAGTCCTTGACTCACAACACTTCATTTAGTGATCGTTCAAAGCAGGGGTGGGATTCTACCTGGTCGGACAGTTCTATAGAACTAGTTGTTACAATTCTGCGCAATTCAGAGAACCGGCAAATCACGCCACTAGCTGGACCTGCCCCGCCCACTCACTCCTTACCTGGCATGCGCGCCATCAAACTCGCCTGCGTAAGTTGCTATTTTTCCTGTGCCGCTGTGCTGGGGGATTTAGATTAGCTAGAAAACAGGAAATCGTTGGATTTCTTGCTTTCTTGCTAATCTAAAAGCAGAGCTGAACCTTCCTTAGGACTGAAGCTTCTATTTTTCAGTGCAGACTCAGGTAGCAGATGGCAGAAAGGTAGATCTCTGAGTGAATCTGTGCTTCTGGGAGCAATTCAATCTGCCTGCCTCCTTTTGGGTAAAAGTTGCTCTTTTTTTAATAAAAAATTCAATATTTACATAAATATTTATAGTATTTACATACAAGCCACACTCAGCCAGTCATATGACCACCAAGCCACACCCACAAATTAGACCACGCCCACAGAACTGGTTGTTAATATTTGAATCCCACCCCTGGTTCAAGGTCACGATGGCACTGAAAAAAGGGAATTATGACCGTTTTTCGGACTTTAAACCATCGTAAAACCCCATGGTCACATCAAAATCCACACTTTTGGCAACCGACTCACATCTATGATGGTTGCAGTGTCCCTGGGTCCTTTGAACCCGTTTTGCGACTTCACTCTGTTGCTAATTGAGACATTTATTAAGTCAATTTTGCTCCATTTCACGATTTTTCTTATTACAGTTGTTAAGGGAACAACTGCAGGTGTTAAGTTAGTCACACGGTTGTTAAGCAAATCTGGCTTCTGCACTGCCTTTATCAGAAGGTCGCAAAAGGGGACACTGCAACCGTCATAAATATGAGTCAGTTGCCAAGCATCTAAAAGTTGATCATGTAACTGTGGGGTTTTGTGACAGTTTAAAGTGCAAAAAACGGTCATAATTCCCATTTTTTTCAGTGCTGTTGTAACTTCCAACGGTCATTAAATAAACTGTTGTAAGTCGAGGACTACAGCTACGAAGATGCTGCCCTGTTTTTATTTTTGGGGCAATGAGCATTTATTAGAAAAAATATCCAAACCTTTTTTAAAAATCTAGAGGGCGAAAATATTAAAAAATGATGAGTTATTGAATGAACAAAGCTGCAGTGAGGCGGCTGCTCCCTCTGCAGAAAATTATGTCAATTAAACTGCAATGATGGCATTCTGGGTTGAAGGAGCAGCAAATTCGCCCCGTAATTAAATTGAAGCCTTATAATCTCATCCATCTCCGCTTGAGGGCTTGATGTCCTGTTTGGATTTATAGCCTCTGCAATCAAGTCCCCAAAAGCTTTAATATCAGACATGGTGAGCGGAGGTGGTAGACAGAATGGAGAAGTAGCATGTAGCCTCAATCTTTTTATTTCTTTGTCCTCCCTGTCAAATGTCCCTGCTATTCCCATCCTCCCCAAAATTGTTTTATTTTTTCACGTTCCAGAAAAGCGTTGCCAACTTCTTTCCAGCCTCTGCAGCTCATCCTATAACTGCAGATATTCCCAGCCCTAACCTTTGTTTCTAACTTGTAAAAATAAGATGATTCTGTCGCAGTTAAGCTGCCACATTTTCAAATCCTTGATCCTGAAGACTTTGCTTCTAAACACAACTGCGACAGATCTAGAAGTCCTGCCTTCTTGTAGCCCTCTCCAGCCCAATTGGAGGGAAGCGGATCAAGATTTAATTTTCCGAACAGTTGGCAGCCCTGATTTAAATTTCTCCTTCTCTTAACCTCCTGGGGTTTCCCTTCTTCATATCAACCATGTGGCCCTTTGGGATGCATGAAAAAGCAGCAAAATCTGCAAAATATATGTATCGCTCCAGCTTCATATCAAGTCTGACATCTGGAACACAATGCGCTCTTGTCCAGCCGTGACGATCATTGCAATTTAACCATGGATAGTTTGACAGGTTGGGTATCCTCATGTGCAAAAGATGGAGCCTGTGAGCGTCAACCAAGGAGGCTAAATTCACGCTTGTTTGAGTAGGGAGGAATCAAGGAGAGAAGCAACTTAGAACTAAGGAGAAATTTCCCGACAGTCAGAACAATTAATCAGTGGAACAACCTGCCTCCAGAAGTTGTGAATGCTCCAACACTGGAAGTTTTTTAAAAAGATGTTGGATACCCATTTGTCTGAAGTGGTGTACGGTTTCCTGCCTAGGCCGGGGGTTGGACTAGAAGACCTCCAAGGTCCCTTTCTAACTCTGTTATTCTATTCTATTTTTTATTCTATTTTATATGTTATTCTATTTGCACACCCACGGCTGCTAGGCAGATCCAGGAAAAAAAATTAATCATACTTGACTTAACAAGAGTTCATTCGTTGACCGTTTAAGATTAGTTACAACGGCACTGAAGAAGATGACTTATGACAGTCTTTCACACTTATGACCGTTGCAACCTCTTCCATGGTCACGTGGTCAAAATTCAGATATTGGTAACTGACGATGGTTTTGTGACCTTCCGACAAGCAAAGCCAATGGGGAAGTCAGATTCACTTAACAACTGGATTACTAACTTCACAGCTGCAGCGATTCACAACTGTGTCAAGAAAGGTCGTAAAATGGGGCAGAACTGTCTTGCTTAGCCACCAATAAGTTGTGGTCGTAAGCTGAGGACTAACTGCAAAAGAAAGGCAAGGAAAAAAGAAACTGGAATTTCTTCTTTTGCAAATGGAATTTTCATTCTTGATCCCTTTGTGATTGTTGAAGAGAGGCTGGCAACAGGATGATGGGACCTCCGATACTATACATAGTAATCAGTGGTGGGATTCAGATTTTTTACTACCAGTTCTGTCGGCGTGGCTTGGTGGGCGTGGCTGGGGAAGGATACTGCAAAATCCCATTCCCTCCCCACCCCACTGACCTGCTTTCCAGCTCCGTTCTCCTGTGCAGGGCAACCAAAGAAGACCCAGCCAATCAGCTGGGACTCAATGGGAGGCGGATAATAGATATGGGGGCGGGGCCAACCAGAAGGGGTATTTGTCAGTTGTCCAAACTATTCAAAATTTCCACTACCGGTTCTACAGAACCGGTCAGAACTGGCTGAAGACCACCTCCGGTAGTAATTCCATCACAAATTGGTCGTTTCAGGACACTGAAGAGTGAGGAGCTGACGTGGCTGGCTGGGGAATTCTGGGAGTTGAAGTCCAGAGGGCCTAAAGTTGCTAAGGTTGAAAAACGTCGCTGTAGTAGGTACATACTGGGAACCCCCCAAACCAGAGGAAAATGCTGGACGTTTCGCCTTTCTCTCTTTTCAGGTGAACCAAGCAGGCAGGGGATGGACCCGGATATCTCCTTACTGTTCAAATGCCCGGATTTGGGGGGTATCCCCGAATCTCAAGTCCGAGTAGAACTTTCCCCCCTCTACGACCGGAACTCGCTGCCCGCGGATCAGGCCCAAATCGACAGCGTCTGGGCAGCCCGTTGCCGGCAGAACCCGTGGCTTTTCGACGGGGCCAAATTTCGCCTCCACTCTGTCGAGCTGGATGGGAGCATTTTGACTTTCCACCTGGGGCTCACCAGCTATAAGGACTTCGTGGGCACCAACTTGGCAGAGACAGCCGGGCAGCTGCGGGAACAGGGGCACAGGGACTTTGGGAACAGCCAAGCCTACCTCGCCGACCCCCTGGGTGTGGGCGCCGTGTTGCACACCGCGGACGACAACTTGGCCTTCTTGAGACGCAGCCTGTGTGTGGGGGAAGCCCCAGGAAAGATCGACGTTCCCGGCGGGCACCCGGAGCCTCAGGTGGGTGTCTTTATCCGCTTTTGGGGCAGTGGAGGGAATCCCCCCTCCCCCCAATCTTATAAATACAGACGGGTAGTCCTTGAATTACGACCAGCATGGAGCACAGAATTTTGGTTGTCCGTTGTTGCAATTGAGCCTGATTAAATTTTGCAGCCCTTTTTATGATACCAAGCAAGTCACCAAGGTTGTTGAGAGGATCACGTCATTGTTCAGCAAAGCGCCCGGTCATTAAATGAGTCCAGCATACCCCATGGACTTGTTTCCTGCTGGAAAACAGCGTAAAAGTCACGGGGATGCCATGAATGAGTGGCCAAGTGTGTGAGCACATGACTGCGGGGTGTTGTGCGTGCCCAGGAATCATAACTTTGACGACGGGTGATAAATAACTTTTTTTTTTAAGTCCACCATAACTGAATGGTTGATAAGCGACCCTTCGTACGTCAAGCGACCCTTCGTACGTCCACTTACTACCACAACTGAGCCCAAAATTTCCATGGTTCAGTGAAGCATTTATTAAGCTAAGTTTGCCCCATTTGACGGCCTTTCTTGCTCCAGTTGTTAAGCGAATCACTGCAGTTGATAAATGAGCAACCCGGTTGTTAAGCGAGACCGGCTCCCCTGTTGACTTTGCTTGTCAGAAGGTCGCAAAAGTGGATCTCAGGACTCATACGGTCATAAGTATGAGCCAGTTGCCAAGCCTCAGATGACGGGGATGCTGCAAAGGTCGTTAACTGAGAAAAACAGTCCTCAGTCCCTTTTTTTCAGCGCCATTGTAACTTTGAACGGCTGCTAAATTAACTGTTGTAAGGTAAGGACTCCCTGTCCCTCCTCACCCCTGTTAAGCTACACTGGGGTGTAATTCTTTTGGAAAATTACAGCTCTGCATGATAATTCTCTCCCAATTTATTGACGTCGCTGATGGATCCTGTTTGAACAGGCCAACTTGCTGCTATTTGCCTTCCCTTTGCAGGCTGTGTTGGGCAAGGATGCTTCGGTGGGGTCCTTGATTCGACACCAGGATCTCCCAGGGGATCTGGTGGTCGGGGAACTCTTCTCTTCCGTGCTTCGTGAGATCCAGGATGAGGTGAGAGGCTGGAGGACAAGAAGGAGGCCTGTCGCTGAGCCGGGTCTCCTTCACCTGAACCGCCTTTTTACCTGTTTCCAGATGAACCTTCAGCCGGACACGCTCAGCAGGCCCCTTTTGCTTGGCATCGTTCGGAATGAAACCACGGCGGGCCGGTGCAGCGCCGAATTCTATGTCAGGTAATGCTCGAGGAAGCAGGGAGGCAGGCAGTCCTCGACTTACAACCGCGATTGGGCCCCCAGATTTCTGTCACTAAACGAGACATTTGCTAAGCGGGCTTTGCCCCATTTTACGACCTTTCTCGCCACCGTTGTTAAGGGAATCATTGCAGTTGTTGAGTTAGTAACGCGACCCTGGCTTCCTCGCTGACACTGCTTGTCAGAAGGTCATAAAACTTAAAACCCTGCGACTTAGAGACTTAGAATAACTTTATTGTCACTTTGAATGTATCTGCATACATTAAAATGAAATTTAGTTGCATGCAGCTCTCAAAGGGTCACCACCTCCAATATACACTACATAAACATGAAATAAACAAATACAAAATTATGCATACAGTATACCCACATATATTTATTTATGCATATCTATCTGTCTGTCTGTCTGTCTGTCTATCTATCTATCTATCTATCTATCTGAATGGAGCTGAGTATTTACTGTCCGGATGCCCCTTCCTGTCACCAATGCAGAGTTTGCAGCAGATATATTCTTACAGTGCCCAGAGAGAGAAATATCTGCCTCTACCTAGGATCAAACTCACAGCCTCCTGATTGTAAAGCAAGAGCTCCACCTCTAGGCCACCGCACCACTCGCCCACATATATTAATATGACACGGAGAAACAACACAGTCTATTTTTGGATGTATGCATGTACACGGCGAGAGAAACGCGTCTGTCATGGCGCGGCAGCCGTCCTAAAAATGAGTCGGCTGCTTGTTCAATCCAGCCCATTTTCAAACCCAGGGAGGCCACCTCCATCATGACTTGAGTTCTCCTCCTCTGCTGATGGTTCTCCTCTCCGTTTTGCCCTTCAGGTGCAGCCTGTCATCGGAGGAAGTGAAGCAGCGTTATGCTCTGGGGGGACCAGAAGCTCAAGAATCCGTCAGCATCATTTTTGTCAGCCGAGAGGTATGTTTTAAACCTCTGGAGGAGGGACTGGCCCAAGTCACCCAGCCGGCTTCCGTGCCCAAAGGGCAGGCCTGGAACTCACCTGCTGCCTCGAATCACTAGACCAAGCCTGCTAACTTGATAGCACTTTGATAGCTAACTTGATTCGATTGCTTATTGCACCCTATGACTTATTAAGTGTTGCACCTGATGATTCTTGACCCTTGACGAATGTCTCTTTTCTTTTATGTACACTGAGAGCATTTGCACCAAAGACAAATTCCTTGTGTGTCCAATCACACTTGGCCAATAAAGAATTCTGTTCTGTTCTATTCTATTCTATTCTATTCTATTCTATTCTATTCTATTCTATTCTATTCTAATTCTAATTCTAATTCTAATTCTAATTCTAATTCTAATTCTAATTCTAATTCTATTCTATTCTAATTTTATTCTATTCTTAACTCTGGACCAATGTATCTTTTATGTACACTGAGAGCATTTGCACCAAAGACAAATTCCTTGTGTGTCCAATCACACTTGGCCAATAAAGAATTCTATTCTATTCTATTCTATTCTGAGCCTCTCACCCTCTTGGGGATGCACTAGAGTTAATTGGATGTCATTATTCTGCCTTGAAGTTTGCTAGAAAAGAGGTGGACCCAGCTAGAGTGTAAACTTTAGCCCACCTCGAAAATCACCCTCACCCCCATCAAAACCTCTGCCCATGGCAGCCATCCTTGCACGTCCTGTTGGACTTCCTCCCGTTTCGGCATCTCTCTCATGTCTCTCTCTCTTGTCTCTCTTTCTCTGTCTGTGCAGGACGTCCTGTCGATGGAGCAGAAGGGCGAGTGGTGGAATGAACTGTGCCCGTCGGCCAAAGGGGCAGTGACACTTTACACAGAGGTGCTGGGAGCGCATCCGTAAAAGCCCGCTGATAGACTCTCTCTCTCTCAAGGACTGCTCTTTACCAAAATGTCAAATATCAACACAAATTCACCGGTTCCTGCTTTTCACCCCTCTCTCGAGAAAACAAACTGGTAAGGACTTCCAGCTCCTAGAACTGGGCCTTTGGGGCTCCATTTTTCAATAAAGAGCTTTTTTTCACAACAACAACAACAACAACAATAATAATACTCATTTTAGGTACAATTTCATAGGATAGTTTGGGCTAGGCTTCTGAGCCTGCATTTCCTGTCCTCCTCTCTACTCATCTGGCCGCTTTCTATTCCTACATCCCATCCTTGGGAAATAGCTAAGCTAGAATCTACACTGTTAGCTAGGTTGGTTTTTTTGTCCCAAAATTAAATTGTGCTTTGGTGGATATACAGCCCTGAATTCTGAACAGTGTTTGGTGGGCTTATAAGCTTTGCCCTGTGAACACTTTTTAATATAGCGTTGGAGGGGGGGAGAAATGAAGAATGTGCCTTGTATTTTAAGCAAAAACCTTAAACAAAACAGAGTTCTGAGTCCAATAATGTGGTTCATATTTAGTTTAGTTTATTGCCATTGCCCCTTGTACAACAAAATTAAATACGATATTCAGTGTACAATTTATGACTATAAAAATAAAACACAAACACACATCCTTCACATTCCATACATTGAATTGAACACCCCTGATATTGCATTAATATGGCACTATACAGTAGAATTCAATTTAATTCAATTACTGCCCTGGGATAGAAGCTTTTATAGGGAATGAGCCGTTACGTAAACCTTAATGTGTTCGTTTGGGGTTTAATGCGTTATGGGATTGGTTGTGATTCGTAAATCGTGATTTGGGACTATGTTGTGTGAACACAGCTGATTGCATTCTGTTTTTGTTTTTTTTAATTTTAAAAATAAACTTACGTTGGGTTCGGGCTGCAGCTGATGGAATAAAACCACATTTGGTTGAGTTTGCAAAACTTCCAGCCACGATGGACAGGCAGCAATGTCTGGAGGCTGACAAAACAACGTCTTAGGAAAACGCCTGGCTGCTTGTTGCACGTGCGAATTGCGACCGTTTTCAAGATTAAGAAGAATGGCACGAAATGCTTCCTCTGTCCGTTGGCCGACTTAAGGAGTTCCAAATATTCTGTTTCAGAGGAACGGAAGAACTGAGTTGGTGAGAACATCAGCAGTTCGGGGGATTTAGCAGATCCCCTCGCCAAGTCCTGATGATCTGGATTATTGGCAGCTTGGAGGCAATTAATGAACTACAATCTGGGTGCCCCCACCCCCCACCCCCCAAATCCGTCAACATCTTATCCCCGGCCTGAGCAGCTTAGCGTCTGAGCTGTGACCCATGTTGCTCGGCTGACGTATTTGTTTAATGATTTCTACTTTCCTAGGTTAGAGAGGCAAGGAAGATCCTCTACTGGCCTTTACATCTTGCTCAACTGGGTCAGTGGGTTTAGGGGGGTCTGGGGACACCAAACTGGCTTCAATTTACTCGTATAATCTCGAGTTACGTTTTGGCTGAAAAGAGACACGGAGTCCTGCCTAGATTTCAACTAAATTCTCCCTATACCCAATGCAGGTAGCTCTCAACTTATAAACCATTCCCCTACCTTAAAGCATGCTTCTTGAGGAATTCTGGGGGTTGAAGCCCACCCATCTTAAAGCATGCTGACTAGGGAATTCTGGGAACTGAAGTCCACCCACTTTAAAGCTGCCACGGTTGAGGAACCCCGTGGCTACATGACCCACAGGGAAAAAAAAAAAAAAACCACACAGTTGGCTGATGTGCTCCGCTTCTTTTGGGAAGGGCACGTTTTTATTCCACGCACCATTGTTGACTAGTGTGACTCGCACAGGTCCCGTGTGCTTCACAGCACCTTCTGCGTGGAATGTCACATTGGTGGGAGGGTCCCCTTAGATTGCCCAGGGCAGCCTGCAAACCACATGGCCTCCTCCCAAGGGACTGACATGAACCCCCCATATTTTTTTTTAAAAAAATGGCCCCCTTAAACCTCTATATATCACGCTTTTGGTCTATCCGAAATGTTCTTCCGCCGAGTGATTATTTTGAAAGGCATCCTTTGCATGGCTTCGTCATTGCCTGCTTTAAATACCGGCGAACTGTTTTGGCCTTCCAAAGTCTTGTCCCGGCGCTGAAGACAGAATGCAAAGAAGGAGAAATCCCAGGGGGGAAAAAAATAATAATTTAAAAAGAAAACTTTCCTTGGTGGGAGGAAAACTATCTCGCCACCGAACAGGCTGGTGAGATGAAATAAAAAGACAGACATTTGAAGAAGCAAAAAAAAGAAGACAGAAATGGCAGTTTTCATTCATTGTTCCATTTCATCTGCCGGCTTGGGTGTGTATGTATTGTCCTTTGGATGGTCTGCAGGAGTTTGGATAGTGGGGGGTTGTTTATTTTTTAAAAATCCCTCTTATATTCGGCTGTTTTTGTCCTTGAAGTGACTTTCCTGTTGATTTGGGAGGCAGGAGGCGCAGTTTTAACCGTACCAAGAAGGAGCAAAGAAAGGCAAGAGTGACATCCAGTGGCTATCTGGGCATAAAGACTGCATTTAAAAAAAACAGTATCATAAAACACAGGTGGTCCTTGGCTTACAACGGTTCACTTAGTGACCGAAGTTACGGCGGCAGCCCCGGAAAAAAAGTGCCTTAGGACCGTTTTTGCAGCATCTCCGTGTCACGTGATCAAAATCCAGGCGCTTGGCACCTGGCTCACCCTTATGACGGTGGCAGCGTTCCTCGGGTCACGTGATTTCCCTTTGGCAACCTTCTGGCAAGCCAAGTCCATGGGGGAAGCCGGATTCACTTAACAACCGCGCGATTAACTTAACAACGGTGGGGATTCCCTTAAGAACTCTGGCAAGGAAGATCGTAAAAACGGGGCAAAACTCACAAACAAAATAAAGGGTAGCAACAGAAATGTTGTTCTCCTATGTCGAGGACCGCCTGTAAATCCTGGGAGGTTTTTCAAGACGAGATTGGACAGTCCGGCCGCCAAGGTTTGAGAACAAGGTTGAAAGAGACCTTTAGAGGTCTTCTAGTCCAACCCCCTGCTCAAGCAGGAGACCCTCAAATGACTTAATTCCTCGGCTTAACGACCACAATTGGGACCAAAATATCCATGGCTGAGCAAGACGCTTAAGTGACTTGTTAAGCCTCGTTTTACGCCTTCCTTTTTCACTGCAGTTCTTAAAGTGAACCATACAGTCGCTAAACGAATCCAAATCCCCGCATTGGCTCTGTTGGTTGGAAGCCGACTGGGAAGGTCACAAAATGGAGGTCACACGAGACTCCCCCAGGATGTCACAACTGGCATAAATAACCTGCCAAGGGCCCCCATTTTGTGTGGGGGCTGCCTTGCCTGCTTTACAGGCGAGGACCAGTGGCAATGTTACATCTTCCAACAGATTAACAGAGTTGGAAGGGACCTTGGGGGTCATCTAGTCCAACCCCCACCCACCCCACCCAAACAGGAGACCCTACACCATTCCTGACAGAGGGCAGTCCAGTCTCTTCTTGGAAGCCTCCAGTGATGAAGCTGCCACAACTTCCGAGGACAACTTCTGTATTGTTCTCCCTGTGAGAAAAATTATCCTTATTTCCAGGTTGAATCTCTCCTTGTTCAGTTTCCATCCATTATTCCTTGTCTGGCCTTCAGGGGCTTTGGAAAATAGTTTGACCCCTTCCTCCTCTCTGGGGCAGCCCCTCAAATATTGGAAGGCTGCTATCCTGTCATCCCCTGGTCCTTCTCTTCCCTAGACTAGCCAGGCCCAGTTCCTCCAACCGTTCATCGTTTGTTTGCTCAATGAACAGTTTTAAGTCAAGGACCGCCCGTATTTCTGAATTAAGCTCCGTTTCATGCAGCCTTTCCAAGCCTGCTGGCCGGAATACCCCTCCCCTGAAGCCCCCTGGGAACAACAAGCCAACCTAGCTGGAGAACATCCAGACTGCAGACTTAGTGAGAGGAGCGCAAGATGCTACGGAGAAAATAAAATAAAAACTACAACTCCCAGAAGCCCATGCAGCTCCGGCAGATCAGCTGACTCCCAGTTTTTGTTTTTTTACACAGGGTGCATTGGAGAGGTTTCAGGTTGTTGGCACCAGAAGAGCAACAACCCCTTCCCCCCTTCTCCCAGCCAGCAAGACCAGGACGAAGTCACAAAGGGCACGTTCTAGAAATTAAAACTCCCTTGGATCGTCAGGGAGAGAAAAATAATAATCATAATAATCACTGCAGTATCTACTACCCAGGGAGATTTTGTAGGGGTAAAACACATGGCTGCAGCAGGATCAAGCGGTGGCGAGGAAGTTTTGCAAAACTCTGCAAGAAGAGAGCGGAAGCGAAGAAGCGGCAGAAGATCCAGAGATCAGGTCAGAGAGATTCCCTCTCTGAGTCCACCTTCCTTCCTTCCTTCCTTCCTTCCCTTCCCTTCCCTTTCTTCCTTCCTTTCCTTCCTTCCTTTCTTCCTTCCTTCTCTTCCTTCCTTCCTTACCTTCCTTCCTTCCTTCCTTCCTTCCTTCCTTCCTTCTCTTCCTTCCTTCCTTCCTTCCTTCTCTTCCTTCCTTCCTTCCTTCCTTCCTTC
>NW_020717030.1:235053-260455 GCF_900518725.1 Notechis scutatus | reverse complement strand
ATCTTAAAGCATGCTGGCTGGGGGATTCTGGGAGGTGAAGTCCACCCATCTTAAAGCTGCAGAGGTTGAGAAACACTAGCATGGTGGCCCAAGTTTCAGCTCCAGGAGGAAGAGAGTCCATAACCTCCTTCCTCTGCTAAATTCCCCCCATTGCACAAGCCAGAATGGGCTGTGGCCGACTTAAAGGAAATGGATGAACCAAACGAGGTAAAATCATCAGCGAACCCCCTCTGCCCTTCTAGCACTGATGATGTTACCTAGTTTGGCAATGAAACATCTTCAATAAAACCACGAAGCTCAGAGAGCACCAAGGACCCCACGTTTCAGAATAACAGAATGAGAAGGGAACTTGGAGGTCTTCTAGTCCAACCCCCTGCACAAGCAGGAGGCCCTATGAGTCAAGAATCATCAGGTACAACACTTGATAATAGTCATAGGATACAATAAGATATCAAATCATACTAGGAAACAGTCAATATAAACCGTAAGGATACAAGGGACAAAGTTACAGTCCTACAGTCACAAGTGGGAGGGGATGGGTGATAAGGAGTGATGAGAAGATTAACAGTAATAGTAGTGCCGACTTTGTAATAGTTGAACAGTGTTGAGGGAATTATTTGTTTAGCTTCCCAACCCAACCACTCCAGGTGGGGCTTCACTCAAATATCCCCGATCTAAAAGCCAACCAGCGGCTAATCCTGTTCGCCACAGGTTGGCACATCCAGACCGCTACCCCGCCAGCCCTCACCTACCTCTCAGATGCCCTGAAAATAATGCCAAACCTTTCTGTCAAACTGGCCTGGAGATTTCCTCCCGCGGGCCATTAAAAATTGCCAAATCTCGTCTCAGTTCTACCTTGCTCTGCTCCCAAGCGGAAACCCCCCCCCCCCACTTCCGCAGGTTCCCGCTGGATACCCTCAAGTGCTAGGAACCTCTGTGATAAATGGCGATTAGGGGCTGTTGGCTTTCAACCATATCTAACAAAATGAAATTCAATGTAGAGAAAAGTAAAGTCCTACACTTAGGCAAGAAAAACTAAAAGTACACATATAGACTGGGGTGAAACCAGGCTCAATAGCAGTAACTGTGAAAGGGATCTTGGAGTCTTAGTGGACAACCAGCTAAATAGGAGCCAGCCATGTGCAGCAGCAGCCAAAAGAGCTAATGCAATCCTAAACTGCATTAACAGAGGGATACAATCGAGATCAAGTGAGGTACTGATACCACTCTATAAGGCCTTAGTAAGACCACACCTAGAGTACTGCATCCAGTTTTGGTCACCACGTTATAAAAAAGATGTTGAGGCTCTAGAAAAAGTGCAGAGAACAACAACCAGGATGATTAGGGGGCTGGAGACTAAAACATTATGAAGAACGGTTGCAGGAACTGGGCTTGGCTAGTCTAGGGAAGAGAAGGACCAGGGGAGACAGGAGAGCAGTCTTCCAATATTTGAGGGGCTGCCCCAAAGAGGAGGAAGGGGTCAAGCTATTTTCTAAAGCACCCGAAGGCCAGACAAGGAAGAATGGATGGAAACTGATCAAGGAGAGATTCAACCTGGAAATAAAGATAAATTTTCTGACAGTGAGAACAATCAACCCATGGAACAGAAGTTGCCTTTGAAGTTGTGGGAGCTTCATCCCTGGAGGCTTTCAAGAAGAGATTGGACAGTCATTTGTCAGAAATGGTGTAGGGTCTCCCGCTTGGGCGGGGGGTTGGACTAGATGACCTACAAGGTCCCTTCCAACTCTGATTATCTGTTATCTGTTAACCAATGGGACCCACGTTTCTCCCATAAAGGAGTTAAAATGCAGGAAAAAACGTCTGCGGGAAATGACTCAGAGGTCTGTCTTCTGTATTAGTCACTTGAATGTGGCTTAGGTGTGCCCCTGACTAAATACACCCACTTCGCTTTATGTACCTTCTACATACCTTCTCCCCTCATCCACTTCCAGAAAGACTTTCTACTCCCTGAGATTAGGTGCAACCACTGCCCACTGAACAGGACCGCCTCGCACATCGGAGAAAATGTTCATTGAACTTGCAAGATGGCTGCCACACCAAATAAGATTTGCTAAGAGTCTAAAAATATCTTGTGTTTTGAGCATCTTCCTTGCTCAGCCACCCTCCCAAAGGCTTCTGAGGTTTGGAGAGCAGCCCCCTTTCCTTTTGGCCAGACTCTTTCCCCCTTCCAAGACTGGGCATCTGGAAGGTAACGTGTTCCTGAAGAGGGAGGCTCTGCACAAGGCAACAGCAGCAGAGATGGCTGGAAATAAAAAGAGTTGGTCCACTGGCAGCGCCCTCCAAGGACCTTCGGACAAACGGCCAAGGATGGTGCGTAAAGCAGCAAGGAACCGATTAAAAAACCCAGAAATGTAGCATGGTAAATTTTCCTCGGCTTTTCTTTTTGAGTTTGCAAGGAGCACCGCCAGCGGCACAACAAAGGAAGCTTTGTTGGCGGGAGGAAAACAAACACCTTCCTTGTTTTCAAAAGAGAAAGAAACTTTTGGAAAGGAAACAAAAAGTAGAACGTACCTTTTTGGCTTCGGTCTCCCCTTGAAGTTTTTCCAGATCCCCAGCTGGATTCGAAAACACGTCCCTGGGGAGCCACCGCTGGCTTTTTGTTCTTAGCCCGCCTCTCCCTGTAGGTCTTTCCCCAATTAAGGGCGTCTTCATCGCACCCCACCCCCTTGCAACTTCCTCCCCGAAAGGGTGACAGAGAACATTTGCAGCGCCTGGAGGCTATGAGTAAAAATCTTGCAAAGCCCCCGTCCAGCCCTATTTACACAGGCGAAAGGATAGATTTATGCTTGCTATTTCCTGGGAAATTCCCGAGTTACAAAGAAATGCTTTTTAATATATATATTATTTTACATATATGGTATTCAGCTTTGTTCGGGTATTTTCCCACGTCATTGTAGTTGTGCTTTTAAAGTTGTAGCAACATTTCGGCAGAATCTCATCTGCCACCATCAGGCTTCTGTATTGGGTTCGTCTGAATAATGAAATAAAAGTATGTGATAAACGAACACAATACAGAAGCCTGATGATGGCAGATGAGATTCTGCCGAAACGTTGCTACAACTTTAAAAGCACAACTATAATGACGTGGGACCAGGTTGTGCGAATTCCAATATTAGGAAAGGAAATTCTGCTTTTGAATATGGTTTTTTCCCCCCATGTTCTCCTTCCCTGCTTATCCTTCCGGGATACAGGTAGTTCTCCACTTACAACCATTTGCGGAGTAACAATTTGAAGTTGCAATGGCACTGGGGTAAAAAAGGGGGCTTATGACCAGTTCTCGCACTTACAACCGTCACAGGCAATCAAAATCCAGGCGCTTGGCCAACAGTTCATTTCGTTCAAAGTTATAACGGCACTGGAAAAAAGTGACTTATGATAGTTTTTCACACTTAACGACCGTTGCATCCCCCCATGGTCACGTGATCAAGATTCAGCCCCTTGGCAACTGACTCGTGTTTATGACGGTCGCAGCATCCCTGGGGGGCACATAATCCCCTTTTGCGACCTTCTGACAAGCCGAGTCAACAAGGAAGCCAGATTCACTTAACCACGTGGCTAACGGCAGTGATTCACTTAACAAACAGTGGCGAGAAAGGTCATAACATGGGGCAGGGCTCACTTAACCAATGTCTCGCTTAGCCACGTAAATTTTGGGCTCGATTGTGGTCGCAAGTCGAGGAGTTGTGCTGCTTTGTATCGTCTACAATCTAGAAACCAGGTTAAAAAGAAAAGAAAGTTTTTCAGGATGCCAGATCTTCAGAAACATATCAACTTGTTCACACGTTTGAGAGAAGGAAAAAACAAAACAGCTCATGATTTTCACATCTGCTGACATGTAGTCTTGCCTTTCCTTCTGCAAGCCGTCCTCAGCCTTTCTCGAGACTTTTTCATCTAGATATGAACAGCCTCTTATTTGTTTTATTTCTTTTCCCTTTTTTGCACGTAGCAATAGCGAAACACAACCCAGTTTAGCTTTGGGCATCTGATAGGATGCCGAGGTTTGGGGAAAAAAACGAAAAGAAAAAAAAACACAACGTCACAAAGATCGGCTCGAAAAGGCCAGGAGAAAAATGGTGGTAAAATATTAGAAAAACTGCTTCTTGGAGATAAAGACAACTTGCAATTAAAAAGTCCTTTAAACCAGGAGTCTCCAACCTTGACAACTTTCAGACTTGGTGGACTTCAATTCCAAGATTTCTTCCTCCAATCATGTTAGCTGAGCAATTCTGGGAGTTGAAGTCCACAAGTCTGAAAGTTGCCAAGGTTGGGGACCCCTGCTTTAAACTTCCATCGACTTTATACAACTCCAGTTGAATCAAGTCGATGGAGATTTAAAGGAGCAGCTTTTTTCCCCCCCTCAAACTTGGCTGCTTTAAAGAAGGGTGGACTTCAACTCCCAGAATTCCCCAGCTATCATGGAGTTGAACATCACCCCCTCTTTCAAACATGCTGGCCTGGGGGATTCTGGGAGTTGAAATCCACCCTTCTTAAAGCGGCCAAGGTTGAGAAATAACCACCCTAGGCTAAACAAGTCACATATAAAAATGGGGTTCTTGTGTGTGACAGATTCATGCAAATTGCGATTGTTTTGCAAGCAAGCTGTCTTGTAGGAATTGGCACCGTGGTTCTTTGTGTGGGTTGTGTTCCCTTGCTCGACTTCCTTCTTTACAAACACAAAAACATTTGCCTGTTTACAAGCTTAGTTCGTTCCTTGAGATGCCGGATAAGCAAAAAAAAACCAACAACCCCAATTTTACTTCTATCTCTAGCGCCCTAGTCTTTTTCCTTAAATTAAACCAAAACCTGCAGCTTGGGCCCTCTATCCTTGATACTTTTAGCCTTTCGACTGATCTCTTTTGAACTTAGCCAGCATTGTTAGTCACCCCACCAAACACGGGCAAAGATGGTTTAAGTTAAGCAAACTTCTCTTTATGAAGATCACCCGTCGAATTTTGGACACGTTTCTTTGCTCTTTCCCAATGGGGGGGCTCAAAGGGTTTGTGCTAATTGTGGTTTAAAACATTTTGGTGAAAAACTTTTTAAAACCCCGGTCGCCAAGCTGCCGGTTTATAATGTGAGTAGTAAGCAGGATCGTTTTTCTTCCGTTTCCTCTTTTTTTTGGAGGGGGGGGAAGGAAAGGGGTCACACAGTTACTGCGTGCTCGCTCTCACAGGACGGGTGGATCTGGCCCCTGCCTTCACCCTGTGTCGCAACTGGGATTTCTTTAGCTGAATAGAAGGGGTGGGCGCAGAAAGTGGTGCAAAAAAAGGGGAAAAAAAGGATCCGTAAGTGCTGCTGACGGAAGCGTGGGCAGACGTGGACCGCGTGAACTTTTGTGGGTCGAGATTGCCGCATTTGGGTTGTGTCTGTCAAGAGACGCCCCCTCCTCACGCGTCTAGTATGAGGAAAACCAATTCTTAAGAAGGGGGAGGAGGGCAGGTGATAGCAAAATCAGCCAGTTTTGGTCTAGGGGTTAAAAAGGCACCAGGTTGGAAACTGGGTGACGGCGAGTTCTAGTTCCGCATTAGTCATGAAATCTGGCTGGGTGACTTTGGGCCAGTCACCAGGTCACAGTGAGTTCTAGTCCCATCTTAAGACATGAAACCCTGGGTGGGGAACTTTGGGACAATTACCAGGTGACGGTGAGTTCGAGTTCTGTCTTAGGCATGAAAGCCCGCTGGGAGACTTTGAGCCAATCACCAGGAGATGGTGAGTTCTAGTCCCGTCTTAGCTATACTGGGTGACTTTGGGCCAATCACCAGGTGACAGTGAGTTCCAGTCCTGCCTCGCTTAACCCATGTTTCACTTAGCCACAGAAGTGTTGGCCTCGATGGTGGTCCTAACTCAAGGACTGTTATTTCACTCTCCGACCAGTGCAAATGAAACCAGTGGCTGTTATCAGCCCTTGTCAGAAACAAGCGAATCTCCAACGTATTGATTTTCCAACAGTCTGAATCAAACTTTTCCAGGAAAGGATGTGAGAGAAACAAACGGGGGGGAGTGGGACTAAAAATAAACACGGCCCCAGAATCTGATTTAAGTAGCCTGAAAACCAAGCCGCCATTTGCATCTACAACCTATATCTAAAAATGTCGAGAAACGCAGAGAGGAATGTAATATGTGACGTCTTGCCACACAGACGTTTCGCTGGCTGCAATTCCAGAGAAATTCGGAAAGCTGATGCAACGTTTCCAGATTGCACAACTCTGCCCCCAAATGCTTTTAATCACCCTCTTGAACTTAGGAAGTCTTAGGAACTTTAAAAGATGATTACAATCTTCCAGGAGTCCAGCAGGACAGAAATACTTTGGAGTAACTGCAGTTATTCTCACGGAAAGCAGATTAGGAAAAAAAAAAAGAGGGGGAAAATAATTTTTTAAAAAACTAATTAAGGAATCCTGTGAAAAAAGGTCTGATTGCAGAACATAAAGTTTTAGTGCCAAATAGGAGATGAGCAACAGCTGGAAACAAAATGGGTCTCTCTCTAAAGTTTCTTGATTGCCCAATTCTGAAGAGATCAACCCTTTTTTTCTGAATGTGGAGATTTTTCACCCCATCAAAGCAGGATTTGGATCATTTAGACTACACCCAAAACTTTTCCTTTCTCAAGATGCTATTCAGGTAGTCCTCGACTTACAACTTGCTTAGTAACTGTTCCAAGTTTCAATGGCATGGGGAAAAAACTGACCTTACATTTTTCAGACTTATGACTGTTGCAGTCTCCCCGTGGCCATGTGATTAAAATTCAGACAGCTTAGCAACTGGCTCATATTTACGACGGTCGCAGCACCCTGGGGTCAATGATCCCCTTTTGCAACCGTCTGCAAAAAGTCAATGGAGAAGCCTGATTCACTTAACAACCGGTGTGATTCACTTAACAACCGCAAGGGACTCCCTGAACGATTGTGGCAGGAAAAAGCCGTAAAAAACTCAAACGTCTCACTTAGTGATAGAAAATGTTGGGGCTCAACTGCAGTCATAAGTCAAGGACTACCTGTAACAGACCCACTTTATCTCCGCTATCTGCGTTTTATTCCGAATTGAAGGGAGGAAAAGAGGGGACTCTCAAAGACCTGCATTTTGCTGTTTTTTAATTTTATTTTATTGGATGTGCAGGAGACCAAAATAAAACCGTAGCCTCACAGCCGAACGAAAAACTTGGGAAAACGAGTGACGAAGCTCGCCGGGGCCACAGCTGCTGGCCGAGAGAATCGAAAACTGCAAAGGGGGGGTGGTGGAAGAGGGGGGGAAGAGGGGGGGAAACCCCCCCCAAAAGAAAAGAAAATGGCAGCTCACAACAGGGAGGTATAACTGAGACAGAGCAACAGGCCGAGACGATGGACGAAAGCCGGTTTCCCCGCGCCCCCGGTGCCGAATAGGGTGGATGGTTGGTACGAGCACGCATGTGGGGGAGGCAAAAGGCCGGACACGTGGGTCTCCGATGGGTGAGTCTCTCTGCCTTTTGCCGAGGCGATGGTCCCGAGACTTGGACCCATTTCATGGAGGAAGTCCATCAAGGCTGCCCTTTTTTCTTTTCCAACCGGGGAGGGGAAGTGATGAAGGATGGTCAGAATCATCACCGGATGGCGATCAAGCCAACATCCATGAGCTTCTGGATCTTCTGAGCGATGACGGGGTTTTTCAAGTGTCTGCGGGGAAGGGGGGGGGAGGAGAGACAGTCAGAACAATTAATCAGTGGAACTGCCTGCCTCCAGAAGGTGTGAACGCTTCCAACACTGGAAGTTTTAAAGAAGAGATTAGATAACTATTTGTCTGAAATGTTCTAGGGTTTCCTGCCTAAGCAGGGGGTTGGACTAGAAGACCTCCAAGGTCCCTTCCAACTCTTCTATTCTATTCTATTCCTTATTCTATTCTATTCCTTATTCTATTCATTCTTATTCTATTCTATTCATTCCTATTCTTATTCTATTCTATTCTCCATTCCATTATTCCATTCTACTCTATTCTATTCCTTATTCTATTTATTCTTATTCTATTCTATTCATTCCTATTCCTATTCTTATTCTATTCTCCATTCCATTATTCCATTCTACTCTACTCTATTCATTCTTATTCTATTCTATTCTATTTTCCATTCCATTATTCTATTCTATTCATTCTTATTCTATTCATTCTTATTCTATTCATTCTTATTCTATTCTCCATTCCATTATTCTATTCTATTCTATTCTATTCTATTCATTCTTATTCTATTCTATTTTCCATTCCATTATTCTATTCTATTCATTCTTATTCTATTCTTATTCTATTCTATTCTCCATTCCATTTTCCTATTCTTCTATTCTATTCTATTCTATTCTATTCTATTCTATTCTATTCTATTTCTTATTCTATTCTATTCTATTCTCTATACTCTACTCCCTTCCTATTCCTACAGCGGCTGAGGAAAAATCCTATCTACATCCCTTAGCAAAGCCACTTGGTGAAGACCAAGGCTCAGGATCATCTAACTGAACTTTTCTCTTACGGATTTCCCCAGCTCTGACTCACTCGCTTAGCGCCTGGGGATCCTTCTGCATCTGTTCCAGGATCAGCCGCATGGCTGGATCGCTCATGATCTGCTGCACCTCGGGATCGGCCATGGCCCGGCGTTTCACGTCCTCGGGGTTGTCGTTGCGATTGTACTGGGACATCAGGCAGCGCTGGTAACCTTCGGCCGCTTCCTGTAGAATTGCATCCGGGATAAAGGGGGAAAAAAATGAGGACAATCGTTGTAAAAGGCTCATATCAACGCGCAACGTTCCCCGTTTCTGCATGTCAGGGCACATACAGGTCGTCCTCGACTTACGACCACCACATTTCTGGGGCTGAGGGAGAGCCTTGTGGAATTTTGCCCCGTTTTATGACCTATCTTGCCACCAGTTGGTTCGGTGAATCACGGCGGTTGTTAAAATTAGTAACGGCCGTTAAGCAAATCCGGATTCCCCCAGCGACTTTGCTTGTCAGAAGGTCGCAAAACCAGAGTCACGTGACCCCGGGGATGCTGCAACCGTCATAAATACGAATCAGTGGCCAAGCCTCCGAATCTAGACCACGGGGATGCTGCAAACAGTTGTAAGTGTGAAAAACGGTCCTAAGTCACCTTTTTTTCAGTGCAGTGGTAACTTTGAACGGTCACCAAATGAACTGCTGTAAGTCGAGGACTATCTGTAAATGCTTATCCTTTGGGACTACAGAGGATAAACGGGCCACCCCTCTGCACCCTCTGCCCTTCTTCCTGCTAGGGGTGTTGTTGTGGCCTTTCGGCCTCCAGCTCCTCCAGCAGACGAATCAGAGGAGGAGGCGTGGGAGTCAGCGTCAGGGCAACCTGAGAGCTCCGAGGGGGAAGAGGAAATAGAGCTGTCAGAGAGAGAGATGCAGAGGCGGAGCCAGGGCTGTCCGTCAGCCCTCAGATGGAGAGTCAACAGACCCCAGGTCTGGAGGTGGCTGAGGAAAAGGAGGAACAGCCGGGTCCAGTGCCTGACGCACAGAAAGAGAGAGGAGAGGAGAGCAGTGGAAATCTATGGGCCGGTCCTTGGGACAGAAGAGCCAGGTCTGGAGGTGGCTGATGAGGAAGAGGAGGAACAGCTGGGTCCAGTGCCTGACGCACGGCTGCGCAGAAAGCAGAGGAGAGGAGAGCAGTGGAAATCTATGAGCTGGTCCTTGAGATGGAAGAGCCGCCGCTAGCAAAGCCCCACCCTAGCTCTGGGGATAAAAGGCAGGGGGCGGAGATGAATAAGTTAACGGACTTGTTAACCTGTGGTGAGAGAGAGAGAGAGAGAGGGAGAGAGAGAGAGATGGAGGCGGAGCCTGAGCCGTCCGTCAGCCCTCAGATGGAGAGTCAACAGACCCCAGGTCTGGAGGTGGCTGATGAGGAAGAGGAGGAACAGCCGGGTCCAGTGCCTGACGCAGAGAGAGAGAGAGGAGAGCAGTGGAAATCTATGGGCCGGTCCTTGGGACGGAAGAGCCAGGTCTGGAGGTGGCTGATGAGGAAAAGGAGGAACAGCTGGGTCCAGTGCCTGATGCACGGATGCACAGAAGGCAGAGGAGAGGAGAGCAGTGGAAATCTATGGGTCGGTCCTTGGGATGGAAGAGCCACCGCTGCTAGCAAAGCCCCACCCTGGTTCTGGGGATAAAAGGCAGGGGGAGGAGATGAATAAATGTGGTAGACAACTATTCATCGCCCAGATGGATGGCCTTGTTAGCCTGTGGTGAGAGAGAAAGTTTTTTTGCTGGGGCTGCCGGCACTCCTAATAAAGGAATCTATTTATAGAGTTCACGTCAAGAGGATTTGTCGAGTTTGTTGAGCCGGGTCAGAACAAGTGTGTCCTCACCTTGCAATTTGAGTCCAGCTCCAGCGCTTTCTGATAGACATCCATCGCTTTGGTGTAATCCTTCATGGCTTCCAAAGCCGCCGCTTTGCGCGTGTAGCCTTTGACTGCGAAAGCAAAGAGGAACGCCGTCAGCTTCAGAAAAGGCGGGGCGGCCATTTGCTCCAGATTTTGCTTCCCCCTCCCCCACCTTCACTCAAGAGCCTTTCTCAAAAGAATGAAGTCAATGCTTCTCAACCTTGGCTGGAGATGGAGACTCCAACTCCCAGAATTCCCCTGCCACACCTAACACCCCTACAGATACCCGGAGAGTCCAGAGTTTCAAATTCATCTACTTACTGAACGCGGGTTCTAAACGGATGCACTCCTCGCAATCCTGCGGAACGAAGAAGGCGTTTTAAGGACACTTTCTCAGAAAAATATATATATATATTTCCCTTCCTCTTGTCCATCCTAATAGGACCTTGCTAGCCAGCTCTTGAGAAGAGCACGTTTGGATGGTTTTTCTGCATTTGTAGGGAGGAGAGTTCAGGTGTGTGCCTCCAGGATTTTAAATTCGAGATGGGCAACCTGATTTCTCCCAGATTTCAGACTCCAACTCCTGTGATTCCGCATCCCGGGGAATTTACACGTAGCCCTCCACTTACAACAGTTCATTTAGTGAACGTTCAAAGTTACAACAGCACTGGAAAAAAGGGTCTTTAGGACCGTTTTTAACCACGACCGTTGCAGCGTCATTCCCCCCGAGAGTCATGTGATCAAAATTCAGGTGCCATAAATACTGTATATGCCAGTTGCCAAACGACGGTGGAGACACTGCGACGGTCGTAAGCAGAAGAACTAGTCATAAAGTCACTTTTTTTTTTGGAGCATTGTTGTAACTTTTGAGCGGTCATTAAACGAATGGTTGCACATTGAGAACTACCTGGAATCGGACGGATCTGGTAAAACAGCGTTCAGATTATAAACGGGAAACATGGCTAGCGCTCAGCTTCAGATTTGAAAAGAAAAAAGTCTTTTAACATGTTAAGTCTTTTAATCTCTTTTAACAAGACCACATTCGGTCAGCCAATTTTGGTCACACTACAAAAAAAAAAAAAGGGCGTTGAGACTTTGGAAAAAGTTCAGAGAAGCGCAACTAAGACGATCAAAGGCCTGGAGACTAAAACATACGAAGAACGGCTGCAGGATTTGGGTCTGGCTAGTCTACAGAAAAGAAGAATTAGGGGGCGACAGGATGGCAGTATTCCAGGATTTGAGGGGCTGCCACAAAGAAGAGGAGGGGGGTCAAATTATTCTCCAAAGCACCCAGAAGGCAGGACAAGAAAGAATGGATGGAAACTAATCAAGGAGAGAAGCGACCTGGAATTATGGAGAAACTTTCTATCAGGGAGGACAATTAACCAGTGGAACAGCTGGCTACCAGAAGTTGTGGGTGATCCATCACTGGAGGCTTTTAAGAGACTGGACAGTCCATTGTCTGAGATGCTATAGAGTCTCCTGCTTGAACAGGGGGCTGGACTAGACGACCTCCAAGGTCCCTTCCAGCTCTATTCTACATCTCCCTGGGTCTTTTTGGCATGCTAGCTTTCTGCGTGCGGCTTCTCCCCGAACCACGTGGGGCCAAGATGCTCACCTTGAGCGCTAGCTGGAACTCCAAGAGTTTGGTGTAGCAGGCTGCTCTGTTGCTGTACAGTTTGGCATCGCTGGGGTTACGTTTGATCGCTTCCGTGTAGTGCTTCATGGCCTGCGGATAATCGCCTGCGGGAGAAAAAAAAAAACTCTGTCACTGGGCGGACGGAGCCTCCAGATTCCAAGGCAGTATATCTTGGAATAATGAGTCTTTGGGGAAAAATAATTCTGGCTGCACCTGCAGGCTTCCCTAAAGGAAGCAGGTGGATTAAAGGTGGAGAAATGAACTGGATTCAGGGCATAATTCAGCAATACATATATATATTTTTCTCCAGCAATTCATCCCATCATTCCGCTGGTAGGAACTGCACCTTCCTACAGCATGGAGGGAAGTCCAATCTTGCCAAATTCTGCCCATTTCTGCATTAGGCCGCGGTTTTAAGCGGCTGGCAAGAAAACACGTGGCCTAACGCAGGGCTTCTCCAGCGTACCAAATTTCGGAGCTGTTTGGACTTCAACTCCCAGAATTCCCCAGCTGGCGTGGGAGTTGCCACCCGCACAGATTAGAAGTTGCTGCGGTTGGTCTAGTGATGTGTTAGGAGCAATTTTAACTCCAGTGGGGGAGAAGTGGATTAAGTCCAGGAAGGTTTTGACACGGGGGCAACTTGCAAAAGACCAAAAAGAGACCCAATGCAACTTCGTCACCTCTCTGGAAACATTCGTTGCCTTTGTTCTTTTCTTCCAAAGCCAGCTCGGGATTGATGTATGCCTCCCTTGCTTGTTCTTTTAAGATTTTCTCAGCCTGGGGAGAAAAGAAGTTGAAATGTTTTTCCACCCAGGAACAAAATCCGGTAGGAAGGAGCCAACGGGGTGGCGAGTTCTAGTCCCACCTTAGACATGAAAGACAATTGCGTGACTTTGGGCCAATCACCAGGAAACAGTGAGTTCTAGCTCCAACTTTGGCCCATTCTGGCCCAGTTCCTTTCTCTCTCAGCCCAACTCACCTCACAGCGTCGTTGTTATTGTGGAGAAAAGAGAGAAGGGAGGAGTACTAGGCCCGTTTGCTGCCTTTCTAAGAAATAATAACGGTGGGATATACTGCAAATAGCTAAAAAGAGGAGCTGGAAGAGGCGGGTGCTGCTGGGGAGTAAAAATAACGAGTAAAACCCTTATCGAAACCGCCAGAGTTACAGACTTGACTGTGGGAACTGCTTGCCTGCTGACATTTCTTCAGAACCTCTGGAGTCCGGTGTTCAGCCAGAGACTTGTTGTAAAACTGGGTGGCTTCCTTGTACTTTTCTTCCTTGAAGTAGGAGTTCCCAATTCGGGCGTAAGCTCTAGACACACAAAGACAATCACAACAACCATAGTCATCACCCACCTATCTGGAACGGAGAGCGGAGAGAGTCCTCAGGCCAGCGAAAACGCTCGTCCCACCTGTTGAGGGACAGGCCTGGAAGGCAGCAGGACGGGGGTGACCGATTCCGTCCTTGGAAGCTTAAATCACAGGGCGGTGATTGCAATAGCCCTTAGACGTACATGTCGCTTTATAGGGCTTTATCGCCCTCTCTAAGTGGTTTACAGAGTCAGTGTAGGTAGGTAGGTAAGAAGGAAGGGAGGGAGGGAAAAGGAATAACAATAGCACTTAAGACTTATATCCTGCTTTACAGTGCTTTTACAGCCCTCTCTAAGCGGTTTACAGAGTCAGCCTCTTGCCCCCCAACAATCTGGGTCCTCATTTTACAGACTTCGGAAGGATGGAAGGCTGAGTCAACCTGGAGCCAGTCAGGATCGAACTGCTGGCAGTCGGCAGAGTTAGCCTGAAATGCTACAATTCTAACCATTGGAAGGGGGAGGGAGGGAGGGAGGAAGGGTGGAAGGAAAATAGCAATAGCACTTAGACTTATAAACCGCTTTATAGGGCTTTATAGCCCTCTCTAAGTGGTTTACAGAGTCAGCGTAGGTAGGTAGAAAGGAAGGAAAGGACAAGGAAGAGGAACAGCAATAGCACTTAAGACTTATATACCGCTTCACGGTGCTTTTACAACCCTCTCTAAGCGGTTTACAGAGTCAGCCTCTTGCCCCCAATAATCTGGGTCCTCATTTGACCCACCTCGGAAGGACGGAAGGCTGAGCCGACCTTGAGCCTGATGAGATTCAAAGTGCCGAATTGCAGGCAGCCGGAAGTCAGCAGAAGTAGCTGCCGCAGGACTGCAATCTAGCGCTTCGGGGAGGCTGCCAGCTTTCAACGGACAGTTCAATTAATTCGGAGGCGTTTCATCCGATCTGAAGTAGGAAGAGATCTCCCATGGTTTGAAAGCCTGGCGAACTGCAGCCACAATTGCGGCCAAAATTTCCGTGGCTAAGGTGAGGCCTTCACTTCTAAGTGAATAAGTGAATTTCCTCCCCCTCCCACCCTTTTGACGACCTTTCTTGCCAGTTCAATCCTGATGGCTCAAGGCTGACTCAGCTTTCCATCCTTCCAAGGTGGGTAAAATGAGGACCCACTGTATGTTGTCAAGTTAGTGAGACGGTCGTTAAGTGAGTCTGGCTTCCCCGTTGACTTGGCTTAAGGGGCATCGCGTGACCCAGGGGCTCTGCAACCGTCATAAAGACGAGTCCATTAGCCAAGTGTCTCAATTTTGCCCATGTGACCATGGGGGGAAGCTGCAACGGTCACAAGTGTGAAAAACGGTCCTAAGTCCCTTTTACCAGTGCCGTTGTAACCTCAAACGTTGTAAATCAAGGACTAGCTGTGTTTATTATCCGCCTGAGCAGAGGAAATGCCCTGTCCAGACCCGGCTGCAACTCATTAAGGAAGTCCTTGATTTACGACCGGTCACTTAGCCACAGCGTCAAGTTGCAACTAACTCACACAAAACTTATGTACAACCTGGATTTGGAGTTGGGATCCCCTGTGGTTACGTGATCGGGGTTTTTTGGGGTGGGCGGGTGCCTTGCAATTGTCTCGCATTGAAGACCATTTGCAGCATCCAGTGGTCACACAACTATGATTTAGATTGGAAACCAGCATTTATTTCCAGATTTTGGAGGGGGGGGGAAACACATCCCACTGCAAAGGATTCACTTAATGACGTTCAGTTCAGAACCAAGCTGATTTGCTTAACAAAAAAGCAAAAATAAAAGACCATGAAGCCAGGTGGGAGTCATCCATTTAATGACTGGCACAATTTAGGATTGTAATTCCAGGCTCAATTCCAGGTCGTAAATGGAGGCAGATTGTGATGTAAAATTTAAGCGCGTCTATCTTTTCATCCCGAAATGGGAGCTAAGCCAATTCTGGTGCCAATCCAAACCAAGGGAGGTTCCAGCAAAGCTTGACAAGCAACCGGAATGTTCGAGAGGCAACTTAAAAAATAACAACAAATTAAAACGGGGATCGCTCTGAGAAAACCATCCCGGGAATGCTGGCCACCTACTTGGAAATCTGTCGATAATCTTCCCGGTTCTCACGCCCCACCTCGATGGCTTGTTCACACAGTTCTCGGCACTGGTTGTAATCCGCTTTTTCAAAATATACCGCTGAAAGCCGAGGAGAGAATGACAAAACACACATGGAGACAGGTGTGAAAACAGGCGGGAGAACTACAGCAGAGGTGGACAGTGGGGAGGAAAAGGGACCAGTCCGGGAGTCGGGGGAGGACTCGGACGTTGGGTCCTGCATCCGAGGCAGAGATGGGGCCAGGACCATCAGGGAGTTATGGGCTGACTCTGGAGCTTCCAGAATCTGACAGCGGCGAGGCAGAGGAACAAAGGCAGCCTGTTCCCAGTGCGCAAGTGCGCAGAGCTGCCAGAAGGCAAGAGCAGCTAAGACGAAAGGGGTGACTAAGGAGTAAGGCTGGGAGGTGATTGCCCCTCCCATAAGGTATAAAGGACAGGCAAAGGGACAGGAATCTTTGCAGGAAGCAATGTTGTTCACTCTGGTCCGATTAAAACCTCGAAGCTCTGTGTGGACTTTGTACTTCAGTTGGCTTTTTAACTGTTCATTTGGCACTTTAGTTGTTGGCAGCGATTCAAAGGAGAGAAAGGTGGGTGCTTATCTCGAGGAACTGTTTGGGACTCATTACAGGCTGGAAATGAACATAATTCCCAGCGTTGAAATAAAACAAGAGTTGTTTGGACTAAGCATGTGCTTAATTAAGGTCTCAGGAAGCCTTGGTCAGAACAAAAGTCTTGCTTTCTATCCACTAGCTGGGTGAGGCTGATGGGTTTTGGGATCCGACCCCTGAATGGCCACGCAATAGCAATCCCGTATAACAAAACTAACACCTCCACGTACGCTTATCTTTGGGATGCTTCTTCTGGGTGCGGGGGGGAGATAAGGCCTGGTCAGTGATGGTACGGGCAGTCCTCGACTTACAGCCATTCGCTTAGTGACTGAAGTTACAATGGCAGTGAAAAAAAACTGACTTTACGACCGTTTTTCACACGTACGACCGCTGCAGCTTCCCCAGGGTCAAGTGACCAAAATCTGGATGCTTGCCAACTGATTCACATTTATGACGGTCACAGCGTCCCGGGGTCACGTGATCCCCTCGAGGCCTTCTGACCAGACTGAGACCAGATTCCCTTCACAACCAGGTGACCAATTTAACAACTTGTGGCGATTCGCTTAGCAAATGTGGCAAGACAAGTCGTACAACGGGGCAAAACTGACTGAACGTCTTGCTTAGCAGCCGAAATCTTGGGCTCAATCGTGGTTGTAAGTCGAGGACTACCTGAACTCCATCATGCCCACCACCCACAGGCCTGCCTGATGCCTAAAAACTTGGTGCCCAGGGAGCGTTTTGTCCAGAGTATTCTGCAAATAAATGACCTACCCAGAAACAAGAAAGCCCAGATTGTTCTATTTTAATAAAATTCCTGGGTTCACCTCCTCTTTTTATTTCCTAGATTTTCAATAGTTTAAAACATGTAATGGAAACAAGAACAGCTACTTAATTGTGCAGTTATTCCTCAAGGGACTTAGCAGAATTTTCTAGCGTCAACCTGTTGTGCTGTTTTAAACCCGTAGAACGGAATATTTGTAGCTCAGGGCTGAACTGTGGAGTCCTCAGTGCTCTCTGAACTTGGCCGTTTTCTTGCAGACATTTCATGACCCAACTAGGGAACGTCATCAGTGCTAGAAGGGAGAGGGGGGGGGGTCTGCTCTCTTTTTAAACCTGCAAGCTTGTCCCCCGTTCTTCCACCCACCTCACCTGCTTGGTTAGTAATGTAAGTCATGTTGGTTGGATCCAAATCTTTTGCTTTGTTGTAATGTTCCAAGGCTTTTTCGAAGTCTTTCTTCTTATAGGCCTCGTTGCCCAATTCCTTTTCCTTCAGGGCCTGAAAATCAGCAGATGCATCCTGATTAAGGAGATTTTAGACTGGTTTGGCAGAAAATTCAACACAAATCATTGGTCCTAGTAAGGAGTTATCAGCTTTCCCTGCTGGCTACCCACTACCTGAGAATCAGAATAGAGATACCTGAAAGCCTTCCTTCTTTCCTTCCCCTTCCCCTCTAGTTTTCTTCCTTCTTCCCTTCTCTCCCTCCCTTTTCTTTCATTTCTCTTTCCTGTCCTTCAATTTTCCTTGTTGCGTCCTTCCTTCCTCCCTCCAATTTTCTTACTTTCCTTCCCCTCTAATTTTCTTCCCTCTTCCCTTCTCTCCCTCCCTTTTCTTTCATTTCTCTTTCCTGTCCTTCCATTTTCCTCATTGCTTCCCTCCTCCCTCCCTTTCTAATTTTCTTCCTTTCCTTTCCTTCCCCCTCCTTTCTAATTTTTTTCCTTTCCTTTCCTTCCCCTTCCTTTCTAATTTTCTTCCTTTCCTTTCCTTCCCCTTCCTTTCTAATTTTCTTCCTTTCCTTTCCTTCTGCCACCAAATCGCCGGAGAGCAGTACCTGCTTCTTGTTTTCCGGCAGATCCTCCTCCATGGGTTCTGCTTTGGGCTCTTTCTTGGGGGGTGGAGGAGGCGGGGGAGACATGGCTTCGTCTTCATCGTCGGCGCTGGCCAAGTCCACGCCAAGCAGCACTCCGAGCGTCGTCATCACCCGGGGGTCCTTCAGTTTTCTGTTACCCAGCAGGGAGACAAGGAGGGTTCGAGAAGCCCAGCCTGAGCCATTCAGGACGTGCCCTTGGCAGGCTGCCCCAGTGCAGGAAGCCAGGCTTTAACGTGGTTTGAAGAACAGGCAAAACCTGGCTGGATTTCTGCAAGGGCTACTTTTATTTAGACACACACACACACACACACACACACACACACACACAGTGTATAATCTTCCCAATCTGATTTTGCTGCCTTTTCTCTCTCTCTCTCTCTTTTATAACCAGGTGAGTTAGGGAACTATAATCCTCAAAGCTATGCCTTTGAGCAGCCGGAGTGGCCGTGTGAAAGCATGAAGATTAGTATTAAATTAGTATTAAAATAATTAATTCAAATTAAATTATCGCTTGATCAGTAGAATGCCTCCAGACGTTGTGGGTGGTTCATTATTGGAGGCTTTTAAGAAGAGACTGGACAGCCATTTCTCTGAATACAGGGTGTCCTGCAGGAGGCTCGACTAGAAGTCCTCCAAGGTCCCTTCCAAGTCCCTTATTCCTTTATTCCTCCCTCCCTCCCTCCCTCCCACTGGAGCTTTTCAACAAGAGATTGAAGAACCATTTGTCTGAAACGGGATAGGGTTTCCTGCTTGAGCAGGGGGTTGGACTAGAAGACCTCCGAGGTCCCTTCCTGCTAGGGATAAGTTATCCCCAGTAGAATAACTTATCCTTATTCTACTAGCTTTCCTTCCTTCCTTCCCTTCCTTCCTTCCTCCCTTAACTTCTTTCCTTCCTTCCCTCCTTTCTTTCCTCCCTCCCTTCTTTCCTTCCTTCCTTCCCTTCTTCCCTTCCTTCCTTCCTTCCTTTCTTTCCTCCCTCCCTTCCCTTCTTTCCTCCTTTCCCTTCCCCTTCCCCTTCCCTTTCTTCCTTCCTTCCCTCCCTTCTTTCCTCCCTCCCTTCCCTTCTTCCC
Organism: Notechis scutatus; assembly: GCF_900518725.1. The sequence goes on along the minus strand of NW_020717030.1, from coordinate 241,463 downwards.
TTCCTTCCTTCCCTTTCCTTCCCTCCTCCCTCCCTCAGTTTTCAAGAAGAGATTGGACAGCCATTTGTCTGAAACAGGACAAGGTGTCCTGCTTGAGCAGGGGGTTGGACTAGAAGACCTCCGAGGCCCCCCTTCCAACCCTGTTATTCTGTTACTACCCTGAAGCTCCTTGATGGAACTCCAGGGAAGTCCCAGAATCTTCCTTCTCCAGGAAGATCCCGAACAGCAGCAGCAGCAGCAGACGGATTCCCGCACGAAGGGACTCTGGCTCCGACGGAGGAAGGCGCCACCCTGGCTGGGGAGGGATCAGCCCCCCCTTCCCCGCCCTCTCCCGCAAGCAAAGCCCCCACCGAGGACACTCACGTTCCCAGCTCCGACGGCTTGTTGCGGAGCTGCTCAATCAGCTCTCTGTAACTGGGATCGCTGAGCAGGTTCCGGGTGCGAGGGTCGCTCTCCAGCTTCTGGTAGAGGTTGGGCATGTTGAAAGGGTTCATGAGGTTCCGTTCTGGAAGAGGATCCCCAAGGGGAAGAGGAGGAGAGAGGAAGGAGTCAGGGCCCCTTACTTTGGGTGTGTGTGTGCGTGGGTGTGTGTGTGTCTCCCCCATCTCATCCGACTCCTATTTATGACGGTCGCAGGGGTCTCCTTTGGTGACCTTCTGACAAGCAGAGTGAACAAGGGAGCCACTTTCAACAACCGCGTGGCAGGTAGTCCTCGACTTCCAACGGCTCCTTTAGCAGCCGTTCGAAGTTACAACAGCAACCGAAGTGGATGTGTGACCGTTTTTCGCATCGACAACTCCAACGGAGGATCCCTGTAACCCCGCGATCCAAATTCAGACGCCCGGCAACCGGCTCACATTCACGACGGGCTGCAGTGTCCCCAGAGTCGTGGGATCCCATTTGGGGAACTTTCCGACAAGTCAAGAAGAAGCCAGGTTCATTTTAACCGTGTTGCTAACTTAACAACTGGCGGGGATCCTCTTAACGACGATGGCAAGAAAGGTCATCAAATGGGGCAGAACTCAACACTTGTGCTTCACTGAATCTTTAGGCTCAAACGTGATCGTAAGCCGAGTGCTTGTTGTACCGGATCTTTCATGACTATCTACCACATCATCATCATCATCATCAAACGATCACATCATCCCTTGCAGGGGTGGAGTCCAGGCAAGTGAATGGAGCTGAGTGTTTTACTGGCCGGACGCCCTTCCTGTCGCCGATGCGGAGTTTAGTTCGGCAGATAAATTCTCAGTGGGCCCAGAGAGAGAAACGCCTGCCTCTACCTAGGATCAAACTCACGCAGCCTCCTGACGGTGAGGCCAGAGCTCCACCTCCAGGCCACCGCACCACTCCCATAGCTATCTACCACATATCTGTTTTTTTGATTCAATCCTTTACGTGGACCCCCAGCTAGTTTTGGGGATAATCAATAATGTGTACCCGCCCTCTTTCGTCATGGAAAGGTTGCACAGCCCTGGTTTGGCCTGCTTTTCCAAAGAGACAGGCCGTATCTATTCCAGATTGCGGCAATGGGAATGTAACACCAGCCAAGTCAGGGAGAGAAACCACACACCCCACTCACCTGCCAGCCTGGACTCCATATTTTGCAGGCCTTCCTTCAGCTGGGCATTGGCCGGCTCGTGTTTCAGTCCTTCTGCGTACGTCTTCTTAGCTTCCTCAAAACGGTTCAGGAATTCCAAGGCCGCTGCTTTTCGGGAGTAGCCCTGCAAAGAGCACGGAGGGACGGATCAGAGACAAATCCAAGAGAAACCAGACACCCCCCCCCCCCGGTCATGAAATCCACAGCTGTCGTGCAAACCACCCAGTTTTGTTCAGCATTTTTAAACTGTGGGGGGGATTTGGGGGCAGCGTTGGAAATAAAAGGCTGGCTTGCGGCAAAAGCACTGCAAATGAGACTGCTGTTTTAAGTGACCAAAGGGACAGAGAGGTCAGAACTTCAGGCCTGGGTTGCAAGTACAGCTAGTCCTTGACTTACGACCACAAGGGAGAATTTTTGTTGCTGAGTGAGACAGTTGAGTTTTGCCCCGTCTATTATAGCTCTGGCCACAGTTGTCAAAGGGAATCAACTGCGGTTGTGAAATTAGTCACCTGGTTTTGTGAAAAACGGCCGTAAATCACTTTTCCCAGGGCTGTTATGACTTTGAATGGCCACTAAAAAAAAAACTGTTAAGTCCAGGAGGACCTGCGCTCGTCCTTTCCCACGGCACCAAAAGGAAGAGGTTTCAAAAGCACACCTGGCCCACCCTCTTCTCACCTTTCCCCATTCGGGCTTCAGCTCGATGGTCTTGCAAGCGTCTTCCAGGGCCTTGTGGTAGTCTCCCTTTTTGGCATAGGCAGCAGAGCGATTGCTGTAGAGCACATGGTTGGCAGAGTCCACCTTGATGGCCTCAGAGTAGTGCTTGATGGCTTCGGCGGTGTTGCCGGAGCTGAGGGCCTTGTTACCTTTCTCCTTCAGTTCGTTCACCTGGCGGGAGAGAGAAGAGCAGAGAGAAGACATTAAACCTGGAAAAAATTTTCCCTAAAGTTCTAAGGGAATATGTATGCGCAAAATACCACTCACGCATCATCACAAAATCTCCAGAACCGTAAAGCCTACAAATTTGAAATTTAGCACGTATGTTCCTCTTGGCTTCTAGGTGCTCATTAAGAAAGGATTTTTCCAAATGACCACCAGAGCTATTAGTATTTCCTATATTATTATTATTAACGCGCTCTGATGCTAAGGAGTTCTACTCCCCCTCCCCACCTGAAAAGAAATCTCTTCCAAATGCAAAACACAAGCAGAGGAGAGGAGGTTCAGTTTCAGAGCACCAAGCAGCTTTAGTACAGAACAGTTGAGCTAAGCCAGGCTCCTTGCTGTCTTCTTGCTCACACAGCAAATATGGTTTTGGTTTCCAAACAGCCCTCAACTCTTTCACACACTGACAGGACGCTAGCCAGACGAATACCGATGGATACCGGTAGGCAGAGACAGAATTCTCCCCCCCCCTTGATTTCCCTCCCCAAAAACTAAGGCCAACCACATAGTTTCGTAGCCAAGCACGGGTATCGAGCTAGTATCTTATACAATACAGCCCTTGTTAAGCCTTTAACAGCCACAGCACACCTAAAATCGAGTTCAAGTGAATTGTGTATTATGAGATGGCCTAGGGAGGCAACCTTGGCTTTGCTCGTGGAATTAAAACAAAAACCAAAAAACTCTAGCCCTCCAGATGTTGTTAAATTATCGCTCCTTTAATAGCTGGCTGTGCTAGCTGGGCACTGAAATTCATCTCTTGCTTTGAATAAAGCCCTGGAAGAACCAGTGCTGCCAAGAGGCACCGAATCCTTCATTTTGGTAAGACGTCCGGGATCTTGGTTCATTTAGTTCATGTAGTGACTGAAGTTACGATGGCACTGGAAAAGGTGACTTATCCTTATGTCCATATTTATGACCGTTGCAACATCACGTGGTCAAAATCCACACCTGCTTGGCAACCGGCTCATATTTACGACGGTTGCAGTTGCGCCGGGGGATCACGCAATCGTCTTTCGAGACCTTCCGACATTGGAGGGGAAAGCCAGATTCACAACCGTGTGTCCAACTTAACAGCAATGATTCCCTTAACAACAGTGGCAAGGAGGGTTGTAAAACGAGGCAACATCCACTTAACTACCTTGCTTAACAGACAGTGGTTGTAAACCGAGGACTGCCACGAGGGCAGAAAAATCACATTCAGATATCTTGTTATCTGTGCGCAGTAGTCACGTTCCCTTCTTCCCTTCAAGAAAAGGAGCCAGGGATCAGATGGAAGGGCCAACCTGCACCCAACTATTGAGCATCCATCACCTGTTCATGGACACCCAAGGACCCCGAAAGCGAGCGTTTGCAGCTCACCTTGTGTCTGGAACCGCGACGTAAGTCACAGGACCAGATCCCTACCGCATCCTCACATTCTCCCCCAGAGGAAACGGCGACCCAGAGGGAGCTTCCTCTGAGTCACAGCTCCTCCGTTCAGCTGGGGAACAGCAGCAGCTGAAATTACAGATGGCCCAGAATAACCCACCCTTTTCGAGCCGTGACAAAATGTCACCCAGGCTCTCCCTGCAAGACTCCCGGGTGCCTCTTACCTCCGTGTTTTAGCTATGTGGGGAAACGAGTTTTTAAATTTAAAAAAAAAAAAAAGGTGAAGGAGGCAAGACAATACAAGCGTTGGAAGATACCCATCACCCCGGCCCTGTTTGGGACGGGAGCAAGGAAGTACAAAAGGCCCAGAGGCTCAGCCATGGAATTGGACCCCGGCCAGGTTGCTATGGTGTAAACCCTGACACAATCACAGCTACACCTGCCCAGGCTGCCTTACATTACAGGTCTGTTCTGTTGTTGTTTTTTTCCCCTCATTTTCCTGCTCGGAAATCAGCTTGTTCCGGTTTCTGGCATCTTGACTTAAAAAGGCCAATTGCTTCCTCCGTTCATGTTCACACCCGGGCAAGAGTGCAATTAGGACGGGAGGAAAGTTTTAATTAGTAGCAAAAGGTCAGAGGGGGGGGACAGCACAGCTCTGAGTTAAGCTTGACCCCAAAAGACGACACGTTTTTGCACGCCAAAGGTCCCAGGTCCACAGGTTTAGCCAAGAGCTTTTTTTTTTTTTTTCAATAGAGGGAACTCTGCAGGAAGAGAGCAACCTGCTGTTTGCAATTACCCTGATTCACACACAGTGCTGAGTCAGAGTTTAATAATAGTTTATCGAATAAACCACGACTGGCTTAGCGCACCCAAAACCAGGATGCCGCGATGATAAGGGCATGATTTATGCCATTGAAAGGAGAATATTGGTAGCTCAGGGTTGAAATTAGGGGTCCTTGGGTGCTTGCTTTTCTTGCAAACGTCTCATGACCCAACTAGGTAACATCATCAGCGCTAGTAGAGTGGGGTTTGCTCTCAATTTTATGGTCCAGTGATCTAGTGTTGGTGGGGGTGACAGCCTTAGGGGTTCTCAGTTGATCCCTGAACAAGCCAACCGTGCACAGCCCAAGCAAAGAACCTTTTAAGACCACCCTGCCCCAATACCGGCAGGGCAAGCCACTACAATATAAACTGAGAGCAAACCCCACTCCCTTCTAGTGCTGATGATGTTACCTAGTTGGGTCATGAAATGTCTGCAAGAAACCCACCAAGCTCAGAGAGCAGCAAGAACCCCCGCCCCCCAGTTGTCCTCAGCTCTTGAAACCCTACTCCCTTCTAGCACTGATGTTGTTAACCAGTTAGGTCATGAAACATCTGCAGGAAAACCACCAAGCTCAGAGAGCACCAAGGACCCCACAGTCCTCCTCCCCACTTTTTTCTAGCACTGGTGATGTTCCCTAGTTGGGTCATGAAACGTCTGCAAGAAACCCACCAAGCTCAGAGAGAGAGCCAAGGACCCCCCTCCTTTTGGGCACCGCTAAACCCAGGCTGAGCTCAACTTAGCCAGATGTGCAAACCCAACACCTCCGTCAGATGGTCGCTCAGGCAAAGGTCTCTGCACATTCTGGAAGCAACCCTACTAAAATAATCCAGAGAAGTGAGAGGCTGCACATGTGTCCCAAACGGGGACCTCCTGATCCCTGATCCAGGAAGAGTTTGATAGCAAGGTCTTCCCTCCATTGATACCGAACATGCTGCAACGTGCAAAGTTAGGCTTGGCCCCTCTCTTCTTTTTCGTAAACAGCTTCAAAGAGCCAAGAGGTTGCACCAAGCCTCTGCTTGAGCAGCTTTGCTGGAGAGGCAAGCATTTAACATTCAAAGCACCTTTCTGCCCAAACGGCGGCACCAGATCGTAGAAACTGTCTTTGCACATCAGAACGGCAGCCTGCTAAGGCCCACGGACCAAGATGGGAACTGTGACAGAAAAACTGCTTTGGGTGGGACCCGTGTCTCTAAAATTCACTTAGAAAAATTGGAAAGTGCTTGCAAGGAAGGTGGAATTCCAGAACGAAGAGCAGGATCCCCAGAAACCTGAGCAAACTTGTCCAAAATTTGAGATGCAGTCAGCGCAGTAAACATCCCCCAAGCAGAATCAACCCCCCCCCTCCCCAATACACACACACACACTTTGTCAATCAGAACCCACAACATCCACAGGTCTAAATCCCCATCAGATAAAACAGATCACCTGTAAACACAGCCTTAAACCTAAAGCCTGTTCTAGGCCAGCTTTTCCAGCTGGCTATCTGGAGCTTGTGGCTCCCCCCTCAGTCTGAGAATAGCCCGGCTGGGGATGATGGGAGCTGTAGCCCAGTCTACAAAAAGCACGGGACCGAAGCTGGCTCCCGTCGGATCTCACCTCAACATGGTGGTTGCCCAGCTCTTAAGAGCGGACAAGACAAAGCCATGAAGCCTAAGAAGGTTCAAAAGGGATTATCAGTGT
>NW_020717030.1:192908-213414 GCF_900518725.1 Notechis scutatus | reverse complement strand
CTCCCAGAATCCCCCAGCCAGCATGTTTTAAGATCTGTGGACTTCAAATCCCAGAATTCCCCAGCCAGCATGTTTTAAGATCGGTGGACTTCAAATCCCAGAATTCCCCAGCCAGCGTGTTTTAAGATCTGTGGACTTCAACTCCCAGAATTCCCTGCCAGACATGGCACAATGTGTTATTTTATAAAGCCCCTCTTTTTTCTACTCGGGCATTAGGGACTCTTGATTTAAAACTATGAAAATCTCTGATTCTAGTTAGTCTGTCCCATGTTTCCAGTGTTTAGGATTGACTGTTACTTTCTTTTTAGAAAAAGCAAAACAGCTCCGTGCAACGCACTCCCCTTTTGAAGAAACGCTTTCTTTTTTGAAAATTTGTCACCTTTTTGGCAATTTGGCGTAGCAGCGCTGGCCTAGCGGCGCATAAACCTCACCCTTTGATCTGTGCTGAATGCTCAGCCATATGCTCAGCATATGGCTGGTGTCCTCCCTGGAGTCAGAGCTGGGCTGTAGGCAGTGCGCTCTTCATATTTTAGCATGGGGCTGAAAGGAAGCCAGGATTTGGGATTTTTTCCTTTTTTAAGAAAGGGGGAGACCAGAGGCGGTTTAAAGACACAGGGACTCATCCTCACACCGTAGAGATCTGATACTATGGCTTTACCACTGTGATTATTAAGCAGCAGAGCTGTGCTATCCAGCAAATATCTGCTTCAGACCACAGAACAGGATTCGCATGGCTACGTGAACGCAGGTCCTCAATTACTCTTCTTTGGTACATAGTCCACAATTTGCAGTTCATTTAGTGACCGTTCAATGGCACTGAAAAAAAAGTGACAGGACTGATTCTCGGACTTACGACCGTCACGCTATTCCCCACACGATCACACGATCAAAATTCAAGCACTTGGCAACCAGCCTGTGTTTTATCACTTGATCGCTTTCTGCAACCTTCCAGAACACCGGCTTCCAAAACGCAAGGGGAGGCCATATTCGCTTAACAACTGCAGTGGTTTCACTCAAGAATCGTGGCAAAAACAGTCATAAAATTGGGCATGACTCACGGAACAACCGCTGTGCTTAGCGGTGGAAATTCTCTCCCCCCCCCTTTGTGGCTGTAAGTCGAGGACTAGAATTAAATCCTGGCCCTTTCTCAATCGGAGAACAGTGTTTGGATGGGAGTGCTGAGAATTGAGGGGAGCCTCTTTGCGCAGGTCTAGAACCTCCAAATCAAAATAAGTCAGTTTGGTTCTAGGCTTCCCAGCAATTCTTACACTCCCTTGGCCCTGTCCTCTCTCAAGAAGAATATTTGTAGGCTCAGGGTTCAAATGAGGGCCCCTGGGTGCTCTCTGAGCTTGGCGGTTTTCTTGCAGACGTTTCATGACCCAACTAGGGAACATCCTCAGTAATTCCCCTTCCTTCTAGCACTGAGGTTGATTTACTTCTGCTAAGTTCTAGTTAGAGAAGACAATGAGGGGTCCTTGATGCTCTCTGAAATTTGTGGTTTGCCAAAACTTGCAAAAAAACAACAAAAAGGTTTATCAAACTTTAGTTTTGTAAAGAAATATTTGCAAGAAAACCACCAAGCTCAGAGAGTAAGACCTCTCATTGTCTTCTCTAACTGAACAGAAGTCAAAATCCAGAAAGTCTAGTCTGGTATGTCTCAACCTTGGGAACTTGGAAATGGGTAGAATAGGTGGGTAGAACAGGCCTACCACAATGAAGGGTGGGGGGGTGGTCCACCTATTTTCCAAAGCACCAAAGAAGGCAGGACAAGAAACAACAGATGGAAACTAATCCAGGAGAGAAGCAACCCGGAATTGAGGAGATATGTTCTAACAGGACAATTAACCAGTGGAACGGCTTGCCACCAGAAGTTGTGAATGCTCCATCACTGGAGGTTTTTAAGAAGAGATTGGACAACCATTTGTTAGAAATGGGGTAGGGTTTCTCCTGCTTGAGCTAGCAGACCTCCGAGGTCCCTTCCAGCTCAATTCTGACACTTTTCACTCCCAGAATTCCCCAGCCAGCTGGGAGTTGTAGTGCCACCCCTCTTCCAATTCCCACGGTTGAGAAACCCCAGTGCAGAGGACATGGTCTTACCTTGCCATCTATTCACAGCCGCTCCCTCTGCCTCCATCTGGGTCAGGCCATCAGATGCTTTCGTAGCATTGGTTAACTACCGAGATTTTCTGCTCCCTGAGCAGAGCATGAATTAGGGCTGTTAAGGAGATGCGCTTGCCATCCATTTGGGGGCCGTGGGAGGCCCAGAAGCATTTTTTTTCCAGCTGTGCCTCAGTGTGTGATGAGTCTGTCTTCTCTTGGAGCTGGCATTCTGGGTTATTAATAGAGCCAGGCCTCCTGACTGCGTTTCCTTTTCTTGTTAAATCAGAAGTCCAAACCTAACTCAGGAAGGCATTTTTTTTGTTCTCTAAATCTGGTGCTCCCCCCTCCCCCTCCCCCAATCTGTACGTTTTCCGTCTTGCCTGTCTTGACCTCTTTCCCAAATTAATATCCATCTTTCTCCCTCCCTTGCTTCACCCCCCCATCCCCCCAATTTTCTGTCCTTGGGTTTTATTTTTAAGATTTTAAAAATAAAGAAGAAGGCTCCCGATCTCTCCCTCCAACCCTTGAAGAGTTGATGTAGGTCAATAAATGTGGGCTTGGAGAGAATAAAAGCAGCGTTTATAAAAAGCAAATGGCAAGATGCCCTTGGGCAAGAAAATAATGGCTAAAAAAAAAGGAAAAAAAAGAGAGACTGAGGTCTTGATGGATTGGACAAGGGAGGGGGGGGGATTTGGCCAGGATTTGGCCTGGTGTGGAAACAAGGTGCAATGATGCATTTGGTGTTAAACTGCAATACTACAATGGGCATTAGAACAAGCTGCACTGTTGGATTGAGCGTTAGAACAAGCTGCGCTGTTGCATTGGGCATGAAAACAACCTGAAATGTTGCATCGGGCTTAAAACGAGCTGCGTTGTTGCATGAGTTATGTGCATGTGGACAAACAACACCTACTAACTCGGATGTTGCATAACACACTTTTGCTGAGACGCAGGTTGTGTTCGATGAATTACTCTCCTAACACAGTTATTTCCTGCAGGAGCAAAATGAGGAGGATTAAAAAGCTGGGAGTTGGTTTCAGACTCTCAACTATTTATGTGCATGTACATACGGTGTTCATTTGGGGCTGCTGGAGAGAGGATTCTGCACCCCCCCCCTCTGAATCCCCCAATTTCTCATATTGCTCTAAGCAGCTGTTTTTTTGGGGGGGAGCACCTTTGCAAGTTTTGTGTCAGGAATTTGAGAGGCAGCCGTGTCTTTTAGGAGCCCACCGAAGACCTAGTTTTTCACCTAGGCCTTTTGTGTGTAAAGTATCTAAATTCTCCTTTTTCTTCCGCGTCCTTTCCAATTAATGGTTTTGTATTGCTTAAATATAAGGCGCTGTCATCGTGCTTTCCATAAACCAGCACACAAGCGGCTTGGAGAGCATGGAGTATTTTAAAAAAAAGAAAGAAAGCCTTAACATGCTCCAGGGAATATGGACGATTCTTGTTTTGCTGTTGTCTTCTTCTTGTCGGCTTGTGCCTTCACGCCAACCGGCCTTGCGGGCTGAGGTCCAGAGTCCACCCCCTCCCAAAGACCCTCCATCTCCCCAGGGGTGGCATCACCCTTTGTGCCTTGCTTGTCATCACTGCCCGCTGAAAAATGGCAAACTTTCGTCCCCCAGGAGAAATCCATTAACCTGTGGGCAAATTCTGGAGCCTGTCTAATGCTGAAGTAATGAATTTGAGTTTTATGTTAAATTTAGCAGAAACCACCATTACAAAGTGACAGGAAATAATTCCCCCCTCCCCCCTCTTGGGGGGGGGATATTACAGTCCAGGAGGCAGGCTTGAGTAGCCCAGAGAAGTCAAGTTTTGTCTCCTCCTGGGGCTGATAGACGGAGCTCCTGGTTCAAATCTCGCCTCTGTCACAATCTTTTTTAAAAAAAGTTCAGCTGAGGTCCACTGTCCAACTTCCTTAAAATGGGGACTGTCCCAAATGACAAGAAAATAATTGCAGCACAAGGCTTGTCTGTGACTAAGATCGGAGTTTAAAGAGACACGGAAAACCAGGGTGGGATTTTTCTGGTTCTTTGCAGGGATCTATAATTTCAAGCAATCATTGTACAATGCTGGTTAGGAATCATAGTTCAGTATTTCAGGAAGATGTCCAGAAGGGTCACCCAGCTCAATTTAACATATTGTGTGCATTTACTCAGAAAGCCATGGTTAAATAATGGTATAAGGTGGTTACAAACCCAGGTATTGTGGTTCCAACGTTTATTGGGCAATATGTTGTGTTAATGCAGTCAACCAACTTTTAATCATTCATGGTTAGTAAACCATGACTTAAACCTGCATTTCCCAATGTCAGCTATTTCCAGGGGTGTGGACTTCAATCTCCAGAATACTTATCAATGGTCAAGCTGGTAGTGGAATTCTGGGAGTCAAAGTCCACACAAGCCAAAAATGGTCAAGTTTGGGCAACCCTGGTTTAAAATCAAGTATGAACCAAGGCACTGTGACTTATCAGATTCAAGTTTGTGGCTTATGTATTGGGTCATCCCGATCAATCATGGCTTACATAACAAATCTTGATGGACAGGCTGTTTTAATGTCTAAAATAATGATGGATGAATCTAGCAAAATTTGGGTGCTTACAATTCCCACCAGAAGACCAACCCGAGTTTGTGCCGAGTCATATCGTGAAACTGGCTGTCAAAATTAAACTTTTCCCCATTTTATTCCCCCCCCTCCGCCCGCCAAATAAGGAAAAACTCTTTGGTTTTTTTTTTTGTTTCTTTATTTTTAATAATTAATTTTTTAAACTTGTACTTTTTTTGTTTTGTTTTTCTATGAAAAACGGAGAGGAGGAAAAAAAGGACTAAGAGAATTTGCGAGACATTCATTATTTTTTTTTAAACATTTGAAAATTTTCAAGGCACCTAAAACGAGGAGGAGGAGGAGGAGGAGGCCAAAGGTTGCGCCAAAGAGAGCACTTTGGTTTCTCTGAAGTCAAGAAAAGAGGAAGGTGGGGAGGTTTCAACAGAAAAATAAAATAAAATAAAATAAACACCCTTAGTTTGGCGTAGAGAGTTCAGGATGGAGACTCAGCTTGGGAACTGGTGCAAGGATAGCTGGAACGAGAGAGGCAGTGGTGAGTGGGACGAGGCTGTCCCAAATTGTCTTTTTTTAAAAAAAAAAAACAGGCTGGCCACCGTGATCCCAGACAGTTTTTCAAAAGGCTTTTAAAAAAACCTTTAGATTAAATCCCATGTGGCCATCGGTGTCCTCTCTCTTTTCAACAGTAGTCTCTTGTTATCACCGTTTCCATGCGCAAAGTGCCGCTCGCTGGCGCTAAGTCTACGTTTTGCTGAAGACCTTTAGCTGTTCTCAAAACAGGGATGATGGGGAAAGAGGGTGGCTGCTGGTTCTCTTTTTCCCCTTTCTTGGAAGTTAGGGCACCTGCCTTGGCTTCCGTAAGTTCAATTCCATCAGGAGGAATCAATAGCTGCATCAATAGGAACTTTATGAGTTGGCTTCAAAAAGTTCATCTGTTCTTCTGGACAACCTGGAACTCTGGGACTTGTCGGATGACCCAAGGAACATCAAGTTGAACGAGGATTGGATTTTCACCAGCAGGACCGTGCAGATTTCACTGAGTTGTCTCGAGTGGGTGAGGGCCGATGAAGATGCCAAGGTGGAGACAGAGATGGTGCCTTTGGAGCTGAGGTCTTATCTAGAGAATTCCATGAGTGATCATCTCTCGGGGAAGTTGGATTTGGCAACACCTCCCGGAAGGGTAAAATTCAGCAAACCAGCAATCAGGACTGGTCTGTGCGGGTATTCTGGACAAATCTGGGTTAGTCCTGTCTGTGTTGGAGAACATCTCCCGCTATTGGTGTTCCTCAGCATTCCACTATTTTTCTTTCTCAACCTGACCCTGGCACTTTGGGAATGGAGGTCCCGCCCAACAGAAGGGCACCCTTTGATTTGACAGATTACATCAACCACGCCTCAATAGAACCTCTTTGTGGTCAAGAGAAGTTGCTTTCAACTAGAAGCCAAAGATCTGCAGCACATCAACCTTGGCTTCCCCACCATATCTTGCAGAGAACAAGAACATATTTTGTCTTTGTTCCTTATCACTGGTTCCCTCCATCTGTAACCACCATGCTGGCTGCTGGCATTGCCTGGTTGTTCCCTCGGAAGATAGTTTTCATCCTCAAAGGCACCATTTGGACCGCTGGTCTGAGACACACAGATCAGCCTGACCTTTCAGTCCTTCCTTCTCTATATCCAGACATGCCCTGGGGGAAGATCTGCTGTGGGAACAGTAGGGGAGCCTTGGATATTCTGAACCTGATGAATATGGGGAGAGGTGGTCCAGTAAAACCAGATGACCACAGGCTAAATGGAAGAGTTGGTCTACAACATGTTATCAGTGCTACAAGACAGACCCTCGTGTTTCTCCATCCTGGAAACTTTAAGATCAGTGGAATTCAACTCCCAGAATTCCCCAGCCAGCAACGGTGTCTGGGGAATTCTGGGAGTTGGTCCACCCATCTTAAAGTTCCCAAGGTTGAGAAACGCTGGGCTAGAAGTCTACTTTGGACACTCAGGGGAAGCTTGTGTCCTTCCAGATGTGAACTCAGTTGGCCACTTCCAATAAATCCAGCAAGTAAGGCCCATAGAGAAGGATGCTGTGACCTGTAGTTCATCCACAGTGGAAAGGACACACCTCCCTCTCCCACCTGGCCTAAAAATAAAACTCAGCCATCCTAAGGGAACATTATAGGCAAGACCGAATGTTGCTACCTGTCACGCTTCGTACAAGCATCGGAGACTCGCCGAAGCGTTCCTCCGTGCCTCTGTGTCTTTTTCTAGAAATGGTTCTGTGAGTCGCAGCCCTTGCTATTTTCAGAACTTGCCCTTCCGCACTTCCCTGATCAGCAAATGCCACCTTTGCGCTTCGCCTGGGCCTTAAAAAGAAATTAACCATTGCAAACAGCTCCTGAATTCTCTTTGCTGTGTGGAGGTAGGCCAAATGGAAGCTGGCTTACCAAGAAGGATGTACTGGAAGAGCAAAAGGTGGCATTTTATTTTATGGTTTTTTTTTTTAAAAAAGCCCATTTGTCAAGCAGACAATCCACCCTGTGCCAAAGGCTGATGCCGCAGGACTGAAACACCATTCGAACAGAGACATTTTAGCCTGCCTGTCGAGTACCGATAAGACCCTTGCCAAGGACGAACCGAAGCGCATCGGAAGCTCGGACGGACTTCCCCAGTCTGTGGCCCTCTAGCGATTGGAGTCTAGTTCCCATAATCCCCAGCCCTCAGAGAGCATTTGGACGTTTGATGGATGGACAGCTGTCACACTTCCTATTTTTGAAGCATTGACAGTCCATGGGCAAAGTGACATTGCATGGGGGGGGGGAATGCATTTTATGGCCACGTGCTGGAACACCCCCCCCCCCCAATGTCCTTTTAAAACTTACAGAAGGGATTTGGGGTGCCGGCCAAGAAGGTGGAAGAAAGGAGAGTTGGATATACGAATTGGTTGGGTGCAGAAGTCAGAATGGAAAGGAAGACAGAACAGGGGGGAGAAACTGGAGGTGTTTTCCAGCTTTGTCTCCTCCCAAAAATGTTATCTTAGACAAGCAGGTGGAAAAGGAGCCCATTGTATGCTCTCTTCCCCCCCCCCCCCCCCCCCCTCCCCCCCCCTTGGATTTCCCGCCCCCCCTTCGGGGGGGTCTTCCCAACTCCACTGGTTCAGTTTTCCTGCTCTAAATAAAGGTTTGCGTTTCTTCCTCAACGTCAAGGGTGCAGACTGTCCTAGACTTACGGCCACAACGGAGACCAGGTTTTGTCGCTAAGCAAGACAGTTGTTCGGCGACTTTCCCCCCCCCCTCCCCAATTTTACGCCCTTTCTTGCCACGGCTGTTAAGCCAATCGCTGAAGTGAAGTTAGTCTCGCGGCTTCTCCATTGCCTTTGCTTGTCAGAAGGGGATCCCACGACCCCGGGACACTGCGACCGTTGTAACTATGAGACAGTTGCCAAGCATCTGAATTTTGATCACGTGACGAGCACGGGGATGCTGCAACAGTCGTAAATGTGGAAGAAAGTCGAGTCACTTTTTTTTTAAGGGCCGCCGTAACTTTGGTCATTAAACGAATGGTTGTAAGTTGAGGACTACCTGTATCTTGCTCGGCCATTTAAAGTCTAAAAATAAGGAACCATTGGATGTTTTGTCTGTGATGCCCTCCCACTCAAACTCCTTTCGTCTCCAGCTAACTTAGCCAATGAACAAGGATGCTGGGAGCAGTAGTCCCAATTTTAAAAATGAATTGAAATGCAACTATCCCTGAAGGTTGCAAAGATCGGGCAGGAAGACTGCCATTTGTCAGAAATGGTGTGTAGGGCCTCCTGCTTGGTCGGAGGGCTGGACTAGATGACTTACAAGGTCCCTTCCATCTCTAATCATTCCTCTGGATGCCCCTGGAGTCTTTCTCTAACTTGCTGTTTTCAAAACAAATAAATAAAAAAAAACTCTCTTAGGACGCAAACTTTACAAGCCGAGCTGCAAATCGCTTGCGACGGCCAACACCAGCGTATACCAGCGCCCGTCAAATCACCTGAATTAATGAGAGATGGGGAAGAGGCATTTTTGGGGGGAGAGCATGGGTTTTGTGTGTGTGTGTGTGTGTGTGTGTTGTTTTTTGTTTTTATTTTATTTCGACTTTGCCTTGTGCTAAACACCAGCTCCCCGAGAGCCTCCTCACATTATCTCGGTTTGTGAAGTGCTGGGTATGGAGTTAAGCACTTAATAAAATCGCACTTCGCGGGAGGTGAGAGCGGCACCTTGGGTCCCAGGCCCCGATTCTGCAAAGCGATGTTTAGCGGATAAATATGAGTTAGCCTGGAGCAGTTTTCTTCTCCCTCCCCGCCCTCCCCAGCTTGTTTGTGTGTTTTCTTCACTGAGGGTGTTTTAAACTAGGCCCTCTTCTTCCAATAGGCTTCCCTTCATTTTCACCCACATTATTCTGGGGTGCTGCTAACGAAGTGCGTTTTGAAAACCAAATCAGTGAGCTCACCAAGGCAGTGAACGGATACCCGTCTTTACAGCAATGGTTCTCAAACCCTGGCCCCTTTAAGGTAGGCGGACTTCAACTCCCAGAATTCCCCAGCCAGAGTTGTGGCTGGGGAATTCTGGGAGTTGAAGTCCGCCCATCTTAAAGGGGCCAAGGTTGGAGGCCCCTGATTTAGGTCATGCTTGTCCCAAAGGTGCTTTTTTTTTTTTCTTTTCCCAAAAGGCAACCAGACTTTCTTGGGTTTTGTTCCTTTGGAAACATTTGTCTTCTCATCCAAGTTTGCAGTCCTCCGGTCGCTAGCACTCTGAAGGTTGGTGCTTAGCTCTCTCCTGGAGCTATATAACGAACAAATGGCTGCAAAATATATATATATATATATATAAACCCTTTCATTCCCCACCAGCTAGAACTTCTTGGATGAAAAGCAAAACGTTTTTCAAAGAAAAGACAAAAACAAGAAAAGCCCAGTTGACTTTGGAAAAAAAAATTGCAGAAGGAACATTCTGTATTATAAACTACCAGGAGCATATTGGCGTCCTATCAGGGCTCTTCAAACTTGGTAACTCTAAGACTTGTGGACTTCAACGCCCGGAATTCCCCAGCTGGCTGGAGAATTCTGGACGTTGAAGTCCGCAAGTCTTAAAATTGCCAAGTTTGGAGGCTCCTGTCCTAGTCATACACAGAGCATTGCAAATTGAGAGGGGAAACCAATATAGGCAGCAGCTAAAGTTGCCTTGGGACCACTCCTCATTTCCTGAAGGTGGGCAATTGTGACTGAGGGATACAGAGATGCCTCCTCCCCTGAGGAGCAGATGGGGCCCAAATTTTTACGGGGTTTTCTTCTCTTCCCTTCCATGTCACTTTAAAATTTTCACATGCTGCTTAACATTTTTGTTGTGATGGGTTTTTTTCCCCTCACTCCCCCCAGAACAATTGTCACTATTTGGGAATATCAGCCTGTCAGGGGAGCCTTGTGACGAAGGGAATTCTCAGGGGAAAAATTTCCATTCCAATCCAGATTTTATTGCGTCTTGGTCCCCCCCCTTAGCTACTTAATTCTACTGACTGAAATTTGAGGGGGATGGGAAACTTGCGGCCTCGTATTCATGCAAGGGTCTTCCCTCTTCCTCCCCCCCCCCAATAATGCGTGCAAGGCTACGTGTATTTAAATGACACCTTAATTGGATTTAATTTGTCAGGGGAGTGCCGATTATTTTAGATCCACCTTTTGCAAGCTGGTTAGATGCCACCATCCCTGGACACGGAGTCAACTCCATGGGAAGGCTGACAGGCCCTTCAACCCAAGTCTGACTGGAACCTGCTTTTGTGCTACTCATTTCCAGTAGAAAAATGAGTGAGGATTGGCAGGATGTATGTCTACTTTTGCCCCAACACTTGGCTGGAAACTCTACAACCGTCTTGCCTTTCCATGGGGTCTTTGATTTCAATGGGAGTCCTTGGTATTTTTCTCTGCCAAGTCTCATTGATGCATTGCATTTTTTTTTCAGAGTGGGAGGGGGGAGAGATGGCAAAAGGTTTTCAACGAGGCTGCATTGTCTGCAGTGTTTGTCTGTCATCCGAAATCGCCATCTCTCGCTTGGTTTCTCTCTATCTGTCCTTTCTACTCTACTGCAAACTCTACTGCAGCCACTCCTAAGCGCCTAGATACGTTGGGTCACATCCCGAGAATTTAGCCGGGAGTGCTAGGAATGCGGAGAAGTCCCATCCTAAACATCTGGAGGTAATATAAGTCATCCTCGATTGACGACAGTTCATTTAGTGACTGTTCAAAATTACAACGCCACTGATAAAAAAAAGTGACTTAAGGACCGTTTTTCACACTTATGACTGTTTCAGCGTCCCCACGGTCACGTGATCAAGATTCAGATGCTTGGCAACTGTATTTATGATAGTTGCACTGTTCCGGGGTCACAGGAACCCCTTTTGCGGCCTCTTTGACCAGCCAAGTCAACGGGGAAGCCAGGTTCAGTTCCCAACTTAACGCCTGCAGCGATTCCCTTAACAGCGGTGGCAAGAAAAGTCATGAAATGGAGCAAAACCTCCCTCAATGCATGTCTCACTCCGCAGACATAACTCTTGGGCTCCATCGTGGTCGTAAGTCGGGGACTACCTGTAGGTCAGGAAAGGCCATCTTGGGCCTTTGTCAGAACCAAGGTCAGGTCCTACAACAGTGACTCAGACCTGCCGTCCATCAGCCAGTTTCAGCCTTAGCTTTCCATGCTCTTCTTCATCGCCCTTGGCCGTCTCTGCTCAACTAAAAAGCTTCCCCAGCGATGCTAGAAGACCAAACTCAAGAGTTTTGAACATGCACACGGCCCATTCTTGGAGATCAGCCCGTCAACGATGGCACAAAATCCAACAGGTTGAGTACTTTGTCCTACTTCAGTGGCCACTTTGTCTGAAATGGTGTATTTATCTGAAATGGTCTAGGGCAGGGGTCTCCAACGTTGGCCAGCAAAGCTGGCTGGGGAATTCTGAAAGTTGAAGTCCTCCAAGCTTAAAGCGGCCAATGTTGGAGACCCCTGGTCTAGGACAGAGGCCTCCAAACATGGCAACTTTAAGACTTGTGGACTTCAACTCCCAGAATTCTAGGAGTTGAAGTCCATAAGTCTTAAAGTTGCCAAGTTTGGAGACCTCTGGTCCAGGGTTTCCTGCTTTGAGCAGGGGACTTGGACTAGAAGACCTCCAAGGTCCCTTCCCTTATTCCGTTAAGTGTTGACCGATAACTCTGAATCTTGGATTGTTCTTTAACCAACTGGTCTCAACTTCGCCAATTCCAGCGTGATCCTCACTAGAGCCGCGTTATTAAGCAGTTCCTCCCCCGCTCCCCAAGACAGCCAGTTGTTTTCAGCCTCACTGGCGTTTCAGCCTCCTGATTTTTGGCTACAGTAATTCTGCATTTTTTTGAGCCTCTGGATAGAAACGAGCCCCTGCCCTGAATACGAGAGAGGTCCAAACTGGGTGGTACAATGGAGGACATTTGCAGCCACGCGAGGTTGCCCTTTGCCTGGAGCTCCTCCTCCTAACGCGAAGAACTTCCAAGGTAGGACGGAGGCTGTACGGTCGGTTTGACGAGTCCCAAGTTGGATCGAAGAGACTGGATCCTTGCGTTGAGGTGGCCTGGAGATCACGGCGCACCTATCGGGATCGACAATTAGGACTTTTTAAATTCTTCCCCAAGTTAGCGAATACTGAGGTTTAAGAGAGGGACTTTGAACCATCCTGGGAAATTGCAACGAGAACAACCTGGCTGGTCCTTTGAGCTAATGCCAAAGGCTTTGGACCACAAAAACCACACTTTCTCTCCCCCTTCCTTAACAGCTTAAAAACCATTCATGTGTGAACCTGAGATTCGTTGGGAATTCAGAGCCCCTCCTCCTCCCTCCCACCACCATGGAAGGTTTGATTATCTTGCTGGTTGGAAGACGCTGCTGGCCTGTCCCATCTTCACACATCGGTTTCTTTTTTGTTTTGTTTTGTTTGCTAAAAACTCGAGAGCTACATGGTGAGTTTATTCCTATGGAGAGAATCGTCTCGAGTAACTGTCCCAAGAGATAGCTGGGTGAGGAGGTAACGATGGAGTCGAGGTTGCATTGACTCGAGTTGTGACAAAGAGTAACTGTTCAGGATCCCCCAAAGAAAAAAAAGGGGGGGGGAAACCTTCCCCGAACTGTATTGTTTCTCAATTTTGCACAATAAATCCAGAACCTGTAAGGAAAGCAGAATTATGGGGTGCAAAACAAAAGTGATCTTCCCACGCATCCTCCAGGACAGTTGACAGTTTAGCCATCGCGACAGAGTTTTCTTTCTTTTCTTTTTATAATCTAACCCCTGAACAAAATAGAAGATTTATACAGGAAGAAAGATAAACAGGTAGCATTTTTTTTTTGATCCTCAGTGTCATTTCTGCCTTCCTCTAGATCTTCCCCTGTTCCCTTCTACCCCACCTCGCAGGGAAAAAGCCCACCACAAACCCCAATAAAACCGAACGTTCATTCACGATTGTTCCTCCCGATCGCTCCTTTTTCGTTTGTTTGCTTGTTTTTTTGTTTTGTTTTAAATCTGGCATATTAAATATAAATTAGGTCTTTATGTCCCCTCCGTATCTACTTTTCAAAACTTGGGTTTTGTGTACGCTGTGTGGGTTTTGCTTTTTTCCCCCTCCCCTACAAAATAAGGTTGGTTTGTAAAATTCGCTTCCCTTCCCCCTCCCCTTCGGTTCCAGCGGGTTCTGCTCGGAAAATATAAGTCCGCGTTTTGCCGTTTCTCTTCCTTCTCGGCAAAAAAAAAAAAAAGTTGAAACCACCCAACCAAAGAACCGATCCAAGCCCAAACCTGTGTGCGTGTGCATCTGTATATGTGTGTATATGTGTGTGTGTGTGTGTGTGTGTGTATGAGAGAGAGAGAGATTGGGGAGGGGGTAAAAACGGGGGAGTGTGGAATGTGGGCACGGGGAAGGGCGACACGATGCATCCGGAAGGAGGGGAAAACCTTTGCATCATGTATAGGCGTAGTCTACATCTGGGATGCCCCCTTCTCTGTACCCCCGAGTTGTGCCGTAGCCAATTGTGTGGGTACTTTTGTAAAGGCTGGTTCCGTTGGAAGGGAATATGGTGTGGATGACGTACTCTTCCTTCGCCCGGTGAGGGTTGATGGGGATCATTTGCAAGCCAGGCCCTCGGATCTCCAAGATGGAGTTGTCTTTCTTGGTACCCGACTCCATGTAGTCGTCCTTCTTCCGGATGCCTCGCTCGTGCGTCAGCAGCTCCCCGGTCCGGTGGACGTACCAGCAAATGGCGGCCAGGACCAGGAAGAGGAAAACCAAGGCCACCGCCCCACCGATGATCCCCGCCAGGGGCAGCCCAGCCATGGGGTCCAGGTTTTGCTCGTGGTTGAGAGTGGTGGTGGGACTGTACATATCGGCGGTCTCAGCTTTGGCGCACACGGGGCTCTCGTCAGGGATGTAGGTGTTGCCCGTCTCCATGGTGACCATGCAGATGATGTAGGTGGATTTGGGCTCCAGGGCGGTCAGGAGGTACTCAGTCTTGTCGCCTTGCACCAGCGTCTCGGTGATGGAGCCGACGGCTGGACTGTGGCCCAGGCGCAACCAGCTGAGGCGGAAAGAGGCCGCCGGGAGGGATGCCTTCCAGCTGATACGGATGCTGTCGGCGGTCAGCGGCTTGACGTTCAGCACAAGTGTTTTGGCTCCTGACCCGGTGGCCATCGGATAGTCGATGTTGGAATCAGGCAGCTGGATGCCCGGGCGTTTGGCTTTGAGGGTAAAGAGGGAGCCCTGCGGGGTGGTGACGGCAGCATTGCTGGCCGTCGTTTTGGCCACCACCGCGGAGTTGCTCTGCTGACCGACTTCAAAGCACTCGTCCATCTCGTTGGTGATGTCTTTGATGGCCATCCCTCTAACCCGGTCAGGCCCTTGGCACATCAGTCCTCTGACGTTGACCACCGCCGCTCGGGCCTTGACCCAGTCCCTCAGCCACATGAGGTTACAGCTGCAGTACCACGGGTTGTTCCTCAGCAGGAGCTGGGAGAGGCTGTCCAGGTCATCAAAGAGTCCCTTGGGCAGGGTGGTCAGGTTGTTGTTGGACAGGTCAAGCTTCTCCAGCTCCCGCATCTTGGAAAGGGTGTTGTACGGGATGTGGCTGATGGCGTTGTCCTGCAGGTACAGCTTCTGCAGGTGGGCGCTGGGCAGGTTGAGCGGCGGGGCCGCCAGGGAGTTGCGTACCAGCGAGAGCTCGCTGAGGTTCTGCAGGCGGCTGAACGTGTCGTCCGCAATGCGCTGGTTGGCGAGCAGGTTGCCGTCCAGCACCAAACGCCGCAAGCTGTTGAGGCCTTTGAAGGCGTGGAGGGGAATGGTGGAGATGCGGTTGTCATCCAGGCGAAGCTCCTCCAGGGTTCGCGGCAGCCCGGAAGGGATGCTGCTGAGATGGTTGCGGGAGAGGAAGAGCAGCTTGAGGCGGGTGCTGTCGGCGAAGGCGTCGTCTTCGATGCTGACGGTGGAGACCGAGTTGTCATCCAAGTGCAGCTTCTCGAGCAGAGGGATCCTGGCCAGGGAATCCCGGGCGATGGTACGGACGTTGTTGTCCTGCAGATGCAGTTCCTTCAGCGAGCGGGGCAGGTTGATGGGAAACTCATCCAGATCATTTTCGTAGAGGTAGATGACCTGCCAGGAATCAAGAGGAATCGGACATTTAGCATGGCGGAAAGGGAGAAAGTTCTAGGGTGCCCAATTTAGAAAACCTGACTTAGGGTTCCTGAGCTAGAAATGAGCAGGGTTCTAGATTGTCCAAAGCTAACCTTGCTTTTAGAAGTAACATTTGCAGAGGACCAGAGAGGAAAGCCTCTAGCATTCTGTCTTTCCACGCTTGAGAACTGCTTCCTGATTGTTGGTCCAGTGTTAATCTTGGTTTTTAGTCTCTGCTCATGAGATTAACAGACCCCAATAAAAATACCACCAATATCCCAATCAAGAAACGACCAACTTAGACAAACAAGCTAACAGTAAACAACAGCCTAATAATGGAACCAAGAACATCCCACCTGTCAGGGCTCCGACAAATCCACCCCCATTCAAATCATGAGTCTCTAGACTCAACTCTCAGAGTAAACAACAATTAATTTATTAGGAGTGTCCATGTTGGTGTTACCTGGGTGCAGCTGACTCTTGAGACACATCATTTATTTCCTCCTTGGCCTTGGTCTTCCCCCCACCCTTGGATGTATATTCTCCAATGGGACACATCCATAGCCAAGAGTCATCAATCATGCTCTCCAGTAATAATCTTGCGTGCCAACAGCTTTGGCTGCCTAGCAATTGTCTGAAGCATTTAAGGAATGCATTACTTTCCCCTTTCCCCCCTCCCTTTCTGGCAACTAAAAAGACACCACCACCACCACCACAACTGTCAGGGCCATTAGTATACAAAACGAGAGCAAATCCCACTCCATTCAGCATTGATGATGTTACCTAGTTGGGTCATGAAATGTCTGCAAGTAAACAACCAAGCTCAGAGAGCACTGGGACCCCTTCTCCTTCTCCTCCTCCTCCTCCTCCTTCTCCTCCTCTCCATTAACTCCATTCCCTTCTAGCAATGATGTTGTTACTAGTTGGCTCATGAAACATCTGCAGGAAAACCACCCAGCTCAGAGAGCACCAACAACCCCTCAGAAACTGAACCATTATTGCCCCCTAACCTCCTTCTCTACCTCGTCCGGCTCACCTGAACGTTGAGTTTCTTCTTCAAACTAGAAGGGATCCCCGCGTTATTGATCTGGTTATTCTGCAGGTAGAGGGTGGTGGCATCGTCCGGGATGTCAGTCGGGATGGAGGTGAGGCCCCGGTCATTGCAGTAGATGAAACCGTTGTCGCACCGGCAGACGGAGGGGCAGGTCGTGCTGTCAATCACCTCGCTCAAAAAGGCCACCAGCCCATAGCAGAGGAAGATCCAGTCGCGCAAGTCCATGGCGGCCGCCGTGGTTACCACGGTGGCGGTCACCACGGTGGCTGTCGGCGACGCCGTCGCCATGGTGCCCGGTGCCTTTGGCCGTCCCAGGGTGAAGCCTTTTGGACCTGCAGAAGAAGTCAAGTTTGTACATTTTAGCCTAGATTGACTTTTGGAGACCTCGGGGAAGATGGGAAACACGAATAGCTAATTTCAACTAAAAACTTCTTTTTAGTTGCCAGCAGAAAGGGAGGGGGGAAAGTAGTACATTCCTTAAATGCTTCAGACAATTGCTAGGCAGCTGAAGCTGTTGGCACGCAAGATTATTACTGGCAAGCATGCTTGATGTCTCTTGGCTATGGATGTGTCCCATTGGAGAATATACATCCAGGGTGTGGGTGGGTGGGGGAGAAGACAGGGTCAAGGGGGAAATGAATGATGTGTCTTAGAGTCAACTGCATCCAGATAATGCCGACATGGTCACTCCTAATAAATTTTTTTTTACTCTTGAGAGATGCGGCTAGAGACTTATGATTTGAATGGGGGTGTATTGTCAGAGCCCTGACACCTAACGGTTCTCTTCCTTGTCCAACTGAGCACCTGAATCCCGTAGCTCAGAGTTCCCCAACCTTTCTGCCTTTGTGGACCGGTGGGGAGAGAGGGGATGGGTCTGTGCGCGTGGTGAGCGCACATGCCCACGCATGCAGGGTCCATCTGCACAAGCAGTGGGCACATACGCATGCCAATCACCCATCACTTCTCTGGCTCGGTTCTGGACAAGTCAAGGCCCCATAGTGGGCTGCGGCCCAGGGATCCCTGCTCTAGCTGGGTTCGCGCATTGTGCTTAGGCACCCTGGAGGTTGTGGGAACCCAGGCCCTGAGATGCAAGAGAAGCCATTCCTATTTCAGGCTCTTCAGGGAACCACTATTAAAGGAGATCAGCTCCAACCCTCAAAGAGAGCTTAAAAGTCCTGGCTCTGCCCGTTGGCTTGGGGTGCCAACGAAGGGGCTTCACGTTGGTGATCAATTGATTAACAACAGACCCCACCCTCTCCCCTCCTTCTCATCATATTCCCTCCCCATCTTTTTAGCTAAGTTGATTTTATAGTATTTATAGCATTGCATTTATATTATTACAAACAATGAGGTTTTCTCTTTTTAATCACGTGAGTCGCCCAGAGTTACCATATGGCAAGATGGGCGGGCTAGTAAATTTTAAAAATAAGTATATCAATGCAAACCCTGGCTTGGCATGATGCAAACACCCCAGCCCTTTCCCTGAATGAAGACACTCAAATTAAAACTGAATTCAACCAGTTCTGGTTCTCTCTCTCTTTCTCTTTCTTTCTCTCTCTCTCACTCACACACACACACACACACCTGCCAAGCATTCAATTTGAGGCAAGATTCCCCCCCCCCCCCGCTTGCTCGGATTGTCTCAGAGCAATGAAACGAAGAGTCTGCCTATCATTCAGAGGCGGCTGGAACAAAGGGGCGCTGATTCGGTAAATGCACACCTCGCAAGACAATAGGCGTAATTGGAACCCGCATCCCCGCCTGCCATCTCGCTCACCCTGTTCGGTGCCCGACCTTCCGGAGACCCCAAACACCTTTTTCAGACTGCTTATGCAGCACGAATGCTTCCTTTGCAGGTGTGTGTGTGTGTGTGTGGGAGGGGGGGATGTAATTGGGAGTTTAATCAAAGACGTCCCTCCCTCTACCCACAAAAGGTCAGCAGGACACTTGTAAGTCCCTAGAATTAGTTTCCAGGCCATCCGGAGGATCCAGGCTCAACTTCTCCAGAGTCCAACCCAGAGGTGGCATTCAGCAGGTTCTGACCAGTTCTGGAGAACCGGTAGCGGAAATTTTGTGTAGTTTGGAGAACCGGCAAATCCCACCTCTAACTGGAGATTTTACAGTATCCTTCCCCTGCCACACCCACCAAGCCACGCCCACAGAACCGGTAGTAAAAAAAAAAAAATGAATCCCACCACTGGTCCAACCTGTCAGGAGGGCATCTGTTTTTTTAGACAGGTAGTCCTCGACTTACATCCATTCATTTACCGGCTGATGTTACCATGGCACTGAAAAAAGTGACCTACCGATCAATTTTCACACTTACGACCATTGCGGCATCCCCACGTTTACGAGACCCTTGGCCACTGACTCACATTTATGACGGTTGCAGAGTCCCAGGGTCACGTGATCCCCTTTTGCGACCATCTGACCAAGCAAAGTCAATGGGGGAAGCCAGATTCACTTAACAACTAAGTTACTAACTGAACAACCGTAGTGATTCCCTTAACAACCGGGGCAAGAAAGGTCGTAAAAGAGGGTGAAATTCGCTTAACAACTTACCTTGCTTAGCAACGGAAACGTTGTGGTTTCTAAGCCAAGAACTCCCTATTCTGGCTATTGCGTACGTGGCTTATATTTATTTACATTGTGATTTCCGATTTCTGGTTGGTCTCATGCAGGCTGGCCAGGGATAGCCAAAGGGGGGGGGGTTTGGGGCGGGGGGGGGGGTGCTTTAAAATGCCCAGGTGTGTCAGGTCTCCATCCACCACTTGCATACGAAAAGAGGTTTCTGTCACGTTAACGCTTTTAACACAGCTCCGGCCTGTAGATACCCTGGTAGTTTATATTAGGGAGTTTATGTAGCTGATCAAATTAAGGGCAGTAAATTGGTCTGCTTTATGGCCCTGTTTCATTCTGGAACAGGAAGAGAAGGCAACCAAGGAAGGAGCTGTAGGTCCTGGCTGATGAAAATGGGGAACTGGAAAAGAAAAAAGAACCTTAGTCTTTTTTTTGGGGGGGGGGGGGCACAGTGCTATTTCCCTTTCCGGAAAAAGCACCCCGAACTTCCAAATTCAGAAGCGCTTTTGCTCAACCTCTGCGTGATTGCGTTTTCTCCAAAACTCCCAGGCATGCTAACCCTTCAAATATACTGGTAGGTCTCGATTTACGACCACAATTGAGTCCAAAATTTATGCTGCTAAGTGAGAGATTTGTTAAATGAGCGGGGTGATGCTCATTTAACAAATTTCTCACTTAGCAGCATAAATTTTTACGATTTTGTTTTGCCGCATCTGTTAAGCGGATCCCTGCAGGCGTTAAATCAGTCACACCATTGTTAAATGAATCCGGCTTTTCCATTGACTTTGCTTGTCAGAAGGTCACAGGAGGGGCATGGCAACTGTCATAAATACGAGTCAGTTGCCAGTGTCTGAATTTTGATCCCGTGACCGTGAGGATGGTGCAATAAGTGTGGAAAAACTGTCACAAGTCCCTTTTTTCAGCGCTGTTTTTAACTTCGAACAGTCACGAAACGAAAGGAGGACTACCTGTAAGCACAAAATCAAAACCCTTCCCCACCAATAAATGCTCAGGGTAGTTTTTCCTAGCTACTTCTTTGGAGACATTTTGTGGGGATGGTACCCAAACCAGCATCAAGTATAAGGAATGCTTATGCAGCCAACTTCAATTACACTTGTAGGATTTAAGCTTGCCTAATTCTCCCGTTCTGTCACCTGTAAGGCTTTTCCAAATCCAACATGCCCCATCCGTCTTTTTCTGAAGCATCCCACGAAATCTGGATGCCAGGGCAGAAAAAAAACAAAACTTCATTGTTGCCTCTTTTTTGCAAGTTACAAAACCCCAAATGCACGAAACAGGAGCCATTGAGCAGCTGTCAGGCCTTGGGCACAAGTCTCTGAGCATAAAAATCCATCGGTCACCTTGGCCAACGCTATCTGGCTGACTGCACCCCAGAGTGGGGAGCGGGCTTGATGCCCAAACAGCTGGACTTTTCTTCCAATATTCTTGAGGGTCTTTGGTTCACAAATATTAGGGCAGGTGGCACTGATGGAAACCAAAAAAAGCAGTTTTTTTTTTTT
>NW_020717030.1:157523-192508 GCF_900518725.1 Notechis scutatus | reverse complement strand
GAATTCTGGGAGTTGAAGTCCACAAGTCTTAAAGTTGCCAAGGTTGGAGACCTCTGACCTAGAATGAAGGCTGCTTCTCCCCTCGTAGGGTCGGTTTCTAACCAAGATCTTAACAGACAATGTTGGGTTAATGGGGGAAACAACTGGAAGTAGCCTTGTGCCATCCAAGGAAGTGGTTTGTTGTTTTATCAAACCTCTTTTGCACCCTTTTCCCCCGCCTCCATGGGCTAATAAGCTGTTGATTGTCACTTTTAACCCCATAATTGCAATGTTTTAAGAAATGAAACCGGCGTCTTAAAATTTCTGGCTCCTACTGAGAAACCACAGAATGAAAACTCCAAGCCTTATTTGGTTCCGGCTCCTTGGAACGTGCTTGGATTCATAGGCAGCAGCTTTGCTAGCACAGATGGTCCTCGACTTGCGACCGCTGTCGAGCCCAGCATTTCTGTTGCTAAGCACGACAGTTGTCGTGTGATTTTTGCCCCGTTTGGTAACCTTGCTTGCCACAGTTAAGGGAATCGTTTCAGTTGATAAGTTAGTCACACGGTCGTTAAATGAATCTGGCTTCCCCATTGGCTTTGCTGGTCAGGAGGTCACAATAGGGGATCCCATGATCCCGGAACCATCATAAATATGAGTCGGTTGCCAAGCAGTCCGAATTTTGATCACGTGGCCATTGACGTGCTGCCAACAGTTGTAAGTGTGAAACGCGGTCCCAAGCCGCTTTCTTCAATGCCATTGTAACTTCGAACGGTCACTAAACGAACTGTTGTAAGCCGAGGACTACCTGTATTTAGAGTTTTACCCTCTTTCCTTAATTTCAGCTGTATTTCCATATTCTGCCCCCGGCCTTTCTCCGTTTCATCCTCCCAGCATTTAACGTCTGGTCCTGCTTACCCAAACCGTCCCCCCACTTGAAAAACCGACACCTCCTTTCCCCCCCTCCAGGATTTTAAGCTTTACAAGGTTTCCTGTGCATCCCTTTTAACCTCAGTTGAGTTAATTTCTTCTAAAACACACACAGACACACACACACACACATTTACAAGGTTCTTTTCATGGAAGATTTGAAGTCGGCAAGCTGTCTTGCTGGGCCCATGCCTATTAAATCGCTTCCTTGCCTCGACTTCATTATGCACGCCATAATTTTCCTCCACCGTGTGCCTCCCTTTTTCCTTTCCTTCCCTGTCTCTTTTTCCTCCCTGCCCCACCTCCTCCAGCCCCTCCACCCACCAGCAGTTTCCTATCTGCCCCTTGCTGCCTCTCCTGCTGCTTTTTTTTTTTAAAGGGTGGGTGGGGGGGTGGGGGGGCGTGTGACTTTATCCATCCCGGCCTATAAATTCTTTATGGTCCCATGTTTTGCCACGTCCAACGGAAAAGGGACCCAACCAGGCATCTCTGGGTAACTGCTGCGGCGTCTCTAGCTACAATCAGCCCCCCTGCGAGACCACAGCGCCTGCTTCAAAACTTCCCAAATTGCCATGAATCAGCCCCCCCCACCCTCCAATTTTTTTTTTTTTTAAATCGCAGCCCTTCAGATGGCATCTTCCAGAGAATGTCTGGGTTCCCAAGGCAGGTTGAGAGCGATGGCAACGATTCCAGTTTGAATAATAAATACGAAACGGGCTGCATTCTAAATTAAAACATATCCTCCCCCCCCCATCCCTTTCCACCCACCCACCCACCCACCTTAAAACTAACGGAGCTTTGCATATCGTTCAGATGGCGCTTCTTAAACCTTGTAACTGACCTTGTTTAGAGTGATGTACAAACGGTTTTTTTTTTTCCCCCCTGGGTTTTTAGGCGGGTGGTTTCCCCCCCCCCCCCCCAACCTCAGGCTGAAGCCAAGAAGCTTTTTAAATCCCTGTTTTAAATTTTAAATTCCTGTGCAGTGGCTCCTGGTTTTGCCCCTCAAAATAACAGGCTCTCCACGACTGTAGTGCTTACCTGTTCAGGTTAGTTATCCGTGTAGAAAAAACAGGCAGGTCGTCCTTGACTTACGATCACAATTCCCATTGCTTAAGCAAGGCAGTTACACGAGGGCGTCTCTCCCGCAATTTTATAAACCTTTTTTTTTTTTTTTTGGCTATAAACGAAATTGCTGCCGTTGTTAAGTGAATCATAGTCGTTAAGTGAATCTGGCTCCCTCCCTCCCATTGGCTTTGTTTGTCGGAAACCAGCTGGGAAGGTCCCGAATATGGATCATGTGACACTTGCAACCGTCATAAATACATGTGAGTTTGCTAACTCCCCCCCAAAAATTTTTGATCACATGACCGTGGAGATGCTGCATTAGTTGTTATTGGGAGGACTGATTATTTACAGATTAACAGAGTTGGAAGGGGCCTTGGAGGTCATCTATTCTAGTCCAACCCCACCCAAGCAGGAGACCCATTTCTGACCAATGGGAGTCCAACCTCTTCTTTGAAAGCCTCCAAACTCCAGACTGGCTGTAAGTCTTTTTTTTTTTCACCACCGTTGTAATTTCGAACTGCATGGTTGGTAAAATGGAGGACTACCTGTATAGCAGCATTTGGCTACTAATTCCGATAAGGTTCAGCGGCCCACAAATAAAGGGCCTTGTGGCGTGTCCTCCCCTCCCATCAGCAACGGCGAAAAACGAAGGATTTGGGGGGATGGGAAAGGAAGGGGATATTACTCCACACAGCAGGTCTGCATTGCTTCAAGCAGAATACAGGGTAGTCCTCGACTTACAGCCGCTTCGTTTAGTGACCGTTCGAAGTTACAGGGGTGCTGGGAAAAAGCGACTCGTGACAGTTTCTCACACTTACAACCATTGCAGCGTCCCGGGGGTCACGTGATCAAAATTCAGATGCCTGGCAACTGATTCGTAATTATGACGGTTGCAGCATCCCCTTTGGCGACCTTCTGACAAGTCAGCAGGGAAGACAGGCTCAACGGCCACGTTACTTACTTCATGACTGCAGTGATTCTCTTAATAACGATGGCAAGAAAGGTCGTAAAATGGGGGCACAACCCACTTTACTGTCTCCATTGTGGTGGTCAGAATGAAAGTCAAACCCAGAATGTCTCTCTCTCTCTCTCCCTCCCTGACTTTCGCCCTCGGTGGCTGCATCCATGAGCCTCAGTCGTAAGTCGAGGACCCCCTGCAAATAGCCACCGGGGAGAAGAAAGGAGCGCGCGAAATGCATTAAAGGCGGAATGAAAGGGGGGAAGGCAAAGCACAGCGACTCTCTCTCACCCCCGTGCCCCTCCATCCACCACTGGGGAATGAATCGATATCAAGTTCTCTTCCATGCGGGCGCCAATTATGCAGCGAGAGTTTTTGAGCTGATTAAAACTAGCAAACGGCCTGTTGCTAAGGCGGTGGGGGGAGAAATGTGTGATGGCGGCACGAGAAACGTGTCTTCGGTTGTAGCCGCCTTCTGGGGGTGGGTGGGGAGAAGGCTGACATCCCGGGTGTGGCCCTCGAAGCGCATTGGTTGCACCTCTCAATGCGGTCCCCATTAAAGGCCCCCGAATCCAATCCACGGCTCTTGCTGTCTGTGGATAAGCTATATAAGACTTGAATTTTGGGGTGCTTGGCCTCAAATCTTCCCTGGGGCTTTTGGGGGAGATAAGATCACCCCTCAAAGGCAACCAGGTCTCCCAAATAGTGTTTATTTAGGGCAATATTTGTCAACTTGGCCCCTTCAAGGGGGGGTGGGGGTGGATTTCAACTCCCAGAATTCTGGGAGTTGAAGTCTACCCACCTTCAAGCGGCCACTGCTAAGAAACACCGATTTAGCACGACTTTCCTACTGTGGCACCTTTCAGGTGTCTTCCCCATCGCTCCAGAGTCTGGGGGCTCCCTGAAACTCATTTGCTGGTTGGATAATTCAGTGCATTAAGCCTTTGTTTAACCATGGTTAAATGAGATGGCGCCGCCCAGCGTGAAGCCAAACCAAAATGGATGGTTTAGCCTTGATGCAAGATCAGCTGGGATCTGCGTTAACCATCAGCCACAGCTTCTCCCTTTCCCTCCTCCCCTCCCCCTTAACATTTTGATTGCTTGATCTGAAAGGCGGCCTGATTTCGACTCCATGTTTACTTCCCCTAATAACAGCGTGAGTCAGATTTGGCATCTTCGGAAATGCAAGGCAGGATTCCCACTTTGCAAGTCAAATAAACAAAACATGGTTGGAGCTGCTTGGCTCCAACTGAGCTCCTAGCTAGCAGGTGCTAGAGGGGGAAAAAAATGCCTTGATGCAGAAATCGGGTTTATTCCAAATTTTTACAGGGCAGGGCTCCAGAGTGAGAACTGGCTGCCCCGCCCCCTCATCTGCATATCCCCACCCCTGCCTTCCGCCTCCATGGGGTGATGTCAGATGTGTGATTGGTACCTAATTCAGTGGGGAGCAGACTCAGATGGGGGAGGGGGGCGCAGGGGGTGAAGAGACAGGATTTATTTCAGATGAGTCTATTCTGAATGTTTAAAATAACACATTTCTGGCAAGTATTCCTTTGGGTCTCAATTGGTATGCATTAATTCACTTCTGTCTGCTATCGTTGCCCGCTGCAGACTCGCTTCTGTTATCTGATCCTCTACTTCGGCTGGCTTGGAACACCAACATTAGAAATGTGTGCTGCATCCAGGCTTCGGTGGGTTGCTATCGACTGGTCCCATTCCCATTGCCCCGTTTATTCCCTCTTCTCTGCCCCACAACTCCGGGGGTTTTCCTTGGAAGCTAGCTTGATCAAACTTAGAAGGCTGCAATTGAGAACTGAGCCTATCACAACTAAAAAATGACACTCCAAACAGGTAGTCCTTGACATACAACCATTTCTTTAAGTGACTGTTTGACATTTGCAACGGCACAGAAAAAGTGACTCCTGACTCAGGAGAATATTTTGTAGCTCAAGGGTTGAAGACTTGCAGACGTTTCTCTACCCAACTAGGAAATATCATCAGTGCTAGAAGGGAGGGGGAGTTTGCTCTCTGTTTATATGTGGTGATCGGCCCTCCTTGAAGGAGTAAACAAGGAACTTCCAACTCAAGACAAACAATAGAAGATAAACAGCCTAATAAAGGAACCACCTCCCACCAAACCCCAACCGTGAAAGCCACTAGTGCAGAGGTCTCCAAACTTGGCAACTTTAAGACTTGTGGACTTCAACTCCTAGAATTCTCCAGCCAGCATAGTTTACTCTCTTGTAATCCCTTCCTCCTCAATCTCTCCTCCTCTTTGGGGGAGAGGAGAACAAGAAACAGACACGGCTGGCTGGGGAATTCTGGGAGTTGAAGTGCACAAGTCTTAAAGTTGCCAAATTTGGGGACCCCTGCACTAGAGTATAAAATGAGAGTGGACCCCACTCCCTTCTAGCACCGTGGATGTTACCTAGTTGGGTAAGGAGACGTCTGCAAGAAAACAACCAAACCCAGAGAGCACCAAGGGCCCCCACGGTCCTTTCCACTCCTCCACTCAACAAACCCCGTTCCTTTCTCCCGCTGATGAAGTAACCTGGTTTGGGTAGTGAAACACGTGCAAGAAAACCACCAAGCTCACATACCACCCAGGACCCCTCTCTAAAATAAGCCACCCGAGAGCCCTCACCGTACTTTCTGTTTTTAATCAATCCAATAAAAACCATGCCAATTTTGGGCTCCTAAAGGGTTTGCAAGTGCATGCTGGGGCACATCCCTTTTCCCAGAGATGGAAGGGGGAGGGAACTAACAACCATCACCACCACCCCAAATCTCCAGAGCTGGCAGGCATGTCTCTGCAAAGCCGCACGTGCTCCTGACTTGCACTTGGGGATGGATGTGAGCGTCACTCTAGAATGCGGAGTGGATCAAGAAGATGCAGGGATGACGGATATGAATCCTGCTCTAAAGTAGAGCGTTTAGCACGGCTGAATCGTAATACTAGACATGATAGCAGCATTCCAATATTTGAGGGGCTGCCCCAGAGAAGAAGGGGCCGACCTGTTCTCCAGAGCACCTGAAGGCAGGACAAGAAACAACGGATGGAAATTAAACCCAAGGAGAGAAGCAGGCTGGAATTCTAAGGAGAAACTTCCGAATCGTGAGACCCATTGATCAAGGCTTTCCTCTGGAAGTTGGGAGCGCTCCATCGCGGGAGGCTTTTAAGAAGAGACTGGGCAGCTACTTGTCCGTGATGGTATAGTCTCCCGCTTAAGCAGGGGTTGGACTAGAAGATCTCCATGGTCCCTTCCAGCTTTATTCTGTATTCTATTGTGTACTTGTCAGCAGCAGAGGCCATTGGTGATTTGGGCAAAGAGCTTTAGGGTAGGCTCAAACTTCTGATTAGGGGAACGGAGACCAAAACATATGAAGAACGGTTACGGGAACTGGGCCTGGCTAGTCTAGGGAAGAGAAAGACCAGGGGAGACAGGAGAGCAGCCTTCCAGTATTTGAGGGGCTGCCACAGAGAGGAGGAAGGGGGTCAAGCTATTTTCCAAAGCACCCGAAGGCCAGGCAAGGAAGAATGGATGGAAACCGATCAAGGAGAGATTCAACCTGGAAATAAGGAGAAACTTTCTGACAGGGAGAACTATCAACCAGCTTGTCTTCAGAAGTTGTGGGAGCTTCATCACCGGAAGCTTTCAAGAAGAGACTGGACTGCCATCTGTCAGAAAGGGTCTAGGGTCCCCTGCTTGGACAGGGGGTTGGACTAGATGACCTACAAGGTCCCTTCCAAATCTGTTAATGTAATCTAATCTTCTCATGAAGACATACATCCATGGCTGAACCAGAGAGAGATTCCACCCCGTGCTCTGGAAGCAACATTTTCCGTGGCTGCTCCGTGTGCAAAGAGGAGGATCCATTAGCTCTGGCAACAAGAAAGACAGCCCAGATGTGCGCAAAAGCACGGCTGTTCCACCGGACCAATAACACCCTCCAACGAGCGAGGATGGACGCTGTCCAAGGGCTGCATCCGACAGCCTCCCAGCCTTGGCATCTCCATGCGAGGGGGAACGATACCCAAGGGTGAGCGGCCCCCAGGTGAGAAGAGCCAAAGCCTGGCTTGGAGCAGGTGATGTAAGATCTTTCACCACCTTTCATCATTAACCAAGCCGGCTGAAGGAGACCTGCAGGGGGCCCTGCCTCCTTTCTCTTCCTCACCTGTTTGGTGTGCTTGTGCCGCACAGGTGCGGGCGGAAGATCCCCGGGGTCTGTGGATTGCATCAGGAAGGGGGAGAAGGGGCTGAATGCTGGCCTTCCAAGGATGGGCAGGGGAGCCCGATAGCGTGCAAGAGCCGCCAGGCAGCAGGAAGGGCTCCGATAAGTGTGCGGACAAGGGGCAGGTGTGCTGGTCTTAAATGAGGTTCACAGGCTGACCAGAAATGGGGAGAGGAGAGCAGGGACATGATCCCCCGAATTTTGCACTCTCTGAAGTTTTGGGCTCACCGTTGCAGTGGGCCACTGAATCACAAGAGTTGGAAGGGGACCCTGGAGGTCATCTAGGCCAACCCTCTACTTGAGCAGGAGACCCTATATTATTCTGGACAAATGGCTGTCCAGTCTCTTCTGTCTCCAAGGTGTTGGAGCATTTCTAGCTTTCCAGCTCTGTTCTCCTGTGCAGGGCAACAAAAGGAGACCCAGCCAATTAGCTGTGGGTGTGGCTTGGTGGGCGTGGTGTTCTGTGGGTGTGGCTTGGCTTGGTGGGCGTGGCAGGGGAAGGATATACTGCAAAATCCTCCTTCCCTCCCCACCCCATTAACCTGCTTTGCAGCTCCATTCTTTTGTGCAGGGCAACCAAAGAAGACCCAGCCGATCAGCTCTGGGTGTGGCTTGGTGGGCGTGGTGTTCTGTGGGTGTGGCTTGGCTTGATGGGCGTAGCAGGGGAAGGATATACTGCAAAATCCCCCTTCCCTCCCCACCCCACTAACCTGCTTTCCAGCTCCATTCTCCTGTGCAGGGCAACCAAAGAAGACCCAGCCGATCAGCTGGGACTCAATGGGAGGCAGAGGAGAGATGGGGTTGGCGGGGCCAGTCAGAGGTGGGATTGGCCAGTTCTCCAAACTACTCAAAATTTCCACTGCCGGTTGTCCAGAACTGGTCAGAACTGGCTGAATCCCACCTCTGCTTCAGGTGCTTTGGGGAATAGCTTGGCTCCCCCTTCTTTGTGGCAGCCCCTCAAATATGGGAACCCTGCTATCACCTCCCCACCTGGTCCTTCTCTCCCTTAGACTCGCCAGGCCCAGTTCCAGCAACCGTTCATCGTACGTTTTAGCCTCCAGTCCCCTCATCATCCTGGTTGCTCTTCTCTGCCCTCTTTCTAGAGTCTCAACATCTTTTTTTGTATTGTGGTGACCAAACCTGGACATTGTCTTCCAAGGGGGTTTTGAAAAGCAAAACAGTCTTATAGAGAGGCCTGTTTTTTGCACTATTCAGGCAGGGAATAGACCGTGAAGAGGCAAGGAACAAACCCAACCGAATAAAAGATGCAACAGGCCCAGCCCTGAAGAAACCCAACTTTCCTTAGCTGCAAGTGTGCACAGTTAGTCCTTGATATACAACAGTTCTTTTAGTGACCGTTTAAAGTTACAACAGCCCTGGAAAAAAGGGACCTGACCCTTTTTCACACTGACAATCACTGTGGCATCCCCCATGGCCACCTGATCAAAATTGGGACGCTTGACAACTGGTGCGCGTTAAAGAGGGCGGCAGGATCCTCAGGATCCCTGTTTGCAACCTTCTGACCAGCAAAGAAAGCCAGATTCACTTAACGACCACGTGACTAACTTCCCAATTGCAGGGATCCACGTAACAGCTGGGGCAAGAAAGGTCATAAAAGTGGGGCAGAGCTCGCTTAACAACTGCCTCACTTAGCAACAGAAACTTTGGGCTCAATTGCGATTGTAAGGCGAGGACTGAGCTGTATAAGATTGGTACTTTCTTTTCTTTTTTTTTCTTATTTTTAAACGCTCATAAAAAAAAAAAAACCAGGGATGATGAAACCTCCCTCTGTACAACCTGATAGCAATTTGGTTTTTTTTTTTTCATCCTGGGAAAACGATGTTGCACTGATGCCCAGCTGTTGTCACTGCAAAAGAGGCCCGATTGGTTGTAAACTACTAATGTTATTTTTCCCAAAAGGAATCGCCTTCCATCTGCTTCAAGAAGTGGCGGTGAGGGGTGTTGTTTGTGTTTGCTTCTGCGCAGAGAGCCAAACGGCCTATCTTGTTTGTTTGTTTTCCACCCAGAAAATTGCCCCATTCCCCACTGCTGGGAAAAAAAAAAAAAAAAAACAACCACCAGATTTTGCTTAATCTCCCCTTTGATCCCAGAGTGCAAAAGGCCATTGAATGAAGATGTTTGGCAGCAGGGCTTCAAACCGCCCAAAAAGATACATGGAATTAATACGATGAGGAACCCCTTGATACGTGATCTGGCCGTTGGCTGGAGGGAAAAGGGGTTATGTTTAGACAGATGCTGCTAATCGGGCTACACAGCAGCGTAGGAAGCATGGCTGGCTGGGGAATTCTGGGAGTTGAAGCCCCCCCCTCTTAAAGTATCTTTTCAAAAACACTAGCCTGGGTGCTTCTGATCTGATTTAAGGAGGTGACTTGTACCTCCTTCTGCAGGAGAAGTCTACCAGTGATGGTGGAGCAGGCATGCCAGACTTGGTATAGTTCCAGGTGTTAGTGGCAAAAGGACGAGAAAAAGAAAAAAGCAATTTAAGGTTACTGCTTTTCTACTCAGTTAGGGAGCGGGGTCTAGTCAGATCTTTGGATAGACAGACAGAGCAAAGCATATTTTGGCTTTCTGAGAGTCCTGTTTACAACACCCCCAAATAAATAAACGTCTCACAAAAAAACAGGCTGGCCAAATTCCGCCTGCTCCAGTGCTCGAAGGAGTCATTTAGCAATGCTAGGGAAGCCAAGCAAAAGCTCTCCCAAGCTGAATTTCTTCAATCTGTCCTCCCTTAAAATCTCTGCTAGGGTCTTTAATCTGCCTTAATAATTCATAACACTGTCTGCAGCCCCCCCCCAATTGGTAAACTGGGAAGGGGGGAGAAACTGAACCAGGAGACTCTGAGTTCTAGTCCTGCCTTAGCCATGAAAGCCAGCTGGGTGATTTGGGGGCCAGTCCCTCTCTCTCGGCCCAATCCACCTCACAGGGTTAGTGTTGTGGGGGAAAATAGGAGGAAGGTGTGTTGGATATGTTCACCACCTTGAATTGTCTGTAAAAACAATAAAGGCGAGACACAAATAAATAAAAGTTAATTTTAAAAAAACTGACAGGGAAAAAAAAACCCAAGCAAAATCAATGGGGAAGCCAAATTCACTTAACAACTAAAGAACTGTGGTGATTCCTTTATCAACTGTGGCAAGCAAGGTCATAGAACGGGGCAAAACTCACTTAACAACTGTCTCGCTCAGCCACGGAAAAATGTTGGGCTCAATCGTGGTCCTAAGTCAGGGGTCCCCAAACTTGGCAACTTTTAAGACATGTGGACTTCCAACTCCCCAAAGTTGCCAAGTTTGGAGACCTCTGTCCTAAGTTGAGGACTCCCTGAGCAACAATTGGGGAGCAGAGCCGCAAAGCTTGAACCGGGCCGTTGGCATTGCTGTTCCTTTGTACTACAAAGTGGCCTGGCTTACCCTTCAGCCAGAGGCCGTGGTTTGCTTAAGCATGGCTTGTCTAAGAAACCATGAGCTGGGGCTGAGCAGTTGAGCATCAAACTTAATTAACAAAGCACCATTGCCTGAAGGGCAGGCAGCCCATTAAGCCACATCATAGCCGAGCAGGGTGTGTGAACACGGCATTCTACTATAGATACTATTCTACTATAATTCCTGCTTGCACCAGGAACTATATAGCCTATACCTGCCGTGGACCCTGGAGGATTTATCCCAGCAAGGAGGTTATTTTAGAAGCTTGAATCAATTTGGAAAGAGGAGAATGAGCAGATATGAGCTACTGGGCGCCAGATGGGAGACGACATCCATTTCCCACTCTACTGAATCAACATTTTTCAGCCTCAGCGACTTTCAGCAGGGTGGACTTCAACACCCAGAATTCCCCTGCCAGCACAGCTGGCTGGGGAATTCTGGGAGTTGACGGCCGCCCCCTACTAAAAGTTGCTGACATTGTGAAACAGTTTTTGAGATGCTCCAGGACCAATCGCCACAACACGGTGGGGAATTCTGGGTAGAGAAGTGAGATTAAAAACCCGCCTGGTCAGCAGGATGCCAAATTCAGTTCCCTCCCTCACCCGCCCCTCCACAAGCTGGATGGGCCTGAGTGCGAGAGCTCGCCTCGTCTCCGAGTAGAGCAAAACTGACCTTCAGCACACTGCAAAGCCACTCTGCAAAAACGGGGGAGTGTAATTGTTTTTAAATTTATCAGTGCTCAGCGGCTGGCCTTAAAACTGCTATGGTGGAAAAGCAGGGATATAAATAACATATATATATATATATATATAATTTTAATGGAAAGCATTATAATCCCTTGGGGACCCCACTTGATTTGCGTGCTAAAGGTTCCATCGCTTCCTAATATGACCCCGGCCATCCTTAAGGATAAAAAAAAAAAAAAAAACACCTTAAAAACCGGGAGTTTTCCCATTGTGTTTGGACTACATCTCCCAGCATGCCACTGGCGGTTGCCGCCCAGCCACGGATTCCAGTTCTATGAAATGGACCCGTTTTTTGGCCCAAACCAGCATGGATTGGATTAGTCAAATCAAAACAAACCATCCTTGCAGCCGCAACAGACAATCGAAGCATTAAGGTTACAAGAGATAGTCATCAGCACCTTTGATAGCAACACCTTTGATTACTTAAGAACGAGGCGATGGCCTGGTTTCACAATAACCACAAACATGGACACAAAGCCGCTATATTAATAGAATATACACCATACTATCTACATAGTGATTGCATAAAGATGGATGTCATATACAACACGACCGCATCACCTTTTTGGCGGGTGGGGTGGGCTAAATGATAAAAAATAAATCTACGAAAGAAACTCAACAGAATACCAGAGTTGGGGAGGGACCTTAAGAGGTCTACTAGTCCAATCCCCTATTCAAGCAGGAGACCCAATGCCATTCCAGACAAACGGCACTCTGATCTTTTCTTTAAAACCTCCAGTGTTGGAGCCCCCACAATTTCTGGAGGCAAGCTGTTCCACTGGTTAAATGTTTCCACTGTCAGGAAATTTCTCCCTAGTTCTAGGTTGCTTCTCTCCTTGATTTGTTTCCATTGGTTGCTTCTTGTCCTGCCTTTTGGCGCTTGGAGAATAGACTGACAATCCCCCCGCCCCTCTTCTGTAGGGCAGCCCCTCAAATATTGGCACCCTGCTATCATGCCACCCCTTGGTCCTTCATTTCGATAGACTAGACAACCCAATGTAAGTTTCTCCAATCTTGGGGCAGGCTTCTGAGACCAGCTTTCTCCAGATGTGCCCAGGATTAGAAGAAACTTAGCTTGGCAGGCCCTCCTGGAACAAGCTTGCAAATGAAAGACCTGTTGCAACTAGACCATGAGCCTTCTTTGTTTGTTTGTTTTAAAAAAGTTATTTTAATTCACGCTGGGGGACTATGTCAAAAACTTCAGGTTAGTTCTAGAAAAATGCCCCCAAAGAAGAATAAAGACTGAAGTTCTGTAGCATTCTCAATTCTCTCTGGTCGTACACATTTCCCCTTTCGTCAGCATCTGGGCAGCCAACACAGGATGCTCGAATCCTCCCCCCACCCCAGAAGGGGATCTGAACGGACACTTTTCATGGAGGTCCCCAAAACCCACATCCCCTTCCCAAGAGTGACCACCCTAAAATGGAGTTCA
This sequence comes from Notechis scutatus, assembly GCF_900518725.1. Next base: position 179,725 of record NW_020717030.1, on the reverse strand, counting down.
GTTTCCCCCCCCTTTACCTCAACTCAAACACCTTTGTTTTCCCCATATGCTAAATTAGGTGGAGTAATATGTTATTGCCAAGAAAGAAAAGGGAAAAAAAAAGTGATGTTATTGCCAGGAAAGAAAAAAAAGTGGTTATTGCCAGGAATCCTGGAGGCACCCCAGTTCCTCCCCCGCCCCCCCCCAATCGAATTCCTGCCTGCTCCCAATCAGAAGAAAGTTTGGGTGGAGGGTTTTTGTTTTGGGTTCTTTTTTTTCCCTTTCTTTCCCCTCCCTTCTTCTTCCAAGCAAGATGTGAATCACCTTTTCTTGAAATTCGCCCAAGGATTCCTCTCGACCTCGTTTGGGGAAACAGCTCCAGGTGTCTTTGGCCAAGGCGTTGGCAAAGCTGCCCCCCCCTTCCTCCCTCTTGCAACCTCCCCATTGAACCCTAAAAGCCAGGGACCGGGCAGGGAAACCCCCCATTACTTCTCTCTTCTTTCTCTCTCCTAGCTGGCCTTTCCCCCCCTCGTTCCCTCTCCCCAAATGACGGAGAAGCCCTCTGCTGTCCCGGGAACAAGCCGAGAGCCCAAGGCGCCACTCTTTTGAAGAGGTAGACTGCCTCCATCCGAGGAAGCTCTCTTTCTCTCTCTCTCTCATCTAGTTCTAGCAAACGAGGGAGCCAAGTGAGCGCCCCAAATCTCCCCCACCCCCTCCTTGAGTTAAGCCAGCCTCGCCGCTTCCTTCAACCGGTGGTCCAGCCTGCTGGGCATCCTAACTCCAAGGCGGGATGCCCCGTGTCTGTGGACGGGGGGGGGGGGGGGGGGGGGGGGGGGGGGGGGCGCGGCCCCGGGGGGGGGGGGGGGGGGGGGCCCCCGCCCCCCCCCCCCCCGCCTCTGCCTGCCTTGCAAACTTTTTTCCTCCTGGCCTCGCATAGCATCGCGTCTCTCCCGCGGGGCGGGGGGGTGGGTTGACTTACCCCGCTTGGGCATCGCCGCCTCCGGCTCCCCGGGACGGCCCAGCGCTTGCACGGAGCTCGCTTGTCCAGTTCCCGGCGGCGGTGGCGGTAGTCTTCCTTCCCTCCCCTTCTCCCGCCTCCAGGGCCGAGAAGAGGCAGCCGAGCAGGCGGCGAACGATGCGCTCCGATCTCCCCTAGCCCCGCTTTCCCTGGCATGGCCAGGCCATGCCGCCGCCTCGCTTTCTCCCCTCCCTCCTGGCCGCCGCCGCCGCTGCCGCCGCCGCTGCTTCGGATTCGCCCCTTCTCGCCGGGGGCCGCGGCGCAACGGGGGTCGCCGGAGCAGCGAGGGCTGCGTGCGGGTGGCTGTGCGCGCGCGCCGTGCAAAAAAAGGGGGGGGGGGGGGAACGCCAGGCGCGGGCGGAGGGCAGAAGCGGCGGGGCTGGAGGAGGAGGAGGAGGAGGAGCCGCTACCGAGCAACCCCTGGCGGCGGGGGAGCGCCTCTTCCTCCCCCCACCTTCCCCCAAAGTCTGTAAGTCTTGCGGTGCTGTCAGGGTGCGCCTACCGTCCTAAGTTGGGTGGTTGAGGTTTATCCGACAAGGAAACCTTAGGATACTGGCTTGGCTTCACTTGGGTTCAGCCACTCGTGGGAACCTCGAGCCCAAGAGGAATTTCCCAGCCATCCTAAATGCTTCCACCAGACCCCAGGCCTGTCAAAAGCCTTTGAAGATGGCAGACTGACAGAGCTCTCCTTGGTTTTCCCTCCTCATGAGGAAGGAGGAAATTTCCCCCCTTTTCTCTGCAGCAGGTTAAAGTTTCGACCCCGAATTCTGCATCCCAAACGTGTAGAAAAGGTATATTTTTCAAGTCCCAAAGGGTGCTTTTTTCAAAGAGACAGCTGGACGCTTCTTGGATGAGAAGCGAAAGACCTTCAAAGACAAACCAGAAAGTCCAGTTGCCTCTTGAAAAAGCACCTTTGGGACTTCCATGACCTGGATGACTGAGAATGTCCATAGGTATATTTTTTCAAGCCAACTCAAGGTCCTTGCAAATGCCCAGGAAGGCTTTGGGCTGGCTTTGTACCCAAGCTGGGACTAGAACTCACAATCTTCTGGTTTCTAGCTTGACACCTTTACCGCTTACATCAAACTGCCTCTTGTGGGGGTGTAGTCAAATTTATCATTTTTCTGCCTGCTGTTTTGAATTTTCAAGAAAAAAAGTTTCAAAGGCTTGAAAGAACAATTCAGGCCTCCATTTGAACTGGAAATGAAAAACCTAGCCTTTTTTAAAAAATGTAAAGGTACAAAGCAATGCACGCTAACCATTCTCTACGTGAGCTTTTATTTAAAAACAGACCATCTTCTACCAATTCAGCAGGGAGCCACTTTTTTTATAAAATAAAAAGTATTTACAACAGTTTCTTTCAAATTATTATTATTAAAAAGAATGACAAATAGGAAGGTGTTTAATTTATAGGGACCGGGTCATATTTATTATGGCTTCCCCCTGTTTTTATTTCCAAGGAATTAATAACTGGCACCTCAATAAACCTGGCTGAAAATCTGTTTGTTTTTACCTCCCCTCGAAGGCAAGATACCGTGATAGGATCAGCCATCTGTCAGGTCTGTGAGTTGTCCCAAACAGCAGACACTAAGTATGGAGCCAGGCTGAGTGGGTGGCACCTTACAGCCCCTGGCAGAATCCGAAAGGAGTAGTCACTTCCTTAATTTCCTGGCAATGGAGGAAAGTATCGGCCCCTCTCCTTTTTTTTTTTCAATTAAAACCTGCCTGCTTGGTGCGCTAAAGGCCCTTAAACCAGATGAACAAACGGGTTAGAAGAGGGAACTCTGCCCCGTCGGGGAAGGCACAGCGCCGGGACTGCGGGAAAGTTTGTTTAGTGCGGTTCCCCAAATTGATGTGCTACCCCGAACAGCTGCGGGGAAGTGCTGGCACCCTGGCAGACAGGATCTGTGTGCCTTCTAGGCCTGCTTCAGGGATAAGAGCCCCCTCCCTCTTCTGCTTTCCCACAGTTGCAGCTTTTGCACAAGGGGGGGAAAAATGTGCGAGAGACGGTGGTAAGGGATACAGGCGATCTCTCGCACAGGAGGCTTTTTTGGGCTTGGATGAATGCCCAGTTTGCTTTCCACCACAAAGCGGTTGGAGTGGTTTTGTCTTAATACAGCGGCCCACGGTTGGGGCTGGGGCGTGGACACAGCCTGGCTTTAAGGTGTACGTGTGAATCCGACATTCGAGCTAGATAGGCTGGGGATTCGGTGAATTTCTTTTCTCTCGAGTTTGCAAACTTCGTAGCCACTTGGTCCCACCAAGCTGATGGTGATTCTGGATCTCTGCATAGAAACATCCCTGTCATTTTTTCAGCAATAAGATGGAAGTTTTCCTCCCTTCCTCCCTCCCTCCCTCCCTCCCTCCCCTTTACTCCCTCCCTCCCTAACATTTGGTTCTTGGATTTCCCATCCAAGTGCCAATCAGTTCGGCTGTGCAGAGGTTCAGATTGATAAGATTGAACCGTTGCAGGAACTGGGCCTGGCTAGTCTAGTGAAGAGAAGGACCAGGGGAGACAGGAGAGCAGCCTTCTAATATTTGAGGGGCTGCCACAGAGAGGAGGGGGGGTGTCAAGCTATTTTCCAAGGCACCCAAAGGCCAGAAAAGGAACAATGGATGGAAACTGACCAAGGAGAGATTCAACCTGGAAATAAGGATAAAGTTTCTGACAGTTAGAACAATCAACCAAGAGAGAGAGAGAGAGAGAGAGAGACAGACAGACAGACAGACAGACAGACAGACACACACACACACAAAGCCCAGTATGGCACTTCCTAGGTCAATGTTTCTCAACCTTGGCTGCTTTAAGTTATGCGGATTTCAACTCCCAGAATTCCCCAGCCAGCTATGTTCTATATATATTACAAACCACTATCGTTTCCATTATGCCTTCCATACTATAGGAGGGAATCTAGGCTAATGTACAAAATGTTGTTTAGGGGCTCTACAGTGTACACATCACCCTATGCTATACGCTACATATATACATGACTACACGTATGTACACTACATATACTATTCACCACACGATAGCTCCCCCAAACCCCAACCTTTAATTCCCCCCACATAATTAAAATCACCCCCAACATTTCTAAAACCTATAATGGACCTCTTAGAAAAAGGGGTTGCTTCTCTTCTGCTCCTCTCTTTTTCCAGTACCAGTTTAAGGGTTGTGACCCTCCGTTCCTTATTTTCTCTTTTTGAGAGACGAATTCCTCTTTCTCTCCTCTTAGTGCCCCTTCCAAAAAATTCTGAGAACTCGGGATGCTACGTCATTATTTTCTCCCCCTTGAGCAGAAGTGCCAGGCCTCCAATCAAGATAATATCTGTTTGAAGTAAATAATCCTATTTTTCCTTCGGGGGCGGGCAGGGAGGTTGCCCTTTTTGTCTCTCCAAAGCAGGTCAGATGCCAGACCGTAATTATCCGGGATGTGTGGCTTGCTTGGGGCTTTTATACCGGAGCTGTTATTAAAAAGATCCACTGAGTTTAGGAAGGAAAAACCCTGTTGTGCTGAGTCTTCTTTTAATCCAGAAACTCAAATGCCCCTTGGTCTCTTTCTCTTTTTCCTGCCAGGCTCAGCAGTCTTCCTGTCTGACAGCTGGGCTGCGTGGATGGGTCAGTGAATTCATTTTGTATCTCCCCCCCCCACACACACTTTCCTTAAAAAAAAAAAACAATCAAGTTTCTAGGCCTCATGGATCCCCTTACCTAAGTAGGATTATCAGACGAGGTAACGTGAGTTTGTTTGGGCCAATAACAGGATTTGCTTGCGACTTGAGCTTTTCAAATGGGAAGTAGAGAGAGCCCTCAACTCGTGGCCATAATTCAAGCCACTGCTAAGCTTGTTCTTAAGGGAGTTTGTGGCCAATTTTATGAGTGTTTTTGGCTCCCACAGTGGCTAAGCAAATTGCTCGATGCAGTTGTTATGTGAGTCACGCGGTCATTAAATGAATTTGGCTTCCCACCATTGACTTTGTTCCGGCTGGGAAGGCAGCAAATGACGCTCACCTTACACCGGGACGCTGCAACATCATAAATACATGCCGGTGGACCGAGAGCCCAAATTTTGACCATCACGTGACCATGATCAAATGCTGCGATGGTCATTAAGTGCAAGGACCCATCATAAGTAACTTGTTTTTCCAGTGCCGTTGTAACTTTAGTCGCTAGACAAATGGCTGTAAGTCAAGGACTACCTGTACAGATGCAGGGAGAGTTTTTAAAGAGATTTTAGGACTTTAGGGTATCGTGTGTGTGTGTGGCTCTCTGTGTGTGTTTGTGTCTCTCTGTGTGTGTCTGTGTGTGTTTTGTGTGCACTCTGTTTCTAATTCTGCATGCAGCAAAACAGGATTTTTGCATTGTTTTGGAAACCTGCACGATCTCTTAGGCCGAAGACAAAAGATGGACTCGGGACTGTTTCCATGGAGGTCTTTTCCATTATCGTGGCCCTTTTTGAGAGTCTTAATCTGACCGCCTTCAATCCTGTAGACAAGGTTCAGTGAACAAAGCCATAAACCGGGGTTTATACCAGCCTTTGCTAAGCCCAAATCAAATAAATCACATTATCCCTTAGCAAACGCAGCCTCCCAAGTTCATTCTGGGACATTTGGGCAGGAAACGCCTCTCCGCTCTAATCATTCATTAATAATTAAATCACTATCGATGGCTCCCTTATTCATTATTAATTAAATTATTAATTAACATCGGAAAACAACAATCCAGGCCCTGGAGTCTGGCAAACAAGCTGGAAACGCCAGGTACTGTACTCTTTAGAAAAATACCAATTTCGCTAGGTTCTCTGAATTGACAGCCCCAAAGGGTGATGAAGAAGAAGAGGAAGGAGGAGACGTAAAACACAGAAATAACGATTGAGGCTGGGAATAATGGAACGAGGACCTCAGTTGGAAAGCTATTTAATTCTCCCTTGGATTTAATTATTTTGAATTCCAATTTCTGCCTCTCCCTTAAACAAATGTGTGGAGGGGGGGAAGCAGTACAGTGATGAACCCACCACAATAACTTATGGACCAACATCAAATACAGGTACTCTTCAACTTACAACCACAACTGAGCCCAGCAGTCCTGTATCAGTGGGTATCTGCCTCTCCTTGGAATGGAGTTGCAGAGGTAGGAAATTAGCAAAAGCATTCACTTTTGGCTCCTTTTGTTTATTTGGGGTGTAGTGGAGAGAAAGAGAAGTGCAATAGCTACCTTTGCTACCAAAATATTCCTCTAGAAAAATATCAGAGTCTCACTCAACCAGTTCTGGTTTGGATTGGCTCAAGACTGACATCCTAATCCTGACTTTTTCCCAGATATTTTTTTTTTTTTTTTGGGCAAGCCAAGCAAGTTGGACTGCTTCTCATTTTTTTCTCCCTTGTTCCCAGTCGCTCTGCATTGGTGTGATGCTATTTACTATCTCAGGGCACCAAATCTGGACCGCAAATCTCCAGATCACCACTAGGGGGCCTCTGGAGGATATTTTAAAACATCTATTTGCTGCCATCTTGTGGTCATTTAGAGCAGGGGTCCCCAACGACCAGGCCGTGGCCTATTTGGAATCGGGCTGTGCAAGACTGGAGTGTGTGGACGTGCAACTCAACTTGTGTGCACGGCGAGCCGGCGAGCACTTGTGTGTGCGCGCGCGACGACCTCCCACTCACGCAAGTTGAGTGTGTGCATGCCAGCCCGTCACTTGTGCAAGGGCTGTGTGAGAGCATGCATGTGCATGTGCACCATCGACTTCCTTCTCCCCACATTTGAAATCTGCTTCATTCCAAGAATGCGCTTGGTGAACTCAAAGCCGCACACTTCCATCATCAACACCTCCAACCTTGGATGCAGCGATGCTAAAGCTTACGCAGGGCGGCATTGCCTTTGTGGCGGGTGAGGCTTAGCCCTGGGCGTGCGGTGTGTGTGTCAGGGCGTGTGTGGGCAGGGAAAAGTGAGTGTACACCAAGCAGAAAAGGGAGCCTGTCCAGACTAAAACACAAACAACAACCCAAATCTTCATTTCACTGCTTTCCGATTCTCCCACCCACTCTTTTCTACGTTATTGATTCCTCAGAGAGCTTAAACTTAATTTTAATGTATGCAGCGAAAATTGGCAGCAGCTCAGGGAGGACGTGATATGCACCCATGCAGTAACAATTGAGGAGCTCAAGGCAACGAAACATGTTTGGCTAGCTTGTCCATCACCGGCATCCTCTCCTAGGGCAAGGGCTTTCAACTCCCAGAATCCTTAGTCACATCCAGTGGAATCCTGGGAATCCAATGTCGGCATATCTGGGGCATCTGGGTTGGGAACGGGGAAGTTAGGATTCCATCCCTTTCTTTTGTTGCAAGGGGAGAGACGATGTTTAGGAAGCAGGCTGCATTATCTGCATTGATTTCTCGCTCAATTCAACCTATGTTAGCCTTTATCTGTATGCTTCTAAAACACTTGTTCCTGTAACCTTTAACTGAGTGAAACTGGGTGTATTGCAAGGGCGACAATTTTTGAACCCAGGTACCTCAAATGGGCTAACTTACAGAACCCACCCAAAATCGGGGACCCAATTCCTAAGGGAATGAAATTTGAGGACGTTGTGGCCGTTTCAGTTCTATTTGCTGTTGCTGCAGTTACATGTTCTTCATTTTTGACATTTCCCAGCCACTCTTGCAATCCCTCACTCCATCCTCCATCCAGCAGATGGCAGATAATCCAGCAGATTATCTGCTTGCTGGGAAGGAGAAGGGGAGGAAGGGAGATTTTTAATCCTTCCTGCCAGATTCTTAACATGGAAACTCAATGGGGAAGCCAGCGGGACATCAAAAGTCGGGCGGGAAATCTCCCACTGCTTTTTTTTGCCCATCTTTGGCCATTCTCTTTCTCTGTTCAGGGAAGGAAATATCTCTGAAATGATGATACAGGCTGTCTGGTTAAAAGCAGGTCGTGGGAGGAGCTGCAGAAATATGAGCCATAATCCCAGATCAGCCTGCTCCCATGAGGTCACCGTGATTCAGCTGGCTCCCCTGATGGAGACTTGGGCTAGCTTGTCCTCTCAGCTTCAGCTGGTTGTAAGGACGGTGAAGGGGAAAAAGCATCTCTTCTGGATCGCCCTTCGGGACAGATCTTCGGGACAGGTGTGAAATAGAGAAATAAACAGGATTGCATCCCGATCTGGAGGACCCTGGGGTTGCTGCTGCCCTTTAAGGTGCCCAAAGTCGGCTTTTCCAAACTCAGGGGACACCAAAGGGGTTGGATTCCAAGGGCCATTACAGGTTGAGCTAGTCCTTGACTTACAACCATTCGTTTAGGGACCGTTCAAAGTTACAGCGGCACTGAAAAAGTGACTTACGACCGTTTTTCACACTTACGACTGTTGCAACATCCCTATGGTGACTTGATCAAAATTCAGACGCTTGGCAACTGGCTCACATTTATGACGGTTGCAGTGTCCAGGGGTCATGTGATCCAGTGGTGGGATTCAAATTTTTTTTAGTACCGGTTCTGTGGGCATGGCTTGGTGGGCGTGGCAGGAGAAGGATACTGTAAAATCCCCCTTCCCTTCCCTCCCCACCCCACTAACCTGCTTTCCAGCTCCGTTCTCCTGTGCAGGGCAACCAAAGGAGACCCAGCCGATCAGCTGGGACATAATGGGAGGCAGAGAAGAGATGGGGTTGGCGGGGCCAGTCAGAGGTGGGATTGGCCGGTTCTCCAAACTATTCAAAATTTCCGCTACGGGTTCTCCAGAACCGGTCAGAACCGGCTGAATCCCACCCTCTGATGTGTGATCCCCTTTTGCGACCTTCTGACAAGCAAAGTCAATGGATTCACTTAACAACTGCGTCCCTCAACCCTTCTGACAAAAATGTCATACAATGAGTCAAAACTCTCCTTAACAATTCTCGCTTAGCAATGAAAATTTTGGGCTCAATTGTGGTCGTAGATCAAGGACTACCTATAGTAACCACTCAGGAGCCTGGAATTGAAAAAATAAAAACTACTAGCCAGAAACAAACACGGATAGCACAATATGGGGACTGGGACAGGCGGACCGAACCCTTTGTGTGGGCATCTGATCGTTTTCCATGTTTTTGGAATCTGGGTTGCTTGGTTAGTCTGCGGCGTGCGCCTGTGTGCGCGTGTGCCAGCAAGGGGGGGAAAGGAAGTTAGTTAATAAACTGGTAATCAATGGTGGGAGGGGCCAGGGGGCGGAGTAGGTACATCACCGGCCAATTTATTATCATGCCTGCAAATGAAACCTTGTGATTAATAAGGCTTTGATTTATCGGCATGTTGAGCCAGGAGCATTATTCACAACATTGCATTGACAAGGCCTCTCGCTTTCTCTTCTCCCCCTCCCCAATCCATCGCTGCTGCTGCCACGGAAAGACGGGAGCGGTGGGGGGGGGATGTTGAGGAGGGGGAGCCGATGCCAGGACCAGTCTGGATGAAGCCCTAAATACCTGGTTTGTCGAAGCATTAATGGCTTTGATGCAGGCCCCACGGCTGTGCGAGATTCCCTCCGGACGGAGGTAATTGTTATTGATTACGAAAGCAGATAAATCCAGCAGGAGGCAGAGCCCGTGTCGCTGCTGCTGGCAGGGAAACCTGCTTGCTGGCATGGCTAGTCCGGCTTTCTTCCCATGTGCTGGTTTAATACAGGTAGCCCTCCACTTACGATGTTTCGTTTAGCGACCGTTCGAAGTGACGACAGCGCCGAAAACGTGACTTAGGACGGCTTTACCACACCTACGGCCATTTCAGCATCCCCTGGTCAAAATCTGGACGCGTGACAACTGACTCCTATTTATTTCTCAAGGTCGCGTCTTCCCGTTTTGCAACCTCCCCGACCAGCAAAGTCAACGGGGAAGCCAGATTCACTTAACAACCGCGTGACTAAGTTTAAAACTGCAGTGATTCCCTTAAGCACCGGAAAGGTCGTAAAGTGGGGCACAAACTCACTTAACAGCTCCTCCGCTTAGCAACATCTATTTGGGGCTCAATTGTGGTCATCAGCCTAGGAATATGTGCTTGGAACGGGGTGAATTCCCACCATGGGAACCTTTTCCACTTCTTTGTACGTCGGAAGATAACAGCATTGTGGAATTTGCACATTTCTTAAGTTCCGGCTTAAAAATTAAAAAAGGCCCTTCATATCCAACCAACAACGAACCAACAACAACAAACCAAACGGCAATCAAAGCCGCGCACATTTTGGACAAAGTGTGTGGGCCACTTTCAAAAAAGAATATGTTTCCTCAAAAAGTAGGAGCACACACAAATACTTACCCAATCGCCAGTATAGATTCCAGCTAGTCTTTGATTTATGGCCACAATCGGGACCAGAATTTCAGAGTCACGCCTGATTTTACGGTTTTTTTTTCTCTCCACGGTTGTTGAGCAAATCTACTATGGTTGTTAAATGAATCGTGTGTTCGTTAAACGAATCTGGCTTCTCCCCCTGACTTTACTTGTCAGAAGGTCGCGAGTGGCGATGATGTGACCCAGATTAACAGAGCTGGAAGGGACCTTGTAGGTCATTTAGTCCAACCCCCTCCTTCTGCCCAGTGGTGGGATTCATTTTTTTTTACTACCAGTTCTGTGGGCGTGGTTGGGGAAGGACACTGTAAAATCTCCAGTCAGAGATGGTATTTGCCAGTTCTCCGAACTACTCAAAGTTTGGTTCTCCAGAACTGGTCAGAACCTGCTGAAGACCATCCCTGCTTCCACCCAAGCAGGAGACCCTGCACCATTTCTGACAGATGTCAGTCCAGTCTCTTCTTGAAAGCCTCCAGGGATGAAGCTCCCACAACTTCCGAGGGCAACTTCTGTTCCATTCCAGATACTACAATTGTTGTAAATACGGGCCAGTTGCCAAATTTTGATCGTGGGGAAGCTGGTTGGGAAGGCACTGTTTTCGGCGCCGTTTTAAGTTGGACCGGTCACTAAACAAACGGCTGTAAGTTGAGCACAGCCTCACTTACGCAGTGCGTAGTACCAACACTTACTCCACGCACATGTTTCTGTGACTATGGCAAAGCACGTTCAAAAGAGCCCGCTCTCATCAGGCACAAAAGCAGGAAGCAGCTAAAACTTAAATTTTGGTTTTGCAAAGCACCCAGGTTTCTCTCAGCATCCCCGGCTCCTAGAAAGACGCAGTAGAGGGGAAACTTAATTGTTATTTTGACGTTTTGGGACAGCTAAATTATAGTTACTTCCTGGAATTCTCTGCTGAATGAAGAGCGATGACTCAGTGTCAGTCTTGTATTTATTCTTAGAAAGAGTTTGCCCTGCTCAAACTCCCTTTGAAGCAAAGAGAAACGAGAAGAAACTTAAATTTAAAAAAGAAAAGAGAAGCTAGAGACTGGTGGGGAAATCCAGGAAGTTAACAGCGCTAGGCAAGAGAACGCTGGGGCCCATCGTAACAATTTGCAAATTACGGCTTCCCATCAAATTTGGATGGGTGTCTAAATCTTTATGCCTGTCTTTAGCGTGCATGCTCAGAAATGCCCACAGCTGAGCACTGGCGTACGATGCTTTTTTTTGTATGCTGAATATTGTGCCTTTGGGGAAATAGATGGCCTTCAACTTCGATAAATAAATAAAGCAACTGCTGTAAATTTACTCACGGGCGCTAAGGGCAGATTGCAGCCTTTAGAATAGGCCTTTAAAGGAAAACGGAGTTTCCTGGTTCTTAAAAGGAGGCTACCGACGACAGGCACGGCGGAATAGAAGGGAAGGGGCTGAGGGCAGTAATCGCAGCGCCTCCCGTTGGGCTCAGGTGCAAGTTGCCCTCGACTTATGACCACAATTGAGCCCAAAATTTATGTCGCCAAGTGAGACATTTGTCAATGGAATTTTGCCCTATTTTACGACCTTTCGTGCCACACTTGTTAAGGAAATCACTGCGGTTGTGAAGTTGGGAACACGGTTGTTAAGCGAATCTGGCTTCCCCAGCTTGACTTGGCTGGTGAGAAGGTCGCCAAAAGGGAATCGCATGACCCCTGGATGCTGCGACCGTCATAAATATGAACCAAACATCTGAATTTTGATCACGTGTCCATGGGGATGCTGCAGTGGCCTGTAAGTGTGAAAAAGGGTCATAAGTGTGTTTGAACTTAACTTCGAATGGTCCGGTGGTGGTATTCAAATTTTTTTACTACCAGTCCTATGAGTGTGGCTTGGTGGGCCTGGTATGGCTTGGTGGGCATGGCAGGGGAAGGATATACTGCAAAATCCCCATTCCCTCTGCACCCCACTAACCTGCTTTCCAGCTCCGTTCTCCTGGGCAGGGCAACCAAAAAAGGCCCACCCAATCAGCTGGGACTCGGTAGGCGGAGAATAGATGGGGGAAGGCATTGGTGGTATTCAAATTATTTTACTACCAGTTCTGTGGGCATGGCTTGGTGGGCGTGGCAGGGGAAGGATATACTGCAAAATCCCCCTTCCCTCCCCACCCCACTAACCTGCTTTCCAGCTCCGTTCTCCTGTGCAGGGCAGCCAAAGAAGACCCAGCCGATCAGCTGTGGGTGTGGCTTGGTGGGCGTGGTGTTCTGTGGGCGTGGCTTGGTAGGCGTGGCAGGGGAAGGATATACTGCAAAATCCCCCTTCCTTCCCCACCCCACTAACCTGCTTTCCAGCTCCGTTCTCCTGGGCAGGGCAACCAAAGGAGACCCAGCCAATCAGCTGGGACACAATGGCAGGCGGAGAATAGATGGGGGTGGGGCCAGTCAGAGGTGGGATTGGCCGGTTCTGCGAACTACTCAAAATTTAATCTACCGGTTCTCTAGAACCGGTTCAAAACGGCTGAATAGCACCTCTGGAATGGCCCCCTAAATGAACTGTTGTAAGTCGAGGACTGCCTGTAATTTAGGTGCCAGTTGGAAGAAGTGGCAATCAGGGAGAAGGAGACTCAAGAAGAAATCTGACCTGGGTTTTAGGGTTAATCTCCAATTCCAGATGAGCTGTTTTCTGTGCTGATGGAGTCTGGGGGGGAGGACAGGACCCTCTGTGTGCATCAAGTAAGCGGCGAAGGTGTAAAGCGAGCTACAATTCAGGTAGGGATTTCCAGGGGTGGGATTCAAATTTTTTAACAACCGGTCCTGTGGGCGTGGTTTAGTTGGTGGGCGTGACTTGGTGGTCGTGTGACTGTCTGGGCGTGGCCAACTCAATATCACTCACATCGAGGCACACATCTCCTCGCCTGGCCTCTCGTGACTGTGGGGATGCTGCAACAGTCGTAAGTGTGAAAAACGGCCATAAGTCACTTTTTTCAGTGCCATTGTAACTTTGAATGGTCACTCCACACAAGCAAAGTACCAGCAAAGGAGGGGAAAAATACTCCAGAGAAGTTCCAGAGACAGGAAGTCTAGTCCTGCCAAGAATGTAATAAGGATTAACAGAGAGGCAGCTTCTGTAAGCAACACCAGAATGCTTCCTTCCTGCCTTCCTTACAGGATTAGCCCAGTAATTCCTTCTAACAACCGGTTCTCCAAACTGCTTAGAATGTTAACAACCGGTTCTAGCGAATAGGTGCGAACCGGTAGAATCCCACACCCCTGGGGATTTCTAAGGATTGGCCGTGCCTTTGGCTGCCTGGCTGCCATTATCGGATTCGTTTTTCAGGAATGAAGAAGTGGCCTCGTTTGAAAGCCGAGGTTTACAGCCCGTTCCTACAACCAGGAGCAGAAACTGTGAACTATCTGGGCTGGGTTGGTCGTTGTGATCCCCTTCCCCTCGGAGCAAGCAAGCCTTCTGGAAAGTTCTCTCTTTGAGCAGCAAGGAAGCAAACCTTCCTGACCCCTCTCCACCGGCTGCACACTTACAACCAGGATACAACCCAGACGAAGCTTTAAGCATCCCACTTGCCCCAAAACCAAAGTTTCCCTCTCCTCAACCTTCCCGTTTTACAGGTAGTCCTCGACTTACGACCGCAATTGAGCCCAGAGTTCCACTTGCTAAACGAGACGGTGGCGAAGCAAGCTTTGCCCCAATTCACCACCTTTCTGGCCACCGTCGTTAAGCGAATCGCTGCAATTGTGAAGCTTATGAAGTGACTCCGCCTTCCCCATCGACTTTGCTTGTTGGATGGTCGCCAAAGCGGATGACGTGACCTCCAGTGCAACCGTCATAAGTTTGAGCCAGCTGCCAAGCGTCCGAATTTTGATCACGCGAACCGTGGAGATGCTGGTTCATAAATTCCCCCCCTTTTTTCCCCCAGTGCTCCTTCGAATGGACACTAAACGAACGGTTGTAAGTCAAGGAGTACCTTATATTGCCCTTTCCCCCACCCTGCCCAAGCACCGTTTCTCTTTTCCCGTGGCCCCCTTTTTATGGAAAAGGTGGATTAGCACTCCCAGAGCTGTACACCAGCAGCCCCCCCGCTAGTTTGGGATGGTGGGCCCAGCCCCTCTTTTGCTGTTACCTGTCTCTCAGGCGCAGAAAAAAAGAGAGAGGCCGACAGGTAGAGGTGAGGCTCCCTCCTCCTCCTCCAATCCGGCTGCTTCTTTTCACGGGTCGGTCTTTCTCCTCTGGACCATCCAGGGCAGCTCAACTCCCTTTCGCCAAACGATCTGCTTTCCACGCTCCGAAGTGTCCCCAATTTCCTGGCCGGGGATAAACTCCCAAATCTTCCTGGGGTTGGGTGGACGCCACCCTAAGACGCGTGTCGAGAAGGGGCAGTGGGGTGACCCCGGCTCCTCAAGCGTTTCTCTTTCGGCTGTCTTCTCTTTCGGGCGGGATCTGCTTTCAGATCCCTCGACCTGAGCCAGAAGGCTGTTGGGCTCCCATCTTAGCTAAACATCATCGGTGGCCATCCTGTGGAGTTGAGCAGCAGTGTAAGCCCAGATCCGAACGGATCCTGGTTCGATCTGGGCCGGGCCTTCGGTTTCTCCTTCCCTGCCCTTTCTTCCCCAAAGACTTCAGCACTTTCATCCGGCGGTGGTTTAGCAACAGTCGGTCACTTCCCAACGAGCTTTGAAAAGATCCCAGAAGGCGCCTTCCTTCCCTTCTGGTTTCATCCGAGAGGTTTGGCCGCAAGGGCCTCTGGACAGCCCCCTCCCCAGAGCTGGCTTGTCAAGGCTGGGTGGGCCTGTTGTTGACGGCGATGAAAAGGAAGTCTTACTCCTTTTTTTAAACAAAAACAAAAAAATCCTCACCCGCCCGATCCACCAAACGATCAAAGGATTCCCTCTGGGAGCCGGCTATAGGATAAATCCTTTCTCCCTGGCCGGGCGCAGCTTCTTCTTCTTCTCCTTTGGAAACCTGCAAAAGCCATTTGGACAAAGTGGTTAGAGGCGAAGGGAGGAGGAGGGGCAGAAGGCTGAGGAGGGATGGCATGGCACAGTGGGGGGGGGGGGGTGGGGGGGGGGGGGGGTGGGGAGTTAATGCTGGCAGAAGCGTTGAGCCTGGCAGATCAAAGGTTGCAATGGAGTGACAATGGCTACCAAGAAATATCAGCCCCAGCATCCCACTGGCCTTGCTTCACAGTTGCTGGAAGAGATGGAGGGGAGGGCGAGGGACGGGGACGACACTTTGCCATTTCAGACCAGTTTGGGCCCCCCCCTAAAAGTCCTTGTTGGGCCCCCTCAGAGAGCAACGGAGGCTGAGTTTGAATCTTTCCACCCACCAAGGCACCACTTGACGAGTTAAACAACAATGACGAAAAGAGCCATAAAATCAAATGCGACTCGCTTCACCGCTGCCTTGCTTAGCAGCGGAAACTCTGGCCCCAGTTGTGGCCATAAAGTCAAGGACTACCAGAATTTCCTCCTGTGGTTTATTCGGACTAACCCTCTATGGACAAGGGAGTTTTGAACATGGAGAAAGATACCGGCAGTCCTTGACGTACTGGCCGCAATTGAGCCGAAAATTCCAGTTGCTAAGTGAGACACTTAAGGGAGAGTCTTGTCCCAGATTGCGACCTTTCTTGCCACAGTTGTTGAGTGAATCGCTGCAGTTGTTAAGCTAGTAACATGGTTGTAAAGTGAATCTGGCTTCCTCATTGACTTTGCTTGTCAGGAGGTCACGAAAAGGGATCTCGTCACCTCTCTCCCCCCTGCCCGGGACAATGCAACCGTCATAAGTACATCCTAGTTGCCAAGCGTCTGAGTTTTGATCACGTGACCATGGGGACACTGCAACGGTTGTGAGTGCGAAAAATGGCCCTAAGTCACGTTTAATTCAGTGCCATTGTAACGTTGAACGGTCACTAAAAGGAATGTTTTTAAGTTGAGGACTAGCTGTATATGCAGCTGCTATTCCCCTCCATACTGGGCACTTCCCTACCTGAGATTTAGCGTGGCTTTCTCTGATTAAGGGAGACTTTCTGGTGCTCAGACAAGGGGAGGGGGGTGTTTTCTCCACCAAAAGACACAAGGCAGAGTCTGCCTCTTTGGGGCTCCTTCGATCCCACCTCCCCCATTCCAGTTTTCAGCTGGTGACTTCTCCCGGGAACATCGGCAAAACCTCCTGATCTCTCTTTCATATGCATGGAAAATACCTTGATGCTGGCCCTCAGGTCTGCGTGCACCTTGATGGGTTTTCGTTGGAACCCTGTATGTGCGTAGTAGTGCATGTGTGTGTGTTTGTGTGGCACGTGTGTGTGTCAGGGGGAATGCAACTGTGACGCAGAGCAATGTGTGAGGTGAGTTTCTGCAAGCCTCTGCAGATTTCTCCTGTCTGGTGTTGAGCGGCTGGTACCGTTTGGGCTACACGGGGGTCTACAGGTGGCGAGTGAGCTAGTGAATAATAGATGAAAAGAAGCGACAAGAACGCAAGACCAGCATTTTTAGCAGCAACCCCTTGTCCTTGGTTAATAGATAAGTTTGCTCCCGGAGCTTCACTTAGACGCCAGCAGGAGCGGGAGGCAAAAAAGGAGAATTTAACTCCAACATTTCTCTCGTCATTAGTTTCTATAGGAGAAAAGGAGGCAGAGCTGGGGAGGGCCGGGTTAAACACGTTATCAGCTTAGAATCGTTACGTTGCCACAAATGGCCCAAGTCCAACCCCTCTTGAACTCCGTTGACCCTTATACGGACTAGATAGAAGACCTCCAGGATCCCTTTCAACTCTGTTATGCTGTACAGGTAGCCCTCTACTTACAACCCTCGTAAATACAATTTACACTCACAATTTGTTGGGTCCTCAAGGAAAAGGGGAGAGTTTTTCAGGATAAGGTGAGAGGATGACCGTATTCCCATTTTTTTTAAAAAAAAATAATAATCTGGGATAATCATTTACCTATCTTTGGTTTCTAAGAATCTTTGCTGATATATAATTTTGTCTCCTCTTGTCTATGAAAGAAAGTCACAGCATGGAAGCAACTTCTTTTGACAGCCTGAAGCACAATTCGGGCGAAGTGTGTACGTGTGTGTGCGTGCACATATTTGTGGTGCGCGTGCACCCACAAACTCATGCGCCTGCCACCAAAACAATTAGAAGCAGGCCTTCCATTAATGATGAACGGTCTACAAGAACTTCCCCGTTGTTTGCAAATTAGCTGTTTTCGCTCCCTTCCCCTCCTTTTCATCTTTTTTTTTCTTTTCCTTTCTTTCAAAGAGGGGCTTTTGAGAAATGAGACCAGGCAGGGAGGGAAGCCTTGGGCTTTTCTCTGTGACTGGAAAAGAGAGAGACACGTACAAGAGGCCGCAGATAAGAAGCTGTTGCTGAGATAGCGGCCTGCCTCTTGGGGAAGATTGCAAGGAGTTGAGCAGAGCAGAAAATGAGAGGGTCTCGGTGGGTTTCTCTTGCTGGAGCTAAGCATACACGCTGTCTCGGCTTCCAACGTGGGGGAAAAAAACCCCTGGGAAATTTCTAGATGGGTTGTAATACATCTGAAAAGGGTCAAGCTGAGCTTGCAGTGTAAGACAGCAGCAAAAATGGCCAATATGATCCCCTACGCCAGCAGTGGAGAACCCTGGCCTTATGACTTGGGGACTTCAACTCCCAGAATTCCTAAGCCAGCCAGCCAGCCTAACGAATTCTGGGAGTTGAAGCCCACAAGTCGTAAAAAGGCCATCATTTCCCACCCCCAGCCTAATTTATGTATACATTTGCTACATGGACTTGTGATTGACAGGTCTGTTTTTACCCCAATTGCTGTTTCTATGCGAGCTTTTGGGTTTGCCTACATTTTTCTTCCTTTCTATATTTTTTTATTGCTTTGACATTTTCTTTGAACAGCCGCCCAGGGTCACAGATTTGAGATGGGCGGACACATATATCTAATGAAGGAATTAATTTTTGCCTCAGTCGAATCCCTGTTTCCAAATCAGAATGATAGATAATTGCTATTCTGTGCGAGTTAAATCTCGCAGGTAAGACTCTGACCTAAATCATGGCTTCATGCTATCAGATGGCAAGTTTCGAATGATCATCTGAATAAAAAAAATCTTTCCTAATGGGGAGAAGGTTTGGCACCTTTGATTACCAACCACCAGCAGATTGTAATAAATGGACTCTTAGCCCATCACGTAAACGCATGGAAAAGAATTTAAAACCTGAAAGAATCTACCTTAACGAACACACTAATAAAGGAGAGGTGGATAATTCCTGCCTCAAGCTGTGGTCTCTTCCCCCAAATTTTTACCCTGTTTGTGAATCTTGCTTCCTCAACTGTGTGGTCTCTGTCTCTCAAGAATGCCCCTGTTTGGCTTCCTGCATTGAGGTGGAGTGGGACTAGATGGCCTCTAAGGGACTCTCCCTGCTGTAGCATTCAGGACTTTTGCATCATGCATCCTGGCTAAAACGATGCTCCAGAGATTTGATTCTCCTCTGGAATTCCAGCAGGAACTGACCTACTCCGAGCCTCTCAGGTGAACGCAAAGGCTCCAAATTAATTACCCCCCAGATTTTGCCTTTTCTCGGGGCTTGGCGAGACTGCTTGAAACCAGCCAACCCGACGAAAATAAACGGCACCTTCCATGCGAACATCCACAGATAAATCGACGTCGAAATGCGCACGGCGCAGAAACGTCTTTTCTCCGAAAACAAGCCTGTGCAAACATCTTTTTTTTTCCATCTCCGGGTAGACACTTCTAATTGTTAGTGTTTATAAGGCAGCAGTGCCTAATTGCATCCGAGAGAGAATGCATTCCCCAATATGGATTTAAACGCGTATTAATATACATGGATTTTTCATGCAACGGAAATAACCCAGCAACACATCAATAATGAAGACGGCAGAAGAAACAGGCATCTGTAACTTCAGCAAGTAGGCGATGCCAGCGCGCAAGTCTCAGCAAATCTGTAGGCTGGCAGAGAGCAGCCAACGAGAGGTTGTCCGAAAAAAGACTTCCAGGCTGCATCTGGATGGCAGCTCCATCAATGCAGCTGGGATGACTCGTGAGCAGATCTTGAGATGACTCACTCGACTAACAAACCATCACTGAAGCCCAAAGCTTCCCTTGCTAAATGAGACACTCGTTAAGCGAGCTGCGCCCTGCTTTACGACCATGCTTGCCAGAGTTGTTGAAGTGGATCGCTGCGGTCATTAAATAAATCTGGCTTCCCCGTTGACTTTGCTGGTCAGGAGGCCATGACTCCCGGGGCAATGCAACCATCATAAATATGAGTCAGTTGCCAAGCATCTGAATTTCGATCTGGGGATACTGCAGCGGTGTGAAAAGCAGTCCTAATTGGCTTTTTCCAGTGCCGTCGTAACTTTGAACGGTCACTAAATGAGCCGTTGTAAACCAAGGGCATCCTGTATTTCCAAGCCCGCTGAGAACAGGTCTGTCATACTGCTGAGAATCAATAGGGCCCAGGACCAGACCCATATTGACCTGTAGGGGGCACGCATAAGTGCACCAACATGCCTACCCCGTCCTATGGTTTCTTTTTATTTTCCTTATATGTATCCATTTCATGTATTCATAACTATGTTTATACTTATACCTATTATCTTGCAAGCAATTGACAAATCAAATCAATGAAAAAATAGAATAAATGGACCTGAACGGAACTCTGCCCCATGGCTGGGAAGAGCCCAATCCATCCCCTTTGGCAGCTGACCTCTTTGTGGTCCTGGGCCCAATTCAGGACCTCGGACAGCTCCTCAAGGCCAACAGACAAATGATTTCTTCTCTCTGGCTGCCCAGGAAGATGGTTAGAAGGTTCTTCCAATGAAAAGCGCACGTGTGTTCGATGCTGTGCCCGCTCAAACACGGATGCTCCCCCCCACCAGCCTTATGTGCTTACTGTTCACGCTTTAGGACAGTGTTTGTTGAGCTCAGCAACTTTAAAGCAAGGTGGACTTCAGCTCCCAGAATTCCCCAACCAGCATTGCTGTAGGGAAGGGATTTGTCGACCGCAGCCACTGTAAAAGGCGCGGACATCAACTCCCAGAAACCTCCAGCCTGCAGGAATTCTGGGAGTTAAAAAATTCACACATCTTAACGTTGCGCAGGTTGACGAACACTGCCCTAAGGCAGGCAAATAATTTGTCTGCAGTTTGCAATCCAGGGAGTTTTTGACTTGCGGCCATTCCCTAGCAACCATTCAAGGGTCCAACGGCACTGAAATAAGTGACTTACTGTACAACCAGTCCTCGCGCTTACATCAGTCGGAGCACCCCCATGGACATGTCATCAAAATTCAGGTGCTTGGCAACCAGCGTGAAGTTACAAGAGTTGTAGCATCCCACAAGCAAAGTCAAGGAAAGAAAAGTTGGATTCACTCAACAACCCCACCATTCACTCAACGACCATAGCAAAAAACCCAACTCAATTGACAACCGCCTTGCTTAGCCACGGAAATTCTGCTCAACCCAGGAATGCAGCCATACGGAGCCGATGGCTGCCGCGCTGTTGGTGGCAGTCTGTTCCACTTCCTTTCCTTCCTTTCTGCTTTTTTTTCCCTTCCTCTTGCTGCCTTAGGCAAAAAGGCCATTTATGTCTAAGGCTCTTGCAAGCAGCCTGTTGGTCTCTCGGTTCATACAGTCTGGGCTGCTCAGTCTAGCGCAGCCTGATTCTAACTGGTTTTCACCTTTCCTGTCTTTCCAAACAAGCAATCTTTGCACTGGTGTGCACAGCAGATGACAGATAATCAGAGTTGGAAGGGACCTTGTACGTCATCTAGTCCAACCCCCTGCCCAAGCAGGGTGCCTGTTTAATTTCATGTGCAGAATACTCCCCCTCCACTGTTAGCTCGCTACCGTGGCCATCCATGCTCCCAAATGTTGATGGAGATTCTCAGTCAACTTTTTGCTTTTTCAAAAGGCATCTGGACTTCCTTGGTTTTTCCTGGAAGATGTTTCGCTCCTCATCCAAGAAGCTTCTTCAGTTCTGATTGAATGGTGGAGGATGGAAGGATTTATATTCCTTTCAATCATCTGATTGTTAGCATTCTCTCTGAGAGTCATTGACACCACTTGGAGGTTTACGACACAACACAATCCTTTTAGCAGTTCCAAGAAGGTTCCATGCTCATTTGCACTAATTAGGTGACCCTGAGGGCACAGATAAACCTCAGAGTGGCCTCAATGACTCTCAGGAAGAGTACTAAACGAGCAGATGACTGCAAGGAATATAAATCCCTCTGTCCTCCACCATTCAGTCAGAACGGAAGAAGCTTCTCGAATGAGAAGTGAAATGCCTTCAAGGAAAAACAAATTGCCTTTTGAAAAAACATCTTTGGGACACGCTCCCAAATCCATCACATTGTGCCACGGGGCAGGGGGGGTTAAGGGAGGGTTAGCCCCAAGTTGCTTGGACAGAGGGCAGACAAAGTTTCCAGCCTCCCGATTAAACTTTTCTTCTCGACCCTCCAGATAGAGCCAAGCAAGTAATCAATCCACTTTGTGCCATTGCAGCGAAGTGCTTGAGGCAATTGCATTGGTGCAATAAAGCAAGCTGCTGCATATTTTGATGTCCTCACCTTTACTCCTCTTCCCCTCCCCCCAATATCCCTTAGGACTCACCATTGACCATTCCCTTACGGTCATCAAGAGTCGTGGTGGCACTGTGATTAGAATGTAGTCCTTCCTTCCTTCCTTCCTCCCTTCCTCACACAAATCCCCTTCCTTCCTTTCTTCCTTTCCTTTCCTTTGTGGCTTTTCTCCCTCCCTCCCTCTCTCCCTTCCTTTCCTTCCTTCCTTTCCTTCCTTCCTTCCTTCATCAGTCACTCTCTCATTCACTCCTCTTCCTTTCCTCTTCTCTCCCTCCTTCCTTCTCCTTCCTTCCTTCCTTCCTTCCTTCCTTCCTTCCTTCCTTCCTTCC
>NW_020717030.1:135389-153378 GCF_900518725.1 Notechis scutatus | reverse complement strand
GCCCCGTAAAAATGTTGCACCAATTCGGCATTCGAAACCCTTTCCAAATAATTGCTTTTAAAAGGTAAGAAATGGGGTTGACAGACGTGGGGATAAAATCAAGTTTGTCTATTCCATTATGCTGAGGAGCACCTTGGTCAGGTTGGCAAGTTGGAGGAGGAGGAAGAGGAGGGGAAGAAGGGGAAGACAGTGGATGAGGATGGGACCAAGGGGGTTTCTGGGAGTTGAAATCCACCCAGCTTTAAATCAGGCTGGCTGGGGAATTCTGGGAGTTGAAGTCCGCCCGTCTTAAAGTCGCCAAGGCTGAAAAACGCTGGTATAGATATTCTGAAGCTGACCTCCCTTTCCAAGCTTCGCTTCGCCTTGCCCATCTCAGGAACTGACCTCCTGACTAGCTGTCGTTGCCTTTGCCTTGCCTTCTCCCTTCTCTCTGCGCTGTCATGACTTGTTTCCCAACTGCGTCTCGACCGCGCATTTCCCTGCCGGCCCTGGCATGTCCCTTGCGCGAGGGCTGAGTCACGGAGGCCTCATCGGCTCCAGGCAATTTTCCCTTGGAAAGGAAAGCCATGTTACGATAGGTCGATCCCGGGCACGTCGGTTCCCACATGGGCTTTGCCACCCTCCCGGGCTGGGTCTGTTCCCGCTTTCAAGGCCCTTGGAGCCTCAAGACGGGGCGTCCTACCTCTGCTGATGTTCAGCGGGGCCCTTTGGCCTTTATCAGAGAATCTCAGGAAGTCCCTGGGAAAGTTCTCATGGTCTAGAAGTGGTGGCAGCCAAGATCTCCACCCTGGATCAGAAGTCAGGGGTCCTAGAGGTGCTAAACTGCTTTTCCAAAATGGCAACTGGATTTTTTTGGTGTTTTTTTTTTTCCCCCTTGAAAACGTTTCACTTCTCACCCAAGAATCTTTTTTCAGTTCAGAATTGCAGAATTGAAAAAGCTTCCTTGGAGGAGAAGAAGTAGAATGGATGAGAAGTGAAACGTTTTCAAGGGGGAAACACACACACACCCCCGCCCCCAAGAAAGTCCAGTTGCCTTTTGGGAAAGCGCTTTTGGGACAATCATGACCTGGATGGTGGAGAATCTCCACAGACATCTAGAGAAAGGGATGCAATCCAAACTCCAAAAGTGAGACCTCCACCCTGGCACCAGACGCAGAAGGTTGCCAGCTGGACGACGGGGTTTTATAGCAACCAAGGGATATGGGCACGGCCCTCCACGGCATCTCTACCCAGCTTGTTCAAACAGGCAGCCGCTGGCACTCCAGGCCTTGCCCAGGAAGCCCCAATCCGAGGACGGCGAGTTCTCAGACGCCGGGCCTTTGCCTTCTCTGCCAAGTTACCGACCTGGAACTCCTCGGGCAGGAAGGACTGAAATGCCACAAGTGTCTGTATGTGTCTAAACAAACAGACAGTCTTCCCAGGTTTCTCTCTCTCTCTATCTTTCTTTTTTTCCTGCAGGCCTTTGCAGAGTTCAGCTCCCCAAGCTGCGAAAGAGCCAGGGTGGTTTCTAACAGGAGGGGCTGAATGCCCCCCTCCCCAAAACAGCAGCATCTGCTGCCTCGGAGGGGATATTTAAGGTCTCCTTTTATCACAGGGACGGGACCCCCGAGGCGGAGCAAGCCAGCTTGGGCTGCTATACCTGAAGCCTGGCAGGGAACCGTTGCAGAGATGAAAGGCGCCAGATTTTAATTACCTGAGCTGGACGGCGTCCAGGTTGTAGGGAGTTAGCAGCTGGATGCAGGCATGATTACAAGCCAGGTCAGCCTCCCCTCCGCGTCCCGCCTTCCCAGCTGGCCATCCGATGTCCATCCTCACCCCCTTTGGCCCTCTGCCCTGCCAAGAGGAACGGGGCCCTGGGCTCCTGAGTTCACGCCCATCCTGGGTCTCCACACCCACCCACCCCCCAGTCTCAAGGATGCTCTAGCCGGTGGTTGGGAAGGGGAGTTTTCAGGAGATGTATGAGCAAAGTTAAAATGCAATCTGGGTTGACGGGATTCACGTGGTGGCAACCCTGTTCTCTTCAGCAACAAGATTAATTGCTCTCTTTTTTTTAAATACTGCCCTCGCGCTGCCCTCCCCTCTTACAAACACTGGACACTGGGCAATGGGGAGGGAGGAAACAGCCTTTGGGGCCGTGGTGGTGGTGGGAGGAAATCATTCAAAAGCAACCGTCCTCTAAAGATCAAAAGGCCATCCAGTTTCACACTTCGGATTAGGCCTCTGAGCCAGGCAAACCTTGGGTACAAGCTTCTAGTCCTCGGTGCTCTTAGTTCCAGGATTTGGCATTGCCAGAGGACTGTTCCAACCCACCGTTTTTAATCGCTCAGGAGAAGCAGCCTCTCTTGGTAAAAGTCTGAGAAATTCCCCCGAAGGACTCCTTCCTGTAGACTTTAATTCATGCTTTTTAGCGCTTATCAGCGTGAAATTGTGTAACCGTCAGAGCAGGTTTGACAAAGGTTTTTTAGGCCAATTTGTGGGGTATAAGCCTCCCTTTCAGCTGCTGCAAGTTTTGTTGTAGGGCAAAAGATTAGAGCCAATGGCACCACTGCAGCTCCAATGCATTCCATGACAGTGACAGTCTAGCAGAATAACAGAGTCAGAAGGGACCTTGGAGGTCTTCTAGTCCAACCCCCTGCTCAAGCAGGACGCCCTATACCATTTCGGACAAATGTTGTCCAATCGCTTCTTAGAAGCCTCCTGTGTTTGGAGAACCCACAACTTCTGAAGGCAGTAATATTAATTTTGCTGTTCTTATTGTTTACTTCCGTGGTCACCCAGCGTAACAGTAATAACAGTCACTCCAAAATGGAAGTAAATGTTTTTTTAAAGTCCTATTGATAGAATAAAGTTAAAATAAAATTAATAACATGAAACTATGAAGTCCAGGGATTAAAACCTGGGAGAGGCCTCTAAAATTGCTATCAATAGTCTGTACTTTATAGATACCTAAGATGCATAATTATAGATGAAAGCATAAGAAGTACTCAGGTTTGTAAACCACCAGGAGAATGTACAGCTATGCTAACTTATGTTGAATTTCATACTTGCTGAAGCTCATCTGTCAAAGGCAGGGGTCCCCAAACTTGGCAACGTTAAGACTTGTGGTACTCCCAGAATTATGCCGGCTAGAGAATTCTGGGAGTTGAAGTCCACAAGTCT
Organism: Notechis scutatus; assembly: GCF_900518725.1. The sequence goes on along the minus strand of NW_020717030.1, from coordinate 150,219 downwards.
TACAGTTGCCAGGTTTTGAGACCTCTGGTCAAAGGGGTTGTTGAGATGATAACAGTTAGGATCTGATTGACTAGAACAAAGAAATTGCAACATAAAATACAGAATGGCATTGATGTCCGTACGAACATAAAGGATCCCTACCCATTAACTGTGGCAGGCTGTGATGACTGTTAAGCCACTTCTTCCTTTGGTGGGGAGGCTCTACCATAGAATGATCATTCAAGGACCTGTTGTAAAATCATGGAGTACCGGTAATTCAAAGAATATTTATTATTATGGTATTCATAATTTGAACTCTGGGTGAGTAAAAAGAAGAAGAAGAAAGAATTCAAGCGCATAAGACAAAAACAGATTTTGTCTTATGGAAACAGTGGTAACCTTCCAAGTAATACGGTACTATTAAGAAGCGTTTATGAACCTCACTGGTGCTCATCAAACCGAGCTAATCCTCCTTAAATGCACACTGGAGCAAAACTAGTGTTGCTTGTTGACTAAAAACTAGCAAGGATTGAAATCATCTCTACCTACGGGGAAAGGAACTGCATACGAAGGAACAGAAGCATCTTAATCGTATTAAGTCTTCTTCACCAATTTCTTTTTATCGTTGGCAGCTATCTCAATCCCACTAATGCATATACACACCCACACACCCGCAGAGCCTTGCAATTTGTGTGCAAACGCAGGCGTTTCTACACTCTGCGCATCCTTGCCTCTTATTTATGGCTGCTGTCTTTCAGGGCTGTGCACAGAAAAGAGCTTTTCTACACAGCGGGTCCTCGGTTTTCAAACCGTTCGTTTAGCAACCGTTCGAATTTGCTTGAAAAAGCAACTTAACAACTGTCCTTATACTGTTGTAGTAACCCGGTTTGGGGGTGTGTGTGTGTCATGTGATCCACCATTTGTGACCTTCCCAGCTGGCTTCCAGCAAGCAAAGTTAATGAGGGAAGCCAGACTTGTTTAATGTCTGCACGATTCACTTAACAACCATGACATGAAAAGTTGCAAAACTGGCCACAACTCACTTAACGTCTGCCTTGCTTAGCCATGGAAATTCTGGTCCTAATTGTAGTTGTAACTTGAGGGCCACCTGTATACAGTTAGATGTTTTTCGGGGCTACAGGGCAGTCTTCCACTATTTGAGGGGCTGCCACGAAGAAGCAGGGGCCAAACTACCCCCCAAAGCACCTGAAGGCAAGACAAGAAGTAATAGATGGAAATTAATCAAGGAGAGAACCAATTTCCTGACAGCGAGAACAATTAACCAGTGGAACGGCTTGCCACTAGAAGTTGTGGATGCTCCATCGCTGAAAGTTTTCAAGAGGAGATTGGACAGCCATTTTTCTGAAATGGTATAGGGTCTCCTGCTTGAGCAGAGGGTTGGACTAGAAGACCTCCAAGGTCCCTCCCAACTCTGTTATGTTAAATAGTGGTGTTTGGAATGAGTTTCAAGGGCCGGAGAAAAAGATGTTGCCCAAATGCTGCCCAAAATAAGTGATCAAATTGTTGGTAGCATCGAGTACGTTTCTCCCGATGTTCTCTTCAGCAGAAATCTCTGCCTTCCTGTCTCATGCCAATTATTTTGATTCTCTTAATGAGCTTGCCGGCACGGTCTACATTTCATCCTTAATCTCTTTTTACCTCTCTTTACAGCAGCCTGGTTGCTATTCCTTCTCCCACCCCTCATTTCATTTTAGGGGGGGGGGGAAATCCCCGCACAGGATTATGTCAGACCCAAACAATAAGACGGGGACCAAGTAAACAAATAGCAAAATATCTCCAGTCCTATACCATGGAAAATGCCAAATGCTACCAGGATTTAAACCTACCTCCTAAACCAGAATTACAAGACCCATCACCTGTATGAATCTGAGGCCAGGGACCCTGTGCCAGTGTTTTCAAACTTGACAACGTTAAGGTGGCTTGACTCCCAGAATTCCCCAGCCAACATGCTATAAGAGGGGTACACTCCAACTCCCAGAATTCCTTGGCCAGCATGTTCCATGCCCTTGTCCAATGCATTGGGATAGGGGAAATCTTGGCGGGCATAGGGGCAAAAGAGAAGAATGGCTTCAGCTGATCATGGCGGGGAAAAAATCACAGGGCAGGCACCAAACAAGCTTCATTTGGGTGAGTAGTGACTACCCTAGCTGAGTCTAGTGCTTTCTCCCTGTATGGAGCCCTGATGTTTCACCCCAAACTAATGAGATACGAGACACTCCACAACACGGTTACCCCTCCCCACCTCTTCCTAGCTCAACCCTCTCCTTAATTCTCAGTGTAAACAGTTGTGAATCGCAGAACGGATTCTCAGCATCCTTTCCGAGCTATCCATCTTACTTACATTGCTGGCTTACATGGCTGACTGCTGTCTTGATCCAGCTGGGAATGCCCACCTATTAATCTTCTGTCCTTCCTGCTACCCTATTAAATTCCTGTTGCTTTGAGAAGTGGAAATAGTTGGGAGTCTCTGAACCATCCAGCCGGAGGACAGTTTGTAGATTTCTAGGCTCAAGAATTATTTTGGCTTCACTCCTTGCCAGCACACCACTGATACTAACTCAGAGGGATAAAACGGAGGAGTAGAATCACGACAATGTGAAGTGTCAGTGCTACTTTATAATGGCTCGGTGAGACCATACTTGGAATACCGCACCCAGTTTCGGTCACCACAATGTGAAAAAGATGTTGAGGTTCTACAAAGAGTGCAGAGAAGAGCAACCAAGAGGATGAGGGGACTGGAGGCTAAGACATATGAAGAACGGTTGCAGGGATATGTCTAGTTCAATGCAAAGAAGGACCAGGAGTGACACGATAACAGTCTTCCAATATTTGAGGGGCTACTACAAAGAAGAGGGGGGTCAGCTTATTCTCCAAAGCACCCGAAGGCAGGAAAAGAAGAAATGGATGGAAGCTTATCAAGGACAGAAGCAACCTAGAACCAAGAAGGAATTTCCTGATAGTGAGAACAATTAACCAGAGGAACAACGTGCCTCCAGAAGTTGTGGATGCTCCAACACTGGAGGTTTTTTAAAAAGAATCTGAACAGCCATTTGTCTGAAAGGTTCTCCTGCTTGAACAGGTGGTTGGACTTAAAGACCTCCAAGGTCCTTCCCAATTCTATTATCCTGTTATTCTGCTCAACTTTGGGAGTCAAATCAGTGCCTGCAGGCTGATTTTCCATGATGGCCAAAAACCCGCCATTACAATACCAAGATGTTCCACCCATCCTTGGACAGATGAATGAAAGCAAAGGAGAATTTCTTTCCAGTTGTGCAGCAGGGTGGCTAATGTCTTATTTGGTCAATTGTTCCCCTTCCCCAATTGAGTGTAGCCGGCGGGACTACAATCCTCACGGTTCTTTGCAGCAGAACCATGGAGCAAGAGCAAACTATCTGGAGAACGTCAAGCCACCTTCCTATGTTCCAGAGACAGAGTGTGTCCCTTTTCAGGAGAAACACTGAGGATCAAACTCATGCATGTTGATGGTAAGAAAGCCAACATTCTAATCCTCCTCTCCTTGACATGTGCTGTCAACATCAGAACGAAAGTCCCATCACACTTACAACATTGCTTGATGATCTCAAGCCCCAGACAAGGAAGCTGCACCCATGCAGAGGTGACCTTGGTTACCAGATTCTCCACCTTGGGAAGCTGTCCCACGATCCTCCTCTTAAACCCGGCCTTTAAAGTTCGATGTGTTTCTTCCTCTTATTTTTTTTCCTTCTTATCTTCTCTGTGTTTGTTTTTCTGCCTGCATGGGGTCAGTTTCAAGATCCACTCCGTCTGCCCCCAGATGGTAGCTTATAAATCAAGCGAGTCTATCAATGCCAAGGTTGCCTGCGGCCTAACCGGGACACGGATCAATTCAGATCAATTTGGCACCCGCGTCGCAGGTTGCCCGAGACGCTTCCCTCCTGTTTGGCGTTTCATTTCGTTTCCATCTCACGTCCTGCCGTGCCAGGAGAGCGGGACCTGGATACCACTCTTGTTTACCGCTCTCGTGAACCACGGCGCCGTTCTGATGTGCCGCACAGAGTTGGCAGGCACGCTGACCTTATTCCCTCCGGCTGATGGATGCAGAATCTGTAAAGGTCCCCTCTCAAAATGCAAAGCCAGGCTCTGAAAATCGTTTCCCCCTCCTATCTCCAGATTAGATTTCAAGTGTATTTGACAGATAAGGCCACAGAGGCAAGCCAGGACAGACTCTTAAGAGCTGCTGCTTCGAAATGCCTCAGTGTTCGGCTTCGGTTACCTCCTCGATAAGCAGAGATGCAAGTTTTTATTTTTATTTTTATTATTTTATTGTATTGTATTGTATTTATCATCTCTATCTCTATCTATCTATATTCTATTTATCTTTATCATACCTGTGTGTGTGTGTATTCTATTTCTCTCTATCATCTCTTTATCTCTATCTATATTCTGTTTATCTCTATTATCTATCATCTATCTATATCTGTATTTCTATTCTTTGTATCTCTTTATTATCTGTCTATCTAACTTCTATCAGTATCTATCTCTGCCTGCCTGCCTGCCTGCCTACCTACCTAGCTAGCTACCTAGCTAGCTAGCTACCTATCTATCATCTATCTATCTTTCTATCTATCTCTCTATCTCTCTATCAGTATCTATCTATCTATCTATCTATCTATCTATCTATCTATCTATCTATCTATCTATCTATCTATCTATCTATCTATCTATCTATCTATCTCTACCTATCTCTACCTATCCAAGGTCCCTTCCAACTCTGTCATTCTGTTCTTTTTCTGTACCTGCACCCAGAAGGCAACTCTGTGCAGTGAATTGGGCTGTATCTTCCAATTAAATCACCACCCCCATTTCACAGCATTGCTCTGAGGGCTCTTCACCTTCCTTGACCTCCACAGCTGTCAGGCGCTGCCATATTCCAGCTGCTCATGAACCATGCATTAGCCATGCACCCACCAGCTCACCCACCTTTGCAGCTTGCCCTTCACCCACCCACCCCCTGCACCTGAGATGTATGGAGGGGTACATGGCACACCCCATTTCCTGTTGAGGGCATGAGTTGTGTATACACATAATCATCAACTTATGACCAATTGATCCCAAAATTTGCCAGGAAAGACAACTGGTAAGTGAATTTTGTCACATTTTTACAACCTTTTTTGCTTCTGTTGTTAAGTGAATCACTGTAGTTGTTAAGTTAGAACCATGGTTGTAAAGTGAATCTGGTTTCCCCATTGACTTTGCTTGTCAGAAGGTAACTAAAGGGGATCACGTGACCCTGGGACAATGTAACTGTCATAAATATGAGTCAGTTTGCCAATCGTCTGAATTTTGATCACGTGACCATGGGGATGCTGCAACAGTCATAAGTGTGAAAAACGGTCATAGGTCACTTTTTTCAGCACTGTTGTAACTTCAAATGGTCTGTGATGACCCAAAGGGGCTGGCACAAAGGGAACACAGTCAGATAATCCTCAGAAGTCCCTTTATTCGCTCCAACTTTGCCCCCAATGTCCTGGTTACCTTCTGGGTTGGAGAAAAGCTCTCCCAGGAACAGCCTTTGGCTGCAGAGAATCAAGTCCAAAAGGTGGTCAACAAAAACTGTAACTATAAGTTCAATCAAGGCAAAATGAGGTAATTATTCTGGCAGGGCAGGAGAAGGAATTCCAGATGTGAAGAAATGGCAATAACTCAACACGGTTGGGAGGATGCCAGGAACACAGATAACTAAAGTCAAAACAAGTTAAACTCACGTTTGCTTCCAGCCGACACCACACTCAGCTTGCCTGTCTTTTAAACTCTCTTCCCAGCTGTGGCTAATGAAGGGAATCAGGGCCCTTTCCTCCCCCGTAAGCCATGGGACCCATGTTGCTCCCTTTTCCGTTCCTCCCTGCGTGCCCTAGGATGAAGAGGGGGTGGGCCTGGGTCTTCCTCTGAACTCCCTCTCCCTTGTTCTTCCTCCCTCCTGCTCTGCCCAGCCAGACTTTGCCCTTCCCTAGTTTCCTCCACAGCCAACGGAGCCACACTCCCACTCCCTGTCAGTTGTTCGTCTTCCTCCTCGGATTCAGACCCCGACAGGGGCATGACAGGTCACTCAACAAACGGTTGTAAGTAGGTAGGTGGTTAGCTACAGTAGTTCAATTCCAACAAAATATGGAATATTTTCTCTTTCACTTGGGGATGTTGGATTTGATGCCCTTAATAGTTATTTTATCTATATTCTGCTCTCTGCAAATTTTTCCAGTTACACCCCTGGTTTCTCTGCTTCCTTCATCAAGTTGCCCAAAAATTAGCCACTTTTGGGGAAGGCAGATCTGCTCTGACAGTCAGAGGACTTAAAGGAGCAGCCTTCCAATACCTCAGGGGGTGCTACAAAGAAGAGGGGGCTCAACCTATTATCCAAAGCATCAGAAAGCAGGCCAAGAAGCAACCGATGGAAACTGATCAAGGAGAGAAGCAGCCTAGAACTAAGGAGAAATTTCCTAAACATTAACCAGTGGAACAAATTGCCTTTGGAAGTTGTGGGTGCTCCATCACTGGAGGCTTTGAAGAAGAGATTGGACAACCGTTTGTCTGGAATGGTATCTAGGGTCTGCTGCCTGAGCAGGGGGTTGGACTAGAAGACCTCCAGGGTCCCTTCCAACTCTGGTATTCTGTTGTTTCACTCTTTTGAGACGAGGAAACGAAAGAGCGCATCCCTCTTTTAAAACGTCTTAGAAATGGAGCATGGCAACGTTGTCATTGCCGTCCCTTTTGCCTGCAATGTATTTTCCCTGCTGATCCTGTTCCACCCCAGCATGACACATACAAGCTTGGACACTCTCTGAAAATGCACACGCAGCTTCATCTCAACCACTGCTTCCTTCCCAGCCCCGTTCTAATTTCTGGAGGCTTCCAAATTGGTAGAGGTGACTTCTGAGCACCCCTGGCTGCCTCGGCACCTGAAACCCCCGTTTCCGCCATCCTCATCGTCACCTTCTCCTCCTCCTCCTCGCGGGGTCTCTGGCTTGGCCTGTTGAGGACCATCTCGTTTGGGGGGAGAAAAAAACGTGGGAAGGGACTCGCTCCATGCTGTTGGGAACCCTGCAGGCTTTCCACCTGTGTGTTGTGGGTTTTTCCCCCCTCCATCCTGTTTCTAATGCCACCTTAGGAAGGAAAGGATGGAAGTCTAATAGATTGCCGTTTCCCAACCCCCTCTCAACCAGAGGCCTTTGCTTTGCAAGCGAGGTGTTTCAGATTCCACCAGCTGCACGCATGCACACACACACACACACACACACACACACACACACACACACACACACACACACACAGAGTCTCTTGACGCTGCCTGTTTACCATTCAAGGCAGGGAGCTGGTAGCTTCTCTGGAAAGGGGAAGGAAATCGGCTCTCTGTCACGCAGAACGGCGGTCTCGCAAATGGCCTGGTGCAAGGGAGACGTCGTTATACGGAATGAGATTTGGGGGCTGGTGCAAGGGGGGGTGCCCAAATGAGAGATCCCGGAGACACACACACCCCCCTGCCCTGTGTCAATCGATCAATCGCCTCCAGGACTTGCCAAGAGCGAGAAGACGGGTTTTAAACCTTCTCATGCCTAGCCCAGTGCAGACCTACCCAAGAGAAGTCTTTGAACTATCTCGGCCTCCCTTACAGGGTTGTTGTTGTGGGGTGCCCAGCCTTCTTCCCCCATTGTCTTTGCTGGCAGGGTTGGCAGCGACGATCGCATATGACCCAATTCAGTGTCATAAAAGGCCCAAAGTTTGAGCACAGCTGAGACAGACCGTTTATAAGCCATCTTTTTTTTTTTTTTTTTTTTTTTAGTGCTGTTAAAATTTACGACAGTCACTGAACCAAAGGATGGGGACTGCCTGCGGTTGGGTTGTAAATAGGGCCATAGTTTCGTGAGGCTTTCTGACCGGCTGGATTAAAAACGGCGGAGGGATTTATTTGGTTTTTAAGGCACGCCAACACAACCAGCATTTTCAACGTGGAAAAAAACAAACCCAAAACAATCCAGGAGATCATCAGGGTTTGATTTTTACAGCGCCCTTTTTCTGGATGCATACCTGAGAGGAAATGGTGTCCCCCAATGTAGACATCCTAGGATATAAAAATCCCTAGGAGATTAAAAAAAGAAAAGAAAAAGGAAACAGCCACGTGTGGAGAGGAAAAAAAACCTTGTGAAAAATACGCTTCTCTTCGAGGAAAATGCACCAGGCTCCGCTGCATTTTCCATGCCTTTCTTTTCACGCACATCTGTACCCTGGTGGTAACATAAGCACATCTGTACACTGATAACAGGGGTGTAGGATTTGGACAGGTGGAGATTGCAGATGCAGGGTGGTTTGGGCGCACGCCAGGAACAAAGCCATAGAAGCGAGGATGTATACGCGGTTCAGATACGAGATAACGTTTCAACGAGTGAATAGATTTGGGAGGCTCACGCACACCTGTCACAGCAGGGGTGCCGTTCTGTGCCAAGCCGCAGGAGAGCACTAAAAGACAAACCCAAAGCATCCATGCGTACTTTTAATCGCCCACTCACCTACCCCTTTCAAATCCTGTTCTCTTAGGCATCTCTTTAGAACGGTGGTGAGGTTCCCTAATGGATAACACGGAACACAAAGTCTTCACTTGGACACCCCTGCATATACATCTTTAATCAATGCATACAGACGCCCCTCTGGCAAATAACAGAATAACAGCGTTGGAAGGGACCTTGGAGGTCTTCCAGCCCAACCCTTTGCTCGAGCAGGAGACCCTATCTCATTCCAGACAAATGGTTGCCCAATCTCTTCTTAAAACCCTCCAGTGTTGGAGCACCCACAACTTCGGTCCCACTGGTTCATTATTCCCACTATCAAGAAATTTCTCCTTAGTTCCAGCTTGCTTCTCTCCTTGATGAGAGTTTCCATCCGTTGCTTCTTGTCCTGCCTTCAGGGGCTTCGGCGAATAGCTTGATCCCCTCTTCTTTGGGGCAGCCCCTGAGATATTGGAAGACTGCTATCACAAATGCAACTCTGGGGCAGCTGGCGATGCACGACAACAAAAATACGAGCCGAATAAAAAGCCAAACAGTGATTTGCCAGCCATGAATCCATCGAGACCAATGACGCAAACCTCTCCCCAGCCTGCCGACTCCTGGCTTCTGCAGCATAATTTGATGGAGATTCGCTCACAAACTAGGTTTGCCCAGGATGCTTAATCTCAATTAAAACTACCCTGGCCTGCCACGTGTGAACGCAAGCGTCTAGTCTGCAAGGGATCCAGAGAGCTGTCATCCCGGCTAGGAGGCTGGATGGCAAGGTGGGGAAACCTTGCAAGGGTTTGAAATATAAACAACTTTTAACAGCTGCCGCCTTTTTGAAAAACAATGGTTAATTGATCCCCTTGTGACAGGCACACTCGGCTTCCTTCGTTTCTCCAGCTACAGAACGGAAGATTCTGCAAGGAAAAGAACACAACAGGGAGCCAAGATTTGGTTCCCATCGTCCACTGGGCCCAGCGTTCAGATTCTGCCCCATGACCTCACATACTTTCCCCTCCCACCCCTCTTTCTTTCTGGGTGTTTTGTCTCTGGTGGGACCAGTCTGTCAGGGCAACCTGGTCTACCCAATTATGGGACGGAGCATAGTGCTTCCGTTTTCACCTTTCAGCCCCAATCCAGGGGCCTTTGCAAGCAGTCGCTTTCACAACAAACTATTTTTGTGTGTGTTCAGTTTATGTTTTAACAGCAACAACAAAAATACAGGGAGACTAGATCTATTTCAAGCTAGATCGCTTTCAAGCTATTTAGCTCTCATCAGCTGGCCATACCCTTCTGGGATTCGAACCTGGGCTGCTTTTCTTTCTGAGCGAAAGTCAATGGGGCTCGACAGCTTTAGGGTGCTATTGCATGCAACAAGGGGGGCAGCCCATTGCGTCCTACGAGCCCCCCCTCCAACTAGCACAGGTTGGGTTAGTCCAAGGTGCAGAATTATACCCCCTTTTTTTCCCTGACTTCAGACTTCTCCTGAGCTATTTATCCAATCCCGGTGAAATGGAAGGCAAGGGCTATTATATACAGGTAGTTCTCGAATTACAGCCATTTGTTTAGTGACCGTTCGGGGTTCCAACGGCACTGAAAAAAGTGACTTACGACAGTTTTTCACGCGACCTTTGCCGCATCCCCTGGGATCAAAATTCAGACGCTTGACAACTGACTCATATTTATGACGGTTGCATTGTCCTGGGAGTCGCGTGATCCCCTTTAGTGACCTCCTGGCCAGCAAAGTCAACGGGGGAAGCCAGATTCACTTAACGACCGCGTGACTAACTTCACAACCTGAGCGATCCCCTTAACTCTGGCAAGAAAGCTCGTAAAAGGGGGCAGAACACCGTCTCACTTAGCAACAGAAATGTTGGGCACAATTGTGGCTGTACGTCGAGGATGACCCTAAAGGAGAAACAGCCTTCAAACATTCTGAAGCTCACAAAGGAATAGTTCTCAACCCCACAAATAATGTGTGTTTCTGGCACAGCTCTTGGTGTCCTCCTCTGTTATCTTTATTTTTTATTTTTTTATTTTGTCAAGCATGTATTAGATAACAGATGTAAGTATAAACATGATTATTAATACATGAAATGGGTAAGAATAAAAGGGAATATTAAGACAGGGACAGTAGGCACGTTGGTGTGTTTATTATACACGCCCCCTTACAGACCTCCTAGGATGGGGTGAGGTCAACAGTAGACAGTCTGAGGTTAAAGTTTTGAGGGTTTTGTGAAGAAACTACAGAGTCGGGTAGAGTGTTCCAGGCATTGACCACTCTGTTGCTGAAGTCGTATTTCCTGCAATCAAGTTTTGTGCAGTTTACTTTGAGTTTGGATCTATTGTGTGCTCGTGTGTTGTTGAGGTTGAAGCTGAAGTAGTCACTGACAGGTAGGACATTTATGTACTACACTTAGGCTGGACCGAAGTTGGCATACTTCTAGGTTATCTAAGCCTAAAATTTCAAGTCTGGTAGTATAAGGTATTCTGTTATGAGCGGAGGAGTGGAGGACTCTTCTCGTGAAATATCTCTGGACACTCTTGATAGTATTAATGTCCGATATGCAGTGTGGGTTCCAGACAGATGAGCTGTATTCGAGAATTGGTCTAGCAAATGTTTTGTACGCTCTAGTTAGCAGTATAATATTACCGGAGAAAAAGCTAGGCAGGATTAGGTTAACAACTCTTAATGCCTTTTTGGCTATGTTGTTAACAGTGAGCCCTAGCACTTAGATCGTTAGAGTGGTCCTTGACAAAGTGGGGGTCATCTACAAGATCATGTCCATTCAGCTTGTATTTTATTTTCTGATTTATTTATTTTTTTGCCGATATGTAAGACATTTGTTTGTTGAGGTTTGAAATTGCCACTTGTTTGACCATTCCGACACAGAGTCAAGGTCTTTTTGAAGGGTAGTAGTAGTAGTAGTAGTAGTAGGAGGAGGAGGAGGAGGAGTATCCCTGCCTCTCAAGGCCCGGTGGTTCCATTGGCTGACCATCCACTGACCACAACTGGCCTTGGAGTTCTACAGGCAAAAAGAGATTCCCTGCCTCTGATTTATTTCCTATTCTCTCTTCCCCCCTGCCCAGAAAGGCTGAGGTGGAGCATTCATGCTGCCCTTTCTCAGCGATAACAAACGAGAAGCCAGGCAGGCCACACGCTCTGCAACCTACAAGGAAGTTCCAAAATAAAAATTTCCCCCCAACTTTGGGGAGCTGGAAATGAAAAGTAGCCCCAGGTCCTAGCCCTCTTTTCCAGCTCTTTGCAATTTATTTATCTGATGGATGGATTAAATTTAGACGCAGTCCCCTCACACTGAGAAGCCAACTCTGGGTGGCTTGCAACTGCAGAACAATTACAGGTATTCCTCGACTTACAGCAGTTTGTTTAGTGACCGTTCGAAGTTGCAAAGGCACCGAAAAAAGCGACAGGACCGTTTTTCGCAGTTATGAGCATTGCGGCCCATTCGGATGCTTGACAACTAATTCATATTTATGATGGTCGTAGCATCTCCGGGATCTTGCGATCCCCTTTAGCGACCTTCTGACACGCAAAATCAAGGGGGAAGCCAGATTCACTTAACAACCGTGAGACTAACTTCACAACTGTAGGGGTTTCCTCCAGAAGTTGTGAAGGCTCCAACACGGGAAGTTTTAAAGAAGAGGTTGGATAACCATTGGTCTGAATCGGTGTAGGGTTTCCTGCCTAGGCAGGGGGTTGGACTAGAAGGCCTCCAGGGTCCCTTCCAACTCTGTTATTCTATATTCTATTCTAACAACGGTAGCGAGAAAAATTGTAAAAAAAAAAATTCCCTTAGCAACATAAATCCTGAGCTCAGTTGCAGTTGTAAGTCAAGGACCACCTGTATGAAAAGGCGAGTAGAAGGTTCATGAATGAGCCAAGAAAAGTCCTCTTCCCTCATTCGTCTATTCCCTGGTGGAACTCACACCTACAGGTAAACTCACACCTTGAGTTATGACCATAACGAAGCCTGCCCTTTATCAGGATTCCAGCAATCGCTCTAATGAAATCATGATTCTCGAGCCAAACTTCAAAAAGCTTCAAAGGATTCATTAGAGGCGACATACTGGCGCTGTCCTGTATGAAGCCAACTCTGGACTATGTCATTGACAGTCCAATGTGACCCCGTTTCCCCCTCTCTCCCCTGGGTGTGTCATAAACCAGGTTCTCCAATTGAGCACGCTCACGGGCTGGGTGTCATCATTCACATTCTCCAATTAAATATATTCAAGGGCAACCGCTCTGGTAGTTTAGTTACAACCTTTTAAAGAGAAGGGTTGGAATGGACTTCCGCTTTCAAACTGTTGAACTGCTCCTCCAGATTTCCTTCCTCCCCCACCCCACCCCTTTTTATGGCAACTACTAAAACAGGCATAGGAATGTTTTATGAGTTGACACCCATCACTAGTCCTAACTCGTGACAATTGTAAAGCAGGTCACCTACGTCAATAGCATAATTTTATAACCTCTTTTTTGCAGCAGTCGTTAAATGAACCCCCTGGTTATTAGCAGACCAATAATTTGCAGTGGGCCGGTTTCGCTGAAAATCAGACGTAAATGCTGGTTTTCAGTCAAATCATCTGCTTGGGTGGAGGGTTGGACTAGATGACCTACAAGGTCCCTTCCAACTCTGTTAATCTAATCTAATCTAATCTAATCTAATCTAATCTAATCTAATCTAATCATAAAATATGAACACGTGTCTACAGGACGCTGCCGAAGTCCATAAACAAGATTCGGTTGCTGAGCACTCAACATTCAGTCATCTGATCTAAGGAGGGACCGAATGTCAGAACTCCAGATCCAGGTTATAAGCATCCCCGGGGACGTCCATCATAACTTAGCAACTGGTCATAAGTCGAGGATTATTTGTACAAACCTCACATAGTCCCTAAACTTCGATTTACAGGAAGTATTTTGACACCACAGTGAGGCAGAGGACTCTCTGGACAGTTTTTAAGAATAATAATAATAATAATAATAAACGACTAAGGCTATAAAATGCAGAAGACATTTGCTAAAGCCTCAGCACAGAGTGCTTAACATCCCAGCCAGAATCACTATCAAACTGATGGATAATTTTGAATGAGCTCGGAGAAGTTCAGTTCAGCCCAAATGGCAGAATTACGGCCTCTCCTGGGACACGTTATTGATAATGGGTTACCGAACAATGATGGATAGTTTAAAATGGGGGCCAGGCTGGGCTAGAGAAAAGTCGTGAGATTTGTCATCTCTTTCCAAAAGGTGTTTTTTTTCCCCCCAAGTCTGATTTATCTATTTAACCACTTCTAAATTTAGGAGAGCATTAAGTTGAGCTTGTTTTAATGCGCCCGTCGACAGCTGTTCTCGATGCAAGGAAAATCCCCTCTTTTTCAAGATTTTACCCTGGCGGTAAAAAGGGTGGTAGAAAAACCGCAAACACCTGTTATTGGATTGTTCACATTATCAAGGGGGCACAATTACCCCTTTATTCACTCCCTTTCCAGGTCAAACAGATTTACTTAATGTCCAGTAGCTGTGAGCTGGCCAGAATTAATCTGCCTCTTTGAATGTAGCCAAAAGTTGTTATATTGTCTGTAAAAATTTACAGTTCAACTGCTTCTTTAGCCCCGGCTGTTTATTTGAGTACTTTATTGTTACCCTTTCGGTTTTAAAATGCTTTCTTTGGCTTTGGCTGGCGTGTTTCAACCCCATTATGCTTTCTAAATGGATCATGGGTAGTCCCCGACTTACGACCACAACGGGGAGCGGAATTTCCACCATTGAGCAAAACAGTTAAGTCAGTCATGCCGGATTTTACGATCTTTTTTGTCACTGTTGTTAAGGGAATCGCACAGTCATTAAGCAAATCCAATTTCCCCCCATTGGCTTCCCTGCTGGGGAAGTTGTCAATAGTGACCCCATGAGTCCGGGATGTTGCAACCGTCATAAATACAGGCCAAGTCGCCTGAGTTTGGATCTGTGACCACGGGGATGTTGCAGAGTTGTAAGTGCGAGGACCAGTTGTAAGGTGTCGATGAAGACTCTCACTCACCCAACAAAGGGGGCTAAAAGGTTGAACCATGGCAACTGGACCAACCGTTGTTAGCTTGAGGCTTTTTCCTGCTCATCCAGAAAGTCAGAATAGAGCTGGAAGGGACCTCGGAGGTCTTCTAGTCCAACCCCCTCCTCAAGCAGGAGACCCTGTACCATTTCAATCGACCGATCCGTAGTCAATAGAGTTGGAAGGGACCTTGGAGGTCTTCTATTCTATTCTATTCTATTCTATTCTATTCTATTCTATTCTATT
>NW_020717030.1:108741-126010 GCF_900518725.1 Notechis scutatus | reverse complement strand
GGGGGGTTGGCTGTGTTCTGATTGCGCCAAACCCCCTACCAATGAGAACACCCCCCCACCCAATCAGAACACAGCCAAGCCCCCACCCAGTCAAGCCACACTCCCACTAGCAGTTAAAAGAAAAAACAGCTGCAAGCTCACATTACTCCAAAAAGCACAAAGCCGAAGACACAAGCCTGAAGATGATGAATGAGATTTCGTCGAAACGTCGCCAAAATACTTCCAATTTTACGCAGAAGAAAACCCGAATAACCAAAGATCCACATACAAATACCCGCGAAAACCTCAGAAAACAAAACAAATAACAGGCTTGGAAAGGGACCTTTGGAGGTCATCTAGTCCAACCCCCCTTGCTCAGGCAGGAGATCTATTATACCACTTCAGACAAAGGGTTGTCCGAGCCTCCAGTGATGGAGGCGACCAATGAATACTAGTTCTTCTCACCGTCAGGAAATTTCTCCTTAGTTCTCGGTTGCTTCTTTCTTTGGTACGTTTCCACCCGTTGCTTCTTGACCCACCCCCGGGTGTTTCAGTAACAAATAAATACATTTCCACGCCCAAGATTTTCCTACAGGTAGCCCTCGAGTTTCGAGAGCTCGTTCTGTGACCGTTCGAAGTTAGAATAGCACTGAAAAAAAGTGAACTTATTATGACCGTTTTTCACACTTAACGGCCGTCACAGCATTCCCCATGGTCACATGATCAAAACCCAAACACTCGGCAACAGCTCGTATTGGTGACAGTCTCAGCGTCCCGGAGTTGCGTGATCCCCTTTTGCTGACCTCCAACAGGGAAGCCAGATCCACTTCCCGACCGTATTCCTAACTTAACCACCGATTCACTTAACAGCCGCAGCAAGAAAGGCCGTAAAGTGGGGCAGACCTCACTTAACTGCCTCGCTTAGCAACGGAAGCTTTGGACTCCATTTTGGCCGCAAGTTGAGGACTACCTGTACATTTCCATGTGAAGATTTCTAAGAGTTTCTACTTGCTCGTGGCCCCTCTCTCCTACATTATCTTCAATATTTAGCTATTTAAGAGGTGTGGGTGGGAAGGTTGGCAGCCTTCCCCAAGGAGAGGTGGAGGTGGGCAGAATCCTGGATTATTCCCTCTTGCTGGCAGGGAGAGTTTATGCGCTGCAGTCCAGGGAGCTGAGCTCCCCAACCCAGCTTCCACTGCCAAGCACACTCCTGGTCACTCCCCAACAGTAATTAAGCACCACAAGGTCGAGCGAAGCAGGAAAAGAGAAGTGCTCAAGGATAAGAGGATTACACGGTTAAATCCTTCCTTCCATCAGATAAAAGGAGACCGAGCACTTTCCTCTCCACATCTGGAGCACCTCCGGAGGGGGACCAGTCCGGTCCGGGAAGGGAGGAGTGGGTTGGGGAGGGGAGGGGACAGGAGGGCCTATCCTTTTGGAGGGTCCCATGAACATCCCTGAGCTTCCGTGCCGTCTTTAACCGCCTTGAGAGGGACCCGCGAGGAATGGACGACAACTTCAGTTCCCAAGTTAAAAGAAGGGAAAAATAAAATCGAGAGAAAGATCCGTGTTTTATGACCACCGCGTGCCTTTTTAAAAGACCCTCTGGGGTGCCCTCGAAATCCAAATTATTTGCCAGCCCCTGTTGCAAAGTAATAGAATCCCAAAGGTGCTTTTCCCCCCCCGCAAAGGCAACAAGGTTTTCTTGTTGGTTTTCCTTTGAAAATGTTTCGCTTCTCATCCATGAACCGAAGAAGCTTCTTAGATGAGAAGCGAAACGTTTTCGAGACAGGCCAGACCAGAACCTGGATGATTTGAGAACCTCCATAGACAAAATAATATAATATTTAACCTCCTCCTCCTCTTCCTCCTCCTCCTCCTCCTCCTCCTCCTCCTCCTCCTCCTCCTCCAACCATCCGAGAAGCCATAGCAGCAGCAAATGTAGGCTGTAAATGTAGGCCTGGAGGTATGACCAAAGCGCAGCATGCCCATTATGGTCGTACGTTGCGATGGTCATAAAGTGGCTCATCCTTTGACTGACTCGATTTTAGGGCTTCTTATTTGTGTGGCCGTCGTTAAGTGAATGTCGCAGTGATGAACAGTGATCACAAAGCAAGAACTGCCTGCGCCTTGCAGGGCCAGTGCCTTTCCCTCAATCTCTTTGCTGCACCACCCCTTCCACTTGTACGTGCAATTCCTCTAATTTACACACTCTTTTCAGCACCCCTCCTGACTGGAGTGGCATTTACGGTGTACATAATTCACACAACCAGCCACCGATCGGGTTCTGCATGTGGAGCAAGCCACACGGCAAGGTTTCGGTTAGCAAGACAGACTGAAGAATCCGAGGAAGAAAAAAGTCTTTGCAGAAAAACGTGCATTTTTTTTTTTTTTAGCGAGAAAGACGGGCTTCTACCCCTTCTCTTTTCTAACTCAGCCTTGCGTCCCAGGAGAGGCGGCGTGTCTCATGGTCGCACACCCAAAGGTGTGCAAGCACACAGAGGAGGCACACTTTCCCCCATTTTTGCAAATCTGTCTCCACCCCACACATCCTTGTAGCAGCCGGATCGGCAGCGACTGAATTTGCACTTCTTCGCACATGCACACCAGCCTGCCACCCCCCACCCCCACCCCCAAGGAGGCTGGCTCGCACTCTTTGCGAGCTGTTAAATGTGTTTTCACACAAGAGGCTTTAAAAACGTGTCAGAGCCCCTGGCATGGGATTTGTTGATGCGGGAGAAGAACGGGGAAGAAGAAGGAACATCATTGTATGCGCAATCTCCGGGATGCGCACCACAGCGGAAAGCTGCAACGAGTCACCTGCAAAGGGACAATGAACCAGTTGGCGGCTGGCCTCCAGATCCCAGATTTGGGAAGTGTACAGGTAGTCCTTGACTTACAGTGACTCATTTAGCGACTGCCCAAAGTTGTGACAGTACTTGTGACTGTTGCGGCATCCCCAGGGTCACATGATAAAAACTTAGGCTATTGGCTCTCTTGGGATCACGTGATCAGCTTTTGCGATCCTCTGGCCAGCAAGGTCAATGGGGAAGCCACTTCACAGCTGAAGTGGTTCCTTTAACAACCATGGCAAGAAAAGTCGTTGCTTGGGGGAAGAATTTTGGATATGGGATTGATTTAGAGAAATGGCAAAAATTGTGGTCTCAAAATTATAAAATGACAATGTCAACAGCATATAAAGAAAATTTGTAGAAGCTGTTTTATAGGTGGCATTTCCCCCCGACAAGAATAGCAAGAATGTTCAAGAATAAATCCGAAAAATGTTGGAAATGTCATCAGACACCTGGCTCATCTTACCATATGTGGTGGACTTGTGCGGATGCTAAAAAATACTGGACTAAAATCCACATGTGGTTGGAAAAAAATGACAAAAAAACATATAGACTTGAAACCAGAGATATTTTTATTGGGAATTTTACCTGAAATATGTAGTAAAGACTTGAAATACCTGATTGTAAATGTATGAACAGCGGCTAGGATTGTATTTGCTAAAAACTGGAAAAATGAGAAAATACCATCACAGGAGGAAATCATTAAGAAAATATTGGAATGTGCTGAAATGAGCAGATCTAAGTGCTATTGCCCGTCCTTCCTTCCTTCCTTCCTTCCTTCCTTCCTTCCTTCCTTCCTTCCCAGTGGTTAGTATGCAGTATTGCAGCCTGCTCACTGCCAGCAGTTCAATCCTGACCGGCTCAAGGTTGACACTCAACCTTCTGTCCTTCTGAGGTGGGTAAAATGAGGAGCCAGATTGTTAGGGGAAAGAGGCTGACTCTGTAAAGAGGGGCTGTAAAAGTATATAAGTCTAAGTGCTATTGCTATTGCTATTCGGGGCCCTGGAGATGGGGAGAGACCCCCGGCTGCTCCTTTAATTGCATTTTCAAGGTTGTCCCAGCGGATGTTCTTATCTATGCAGATCCAAGGAGGCTGAAGTGAACGGGTGTCTGTGCAAATAGGCGTGAAGGAGATTGGAGTGCCAGAAAATCAACCGAGATTTACGGCTGGGGTTGTCGGGGTTGTTATTTACGCACCTTCTACCAGGTAGCTCTGACAGCCCTTGGTGCCTTTGATGATCGGATCCTTTCCAAGGATGCCAGGACGGCTAAAGGCACCGCTTTGAGTCGTGCAACTTTGTGTCATTGATGTTTTGAGATTCTGTCCGTTCCGGTTGCGTTAAAACAGTTCCCCATAATTCTGAAAGGGGAGGCAAAATACCCATTTTCTCCCCCTAATCAAAGCATCACGGATAAAAATTCTATCTATCTGGTCGCTGGGAGTCAAAAATGACTTGATCGTGCGTAATTAGTTGGTGGGTCAATCAATCAAATGGGTCCCAGGGAACTGCTTGCAATTTTAGCTTTAATTTGAACATTGAGTCTTATTAAAATGTCCCTTGTATGAACAGTTACTGTCTCTGTACTCGGCTGTTAGCAGATTGCCTCTGGTGAATGGCCCAGACACACATGCTGACCCCTTAAAAGTACTGTGTCGCGCAAAATCAGTCATTCGACACACACATGGAAGTGCACACAGGCCTGGCAGGACCACATTCCTTTCCCAAGTGGAGTTGTAAGTTTGTCCTGTCGAAGTCAACCCATCTTAAAACATTGACTGGGGAATTCTGGGAGTTGAATCCATACATCTTGCTGGGGAATTCTGGGAGTTGAATCCATGCATCTTGCTGGGGAATTCTGGGAGTCGAAGTCCAGGCATCTTAAAGTTATCAAGAAACACTTCTGTACAAAATGTACTATGAATTAAAAGTTACAGCTGAAAGTTAACTGCGAAATAACTGAATCAGATATGGGGAGAATCATATCAACACGTGTCGATATGATTCTCCCCATATCTGATTCAGTTATTAAGCAATTTCTACTTTGCTTGCCTCCTACACTCCCAGTCATAATTCAGCTGCCGGAAAAAAAAATCTCAGTAATCAAGTTAGCAAACAAGCCAGTTGGATTTAGAAGCTGGTAGCACTCCCCTTTAATCTCTGTACACTGTATGTGGCTTAAAAAGCAGGAAGAAAAACAGCTATGCTTTGAATCACATGGAGGGATTTCTGTACCTAACCATTGGTGATTCGAGCACAAGTGTCTATTTTAACTAACATCCAATGTAAAACAACTTAGGAGCAAAACCAGACAAATGTCCCTCGCCTGCAAAGTTGAACAGGCCTGCGCATGTGTTGAAGACGGTCAGGCTTTCAAAACATTGCTTTGGCCATCCAAAGGAGAATGTGCTTTTTGTTTTAATTCCAGATTAATAAACTGATCCACAGTTGAAGCGAGCAAGCTGCGGACGGTAGCAAATGCTAACCTTTGTTTATTTTAGCAGCCCTTCAGGCCACGAATAAAACACATTGCAACTAAGAGTAACAGCCACCCATTCAGATGATGCTAAGGTGCTTCGTTTCTAGAGAGGAAACATTAAAAATAAAAAAAGGCCACAGTTTTCAGGAAAAATAAAATCCATCCAGCCACAAATAAGGTCCTGAAATCGTTGCCCATTTCTGCCTCTCTCCAGCGAAGCTTCTCTTGAGCATTGTGATTTGTCAATAAGGATGTGTTTCTGCCTCGAAAAGAAAATCCACATTAAAGCCCCCCAAACCCCAAGAAAAACAACCAATGCTCTCATGCTCCAAGCAGCTTCCCATGGTGGATTCCAAGGCCAAAGATAGAACACTGCATATAGGAGGTCCTCAACGACCACACCGGAGCCCCAAATTTCAGTTGCTAAGTGAGATGGTTGTTAAGTGAATTTTGCCCCATTTTACGACCCTGCTTGTTCCTAAGTAAATCCCTGCAGTTGTTAAGTTAGTCTCACAGCTGTTAAGGCGAATCGGGCTTCCCCATTTGACTTTACTTTTATCAGAAGGTGGCCAAAGGGGATCGCGTGACCCCAGGACCACTGGTGGTATTTCAGCCGGTTCTCACCGGATCGGGCGAACCGGTTGCAAGAGTTTGGCATGGGTCGCAGAACCCGTAGTAAGTTCTGGCTGGCCACGCCCCCGACCCGGTTGCCCTCCTGCCCAATGCTTACTCACCCCGCCTCAGCCCTCCCCTCCATTTTTTTGCCTTCCTGAGCCTCAGAGGAACTTTAGGGGAGCAAAAACGCCCCTCACCCCCCGAGGCTCCTCTGAGGCCCAGAAGGCCCCCCAAAATGGGTGGGGGGGTTGCAAAAAAGCCAAAAAAAAGCCACGCCCACCCAGTCACATGGCCATGCCCACAAAGCCACGCCCACAGAACCGGTAATAAACCAATTTGAATCCCACCACTGCCCAGGACGCTGTAACCGTCATAAATATGGGACGGTTGCCCAGCGTTTGAATCTTCGAGGAAATGGCAGGTTTACAGAGAAGGCTATAGTAGAGTAGATTTTCAGCAGGGAAGGATGTCCCAAAGGTACTTTTTCAAGAGGTGACAACAGCAACGTTTGCTTTAGGTACATCTATATATATATATATATCTATATTAATTAATATACTATACTTCCCCTGCATTGCCCTCTGCTGGCACTTTTTGGCTTCCAACTCAAGACCTGCATTGAAAGACCAGAGGGAGGGTTCGAAAAAATCTCTAGCCCTAAAACCACAATTTTTGGTGTCCTTCCCATCCTATAGCAAAAATTTCTTCCATCACAGTTGCCCTCTGCATTCAGGTCCATGTGCGAAACCGCCCCCCCCCCAAAAAAATCATCATCATCATCATCATCATCTAAAAGGCATCATTATACATAAGATAAAAATATAAAAAGGCTTAATGGAGCGGGTCAAAAGTATAAAAGCAAAGCATGTATACATAGGGAGATATATTTCATTGGATAACAGATTAACAGAATTGGAAGGGACCCTGCAGGTCATCTAGTCCAACCCCCGTTTGTGAAACATTTAAGCATCTTATATACCGTTTTATTTTTGAATTTCCTTATTTCTTACACCCCCCAAAGTGCTTGCAAACCCACGAGCGTCATTTATTATTATTTTTTACACGCACGGAGGCAAATCCTTGTACGTTGTTCGAACCTTGACTGCAGAGTAGTGGTCTTCTCTTTTATCCTTTAGTCACCGCTACCACATTTCCTCCCACCCCCACTCTCACACACACACACCGCCCAGACCTCTCAGCTGCAAATATTTATGCAATTGCCGAAGGGGTGTGTGCGTGTGTGTGTGTGTGTGTGTTATTTTTCACATTGCATTCCCGAAGGCAGAAGGAAAGGCTGTTTCATAAGCAAAAGGGCTCCAGCGGGATTTTCCAAAAGCTTGTAAATGAGTTGACAGGCTAACAATTTGGGAAATTGGTTTCTTGGTCTGTTAGAGCCTCGCCTCTTCTGGGAAAACGTGGTTGGAGAAGATTTATATAATTGGTTTCTGTGTGTCTGTCCATCCATGTGTCTTTTTATCCATCCATCTTCTACTTGTCTAGCTATTCATCTACCCATCCACTCATTCATCTACCTTCAGGTTACCAAATCTTTACTTGCCCTTGCGCGCGCGCACGCACACACACACACTTTTTATTACAGCTACTTTAAAAAGGAAGTTAAAAAACAAATACTAATATAAGGTAAAGAAAAAGACAAATCAGAAAGCTAAAATTGCCAGAAAGGGGGAAAAGGGAAAAGAAAGAAGAAAGAAAGAAAGAAAGAAAGAAAGAAAGAGAGGGAGGGAGGACAAAGGAGTGGCTTTTGATCTTCACACTTCTTACAATTGTAACTTTATCTCTTATTCTGGTTTGCAGCACTGTTTTCTTCTTTTTATAACCTAGCTTGTCTAATCGTCAAAACCATAAATCATACGTTCATTTTTTTTTCAACAGAACAGGGCAGAATAACAGAGTTGGAAGGGACCTTAAAGGTCATCTAATCCAACCTCCTGCTCAGGCAGGGAACCCTACACCTTTGCAGACAAATGGTTGTCCAATCTCTTCTTAAAAACCTTCAGTGATGGAGCAGCCACAACTTCTGGAGGGAAGCCGTTCCCCTGATCAATTGTTCTCACTGTCAGGAAATTTCTTCTTAGTTCTCTCCTTGATAAGTTTTTTTTCCTGTTTCATGCAAAAAGTCCATAAAGGACTTTTTTTCAAGTCAACAATAAAGATAGATGTTATCTTTTCTCTGGTCCAAGAAATCAGTGAAGCCATTTTGGCAAGTTTCATCCTTTTCACCAAGCATCCCTCCCTTGTGGGTGTTATCTCCACCTTTCTGGATACAATAATCTCACTGAAGTTACAATCTATTTTACCAAAATCTGAGATGTAAAGATTCCGATGACCACAAGGTGTAGCCAAGCCCCTGTTCTGAACTGAAGATGGATGACAGCAGCAGAAGAAGAGAGAACCGGTAGTGGAAATTTTGAGTAGTTTGGAGAACCGGCCAATCCCACCTCTGACTGGCCCTGCCAACCCCATCTCTCCTCTGCCTCTCATTGAGTCCCAGCTGATCGGCTGGGTCTTCTTTGGTTGCCCTGCACAGGAGAATGGAGCTGGAAAGTAGGTTAGTGGGGTGGGGAGGGACGGGGGATTTTGCAGTATCCTTCTGCTGCCACGCCCACCAAGCCACACCCACCAAGCTACGTCCACAGAACTGGTAGTAAAATAATTTGAATCCTACCACTGGCCAACATACATCTGTGCTACAAAATTCCTGGGATCACCCATAAGTGCTCCATACAGAGGTCATAAAACAGCATTTGATGGGTTTTAGAGCTGTGGGAACCAAGGAAAAGTCAACTTTGTTTAAGCTCAGTTCTGGAGCCTTCAAACCTAACAATGAGTTCGCCCACCTCCTTTCTTGATTACTTCTGGAAATGGCTTGTTAACTGCTTTTTGGATATTAAGAGCCTTCAGAACGACATTACACCGGGTGATTCTCCTTCAATCCTCAGTGAAGGAAATTTCATGTAAATTTAAGAACTTGAAAAAAATAATAATGAAGTAAACAGCAAACGGTTGATTAAAACGTTGATTTTGGAATTATAAACGGACTAAGAGGCCTGCAAGATGGGAAATAAGGTTTTGAAATTAATTACAAGAATCCTTCCCGTGGGTTTGTTTTAAAACCTATTAAAAATATATAAAGATTTTTGAATCCAAGTGTAAGAAATCTTCCCATGGGAAAACGTTATGGATTAGAGAAGAAGGGGGGAAAAAAAACATGATAAGAGGAGACATTGAAGGCTGGACACTAGAGGCAAACCAGCAAGAGCTAAAGCCTGATAATTAAAGGAGAAAGGGCATTACAGAAGGGAGAAAAAGCATTTTAACTTTGGAAAAAGTCAAGGATATTAGGGAACAATGCTCCCAGACGTTTATCTGGAGATTGTCTGCTACCATAAAAATGGATTTAAAAGAGGAAATAGAAGGGGATACAAATGGGGATCAAGCTGTTTGGGATTTGGATTTCAATTGACAAGTCACAAGAAGGATAGAGAAAAAGACTGGATGTGAAAATGGAACTGGCTGGTGCCTCAATACCTAGAAGGGACACTTGAATAATAGAAGTGACTAATAATCCATCTGCCGCGTTTGCTCGTTTCAAAAAAATAGCAGGTAACAAACAAGCATTTTCCTTCTCTCCCATTGAGAGACGTTCACCCTGCCTGGCACGCCCGTTTCTAGCGCCAATCCAAGATACAGATAGTGCTCGACTTAACAACTGCAGTCGAGACCAACATTTCTGTTGCAAAGTGAAATATTGGTTAGGTGAGTTTTGCCCCGTTTTACAACTTTCCTGGCCACAGCTGTTAAGCAAATCCCGCAGCTGCGAAATTAGTAACACGGTTGCTAAGTGGATCTGGCTTTCCCCCGTTGACTCGTCTTGCGAGAAGGATGCCAAAAATGGATCACATGAGTAACCCGGGAGACTGTAACCGTCGTAAATATGAGTCGGTGGCTCAGTTTGATCACGTGACTTTGCATTGGTTTAAGAGGAAGGGGGAGTATACAACACGGTTGGAGAGAGGCCGTCCCACCAGAGGGCAAAATCCCCCTGACTGGCTCCCTCTGAATGCTTTCCAGCCTTTTCTGCTCCTTCCCAGGCAAATCGGCCAGTCTGGGAAGATTCCTGTGAAACAGGCACAAAACAATAAAGTAGCTAGTTTGAACTCTTTTGTGTGGGTGTGTCTGCTTGCTTGCGCTTGGCAAACCCATATCAAGTGTAAGGAATTGGATGCAGACCAGATGGAAGTGAGGATCTCCTTACATGATCCCTGGGGGGAAAGAACCCCTTAGCCACTTGCGACCAATCTGTGGTTTGCAAGCCCCCCCGTTAGGTATAATTTACACGCCCAGGAGAAAAGATGGAGTCGAGGGTTAGAGAGATCACCTTCTCCCAAAGGCGCTTTTCAAAAGGCAACTGAACTTTTCAGTTCTGGCCAGAACCAAAGAAGCTTCTAGGATGAGTAGTGAAATGCCTTCAAAGAAAAACAAGAAAGCCCAGTTGCCTTTTGAAAAACATTTTTTGGAACAGCTGTGACCTGGAGGAGTGAGACTCTCCATAGAAAAATCACCTTCTCGAGAGAAAAGATCCTCCCTGCAGATCCCCAGATGAATGAAGGCTGGGGAGGAAGTAGACATGAAGGGCTTTGCACCCCAAAAGTGGCTTGTCGGAGCCACAGAGTAGCAACTCCCTGCTTGGAAATGGCGTCAAGACAGCTTACAATTGAAATATGGGCCGATACCACCCCCTTTGTACCTGGCTCTAATTAACTGCTTGATCTCTTCCCCAATTAAGTCTTTCTTTCTTTCTTTCTTTCTTTCTTTCTTTCTTTCTTTCTTTCTTTCTTTCTTTCTTTCTTTCTTTCTTTCTCTCTCTCTCTCTCTCTCTCTCTCTCTTTCTCTCTCTCTCTCTCTCTTCCTCTTCCTCTTCCTCTTCCTCCCCACCCCCCAGCTTTTCCAGTGTGTCAATTTTTGCAAGAAATTGCAAAAACAGCTCATTAGCAACCTAGCTCCTTGCTTGATTTATCCGAGCTGCATCAGGGCTTGGGGGGAGGGGGGGCTGCGAGGGAAAAAAAAAATGTGACGTATTTCAAATGACAAAAATCGCAGGAGCCGTTTGCAAGTAAGTGAGAAGCTGGGTGCCAAAGAGGGAGGCTGGAAGAGGGAGGCGGCTTCGGAGCGAATTGGGGAGCTGCCATCCACTTCTTGGCTTTGGACTGTAAGCCTCCCTGGAACCCCAGTTCCTTTCTTGGTCTTTTTCCTCTGGTTCCTTCCAACCATTCAAGATGGCATAAGGTCAGGTTACTCGAAGGAGCATCTGCTTCCCATTCTGATTTGATCCTGCAGAGTTGGTGCATTCTGGGCTCCTTCGACTAAACAAGGTCATCTATCAGGACCCCGGAAGTGCACCATCTCTGTAGCAGCACCTGCTCCCAGAATGAGCTTTCCTCTGGGATCTGGTTGACACTTTGTTCTTGTTTAGAAGACCTGTGAATACCTGGATCTTCATTTTGGTGAGTGAGTGAGTAAGACCTCCCATTCTGATCTTCAGAAGATGCCCATCAAATTCCTTGGCGTGGTTCAGAAGAGCCAACTTCAGGCAGTTTCCACAGTCTGGCATTTTCCAGATCTGTCTTTCTGCCCCCTTGGCTGCTTGAAGATACAATAGGTGGACTTCAACGTCCAGATTTCCCCAACTGGCTCCTGAACCCACTGCTTTGCTCCATTCACAGAATAAACCGAAACATAAATTAATCCAAAGGGTTACCGCAGCTTCACTCAGTCACCCCCCAAAAAACTAACCAAGGTCAACATGTGGAAACAAGGCATCCATTAGATCAGTGTTTCTCCACCTTGGCCAGGGTAGCCTTAATGATGGGTGGATTTGAAGATGAGTGAACTTGAAGATGGATAGACTTCAACTCCCAGAATTGAAGATGGATGAACCTCAACTCCCAGAACTGAAGAAGGGTGATGTTCAACTTCCCAAAACCCCAGGCTGCCTGCTGTCTAAAGAATTCTGGGAGTTGAAGTGGCCTTGTTTGAGAAACAGTCTTCCAGATGCTTTGGGTTGACTATCTCCCTCCTTTCCAGATGTGGCAACCAACCAGATGCCTTCAGACCGTCAAAAATCATACACCTTTCTCCCCTTATTCCGCTCCCCAGCAACCGATATCCAGAGATAGACTATTCCCGAAGAGAATACTATTCCCGAAGAAGATACTCTCATTTATCTGTCCCGTTGTTAGCTTAGGTAGTTTTCCAATGATATTTCCCATAATCTGTTTAAACTCCCAGAGGGTTTACTATTAAACCAAGATCACAGGAAAAGTATCTGAAAA
Organism: Notechis scutatus; assembly: GCF_900518725.1. The sequence continues at coordinate 113,733 of NW_020717030.1, read as the reverse complement.
AACAGAGCGGTGAACATCAATGCAGCGACGAAGGCAAAAGTTGTATTCTGCTGTGTCCAATTACTCGATAAATTCCCATCGATAAGCCAGAAGCGTCGTCACTAATCTCCCTTCCTCCTAAAAAGATTCCGGAACCCATTGAAACCACCGTCCTATTCCTAAATGCTATTTACTCAGATCTTTACAGCCGTTCCCTCACTGAAGGGCTTCTAGCTCCTCTCCTAGTGTTTTGTTTTGTTCTTTTGTTATACATATTCCAGCAGCTGTTATTAAATTCCCAACACGCACAACGTGTGTTATCTTTTAACAAACCCAATAAGCAACAGCACGTCGCTGGCTGCGGTAGAGAATGCCCCATTGCCTTTGTAATAATTCCCAGTATTGATTTCCAATAGGTCTTTTTCTTCCTTTTTCCTTTTTTCTTTCTTTCTTTCTTTCCTTATTGCAGCCCCCGGCCATGGCGAAGGCCTGGAAAAACCACACAGTCAAAGGAGCTAATTGCACTCCGCGCTCGGTGTCATATATTTCTGGAGTGTGTTGGAAATTACGAAAAACCTTTGCATTACAGTGCAGCTTCGTACGCCGACACCAATCCGTACATCCAAATATGGTTTTTCCAAGCTGCCTTTAATTCCCATCATGCCCCAGTCAATACAGGTAGCCCTTGACTTAACAACCAGACAATTGAGATCACAATTTCCATTGCTAAGCGAGACGTCTGTTATAAGTGAGTTTTGCCCACATTTGTGATTTTTCTTGCCCGCGTTGTTCAGTGAATTGCTGCCGTGGGCAAGTTAGAAATCTGGTTGTTAATAGAATAGAATAGAATAGAATAGAATAGAATAGAATAGAATAATAGAATAATAGAATAGAATAGAATAGAATAGAATAGAATAGAATAGAATAGAATAGAATAGAATAGAATAGAATAGAATAGAATAGAATAGAACACTTTATTGGCCAAGTGTGATTGGACACACAAGGAATTTGTCTTGGTGCAAATGCTCTCAGTGTACATAAAAAGAAAAGAGACATTCATCAAGAGTCAAGAATCATCAGGCACAACACTTAATAATAGTCATAGGGTACAATAAGCAATCAAATCATACTAGGAGACAGTCAATATAAATCATAAGGATACAAGCGACAAAGTTACACTCATATAGTCACAAGTGGGAGGGGATGGGCAATAAGGAGTGATGAGAAGATTAACAGTAATAGTAGTGCAGACTTTGTAAATAGTTGGACAGTGTTGAGGGAATTATTTGTTTAGCAGAATGATGGCGTTCGGGGGAAAAACTCCTTGTGTCTAGTTGTTCTGGTGTGCAGGGCTCTATAGCGTCATTTTGAGGGTGGGAGTTGAAACAGTTTATGTCTGGGATGTGAGGGGTCTGTAGATATTTTCACAGCCCTCTTTTTGACTCATGCAGTATACTGGTCCTCGATGGAAGGCAGGTTGGTAGCCATTGTTTTTTCTGCAGTCCTAATCACTCTTTGAAATCTGTGTCTGTCTTGTTGGGTTGCAGAACCAAACCAGGCAGTTATAGAAGTGCAGATGACAGACTCAATCATTCCTCTGTAGAGGAATTTAGTGAATCTGGATTCCCCATTGAGTTTGCCTGTCAGATGGGCGCAAAAGGGGATCATGTGACCCCCCAGGACACTGCGACCATCATAAATATGAGTCAGTTGCCAAGCATCCAAATATAAGTCACGTGACCATGGGGATGCTACAACAGTTGTACGTATGAAAAATGGCCGTATGTTATTTTTTTTCAGGTTGTTAATTTGGACAGACACTAAATGAACTGTTGTAAACAGAATTATCTGTAGACCCACAATGCCACCATTGGCGTACCCACAATGCCCCAGTCAACATACCATATCTGATGAAAGTTAATCTTACAGCAGAGGTGAAACCAGGCTCAATAGCAAGCAGTAACTACGAGAGGGATCTTGGACAGCCAGCCGTGTGCAGCAGCAGCCCAACAAGCCAATGCAATCCTAGGTTGCATTAACAGAGGGATACAATCGAGATCAAGGGAGGGACTAATACCACTCTATAAAGCCTTAGTAAGGCCACACCTAGAGTACGGCATTCAGTTTTGGCCACCATATTATAAAAAAGATGTTGAGACTCTGGAAAAAGTGCAGAGAAGAGCAACCAGGATGATGAGGGGACTGGAGACTAAAACATATGAAGAACGACGACAGGAACTGGGCTTGGCTAGAGAAGGACCAGGGGAGACAGGATAGCAGTCTTCCAATATTTGAGGGGCTGCCCCAGAGAGGAGAAAGGGGTCAAGCTATTCTCCAAGGCACCTGAAGGCCAGACAAGGAACAATGGATGGAAACTGACCAAGGAGAGATTTAACTTGGAAATAAGGAGAAACTTTCTGACAATGAGAACAATCAACCCATGGAACAGAAGTTGCCCTCAAAGTTGTGGGAGTGCCATCACTTGAGACTTTCAAGAAGACTCTGGACTGCCATTTGTCAGAAATGGTATAGGGTCTCCCGCTTGGGCGGGGGGGACGGCGAGGTGGTTGGACTAGATGACCTATAAAGGTCCCTTCCAACTCTGATTATCTATTATCTGTTATCTGATAGGTGTCAAACCTTGGCAACTTGTAAGGCCTGTGGACTTCAACTCCCAGAATTCCCCAGCCAGCCACAATCTTTTTTTTTTTTTTGCTGCAGTTGTTATGCAAATCCCTGTAGTTGTTAAATGAATTGTGCAGTTGTTAAGTGAATCCAGCTTCCCCCATTGACTTTGATTGTCGGAAGCCGGTTGGGAACAGAGGTGGGATTCAGCCGGTTCAGACCAGTTCTGGAGAACCGGTAGTGGAAATTTTGAGTAGTTTGGAGAACCGGCCATTCCCACCTCTGACTGGCCCCACCAACCCCATCTCTCCTCTGCCTCCCATTGAGTCCCAGCTGATCGGCTGGGTCTTCTTTGGCTGCCCTGCACAGGAGAACGGAGCTGCAAAGCAGGTTAGTGGGGTGGGGAGGGACGGGGGATTTTGCAGTAACCTTCCCCTGCCACGCCCACCATAACAGGTAGTAAAAAAATTTGAATCCCACTAATGGTTGGGAAGGTCACTAATGGTGATAACCTGGACCCCAGGATGCTGCAACTGTTATAAATCTCATCTGTTTGCCAAGCACCAAATTTTGATCATGTGACTGTGGGGAAACGCTACAGCGGTCATAAGTCTGAGGACCGGCCTGAAGTCATTATTCTCGGGGCTGTGACTTCAAACGGGCGCTCAACGAATGGTTGTGAGTTGAGGACGGGGCTATATTTTGCTCCCTTTCCTAGTCCCGCCCAGAATGTAGACAGAAATCTCACAGCTCTGGGGATAAAGGGTAGGTCTGGATGATCTCATGGGTCTCTCATTCTAACAGTACAGTCAAAGACATCGCCCAGCAATCTCTCTTTCCCAATTTAGCTGGGTTTTTTTTTCTCGTTCTCTCTCTCTCTCTCTCTCTCTTTTTTTAAAGAGTGGAGGGGGCGGAAATGCCAAAATAAGCATTTTCCACAGGTCTCTCTTGTCTCCCTCTCTCCCCTTGTTTCCGATCACGGAAACGTTGCACAAAAGAGCCAAGTGTGATAGTGTCGGCAGCTACAATAAGCAACCGAGGAGGGAAAACAACTTTGCACTCTCAAAAGAGCGATTTTGGTACAAGGCCAAACGTACGACTTGAAGAGGAGGAAGCGGAATTCATTCTTTGTTTCTAAGTGGTTTTTTTTTTTCCTTCCTGAACCAAACAATTTGAGTTCAAAACAGAGAAACTTGGGGGGGGGAAAATGAGTGCCCCACTCCAAACTGCTTTTAAAAAAAATACAGGCAGTCCTCAATTTACGACCACACTTGAGCCCTGGACGGTCGTTAAGTGACTTTGCTTGTCAGGGCGTTGGCAAAGGGGTTCCCAGAACCCCAAGACACTACAGCCGTCGTAAATGTGAACCAAACGATCACAGCTACACTACGTCCGGATGTAAATCACGTTTGCGGTGGGAACGGTGCAATGGTCATAAGTGTGAAAAACGGTCCTAAGTTGCTTTTTTTTCAGTGCCATAACTTGGAATGGTCGTTAAGCAAACTATTGTAAGCCAAGGACCATCTGTATTCTCCATCCAGTTCTGCCCAGGTAAAAGCCCCAAAATAGATTTACCTGTGGGGGGGAATCACAGTGACCTTTTCGGGTTTAAGGAAACAGGTGACACATAACTGATAATGGAACAAGAAATCAAAAACAAACAGACAGTTTCTGAATAAAGTAAACAATGCCGTTATTAACCCAGCAATTATTTATTATATTTCACTTTATTTAATCTCTTATTTAAGCCACCCAATGACACTGGACGGCTTAAAATTCTAAAAACAATTTAAAAAATATATATTAAAACACTAAAAGCTATCCACAAAATGAATCAATACATCTGCAGCCTTACAAAAATCCATCTGCTTGGGGTTTTTTGATTTTGTTTTTCTTGCTTTTTAATTTGCAGCATGCTTCTTTATTTATAATGCCGGTTTAAAAGGCCAACTCAACGTTGCGTCTTTTTTTTAAGAGTCTGACACAGTTTTGCAAAAGGAACTGATCGAGTCAGAAATCCTCATTTTGCTCAGATGCCGATCTGATCAGGAAAATAATAATACTAATAATAAATAGAAACCCCCAAGCAAATGCCTCTCGCAGGCTTAGAACTCCCACACACAAGGGGGTGGGTGGGGTGGTGGTGGAAAGTTCCTTTAATCAAGTTGCCAGCCTAATAAGCAATTAAATCCGTAAGTGAAGAAATGAATTGTGAGCCTGGAGAACAGAGTTGCGGTTTTAATGAAGGCTGTATGGAACTAAATGAGCAGGAACTGGAATCATCCAGGAATCATGAATTTCCCAAGGCAGAAAGCTAGCCAGGCTAAACGGTTCTGCTCCTGGTTCTGCCTCTGCTAGAACAGAACAGAACAGAACAGAACAGAACTG
>NW_020717030.1:64389-80506 GCF_900518725.1 Notechis scutatus | reverse complement strand
AAAGAAAGAAAGAAAGAAAGAAAGAAAGAAAGAAAGAAAGAAAGAAAGAAAGAAAGAAAGAAAGAAAGAAAGAAAAAGGGACTGAGGGAAGAAGGAAGGAAGGAAGGAAGGAGATAAAACCCAAAAGAAACCCCCAGAAGGATTGAAATCACTTTCTCCATCTCGAAGAGGACACACATATCTCCCCGCCTGCCTGAGATGTGACGAGACTCACTTAAAACCTGGTTAATATTGATGCCACCAAAAACAGTCATCCTGACAACTGGGAGTCTCTCTTTCATGGCTCCCAGAGGGACTAAAAATAGCTCTCCTGAAAAATGCTCCTGTCGAAGCACATCTGGACAGAGGCACCCTCCAGATGTTGCCTGAACACCTGGAAGCTGAGCGTCCCTAAAGATTTGGCTTGGCTTGGGAAAGAAGGGGGTTGTTTTTCTGAAGGAGACGGCCCCCCCAAACACGTGGGTGTGTGGGTGGGTGTAATCTGGGAAGCCGGGGGGACGGGGGGGGGTTAGATGATTAAAACAAAAACAAAAATAGTTTGCAAAAGCAGCAAAATTTACTTCTGCAAATAAAGCAGCCGTGGCAGAAAAACCCAAACCAACAAGGTCAAAAAAAAAAAAAAAAATTACAACATTTAGTGCAGTGAAATTTTTGCCTGTCTGTCGCTACAGCTAGTCCTCAACATACAACCACAATTGGGGCCAGAGTTTCCATTGCTAAAAGGAAGTGGCTATTCGGTGAGTCGAGCTTGATTTTACAGCCTTTTTCTGCCAGGCTTGTTAAGCGAGTCACTGCAGTTGTTAAGCGGATCGTGCAGTCATTAAGCGCATCCAACTTCCCCCCATTGAGTTTGCTGGCTGGGAAGGTCACAGATGGCCGTCATGTGACCCCAGGAGGCTGCAACAGCCCTCAATTCAAACCGAGCCCCTGAATTTTGCTCCCATGACCATACGGAGGCTCTAATGGTCGTACGTCCAAGGACTGGTCCTAAGTCACTTTTTTCAGTGCCCATGTGACTTCAGACAGTCTTTAGCGAGTGGTTGTATGTCGAGGACTCCCTGTAGCCTGTGTGCTTCTTGCTTCTGATGGCCGATATTCATTGCACACTCCTAGCAATAATGCTGGGCATTACATATCTTTGCTTTTTTAGCTACGTCATTTTATCCGTGAGTGAAATTGAAAAAAAGAAGAAGAAGAAGAATAATTGCAAAGTACGTGTCTTTGCAGCCACCGGCCCCACCCCTAAAGCAATTTTTGTAAATCCTTTTTTTAAATTTCATTTACGGGACTAAACCTCTCAGGAAAAGGCATTTCACCGTCCCCTCCAAATTTCATATAACAAACAAAAGCTCAGCCGAAGAGACCATTTGTGAGATTGAACCGGGCGAATTCTCTCTCCATCCTTTTCAGCTTTTGAAAGCCAAGATTGGCGGATAGACTGGAGATCAAGCTTGACAGGTCCTCCTTTCTCCCCTCTTCATCCTCCTCCTCCTCCTCCCTTTCCACCCGCACCCATTCAGCTGCCACTTCGCCGGTGTCCTTGTCCAGAACTACAATTTCAGTCCATTACTTTAAGTTTCTTTTTTTTTATTATTATTATTTCCGACTGCCTTTAAAAGTTGTTTTGCAATCAAATTAAAAAGAGAGGAAGAAAGAGACTGAGCGTTTTGCTTGAGGGGGACGAGATGGATGCCCTTCCGCTAATGCACTCTCCTGCGACTAAGTGCCATAAATCTCGGCGTGGTGTTAAAAAGCTGGACCTCGGAACTGGGCTATTCGTAAAAAAACCCCATAAATCTCTGTCGGGCTGAGCTAATGAAGAAAACAACAAAGTGTCAATCAGGGAAGCCTCCCCTAGCTTCCTCTTCCTGATCCCCCCAAAAGCTGCTTACACAAGATGTCAAAGGATAGTTTCCTTTAAAAAAAACAACAACCAACATTATGTTCAAGGTAAGGTAGAGAAAAGCTGGATTTTTACCCTGTCGTTGCAATCAATCATTTGTGCCCGTTTTCATTTTATTTATTTACTGTATGGCGTCTACAGAGGTCATGCAATGTACAAGCTTAAGTTTAAATGTGCCGGATTCCCAGGAAAAGGGAAAGGGGAAAGGAAAGGAAGAGAGGAAGGAAGGAAGGAAGGAAGGAAGGAAGGAAGGAAGGAAGGAAGGAAGGAAGGAAGGAAGGAAGGAAGTGAGTGAGTGAAAGAGAAGGAGAGAAAAGAGAAAGGAAAGGAAGGAAGGAAGGAATAGGAAAGAAAGAGAAAGAGAAGGAGAGAAAAGAGAAAGGAAAGGAAAGGAAGGAAGGAAGGGGAAAGAAAGAGAAAGAGAAGGAGAGAAAAGAGAAAGGAAAGGAAAGGAAGAAGGAGGGAGTGATGGAAGAAGGTAAGCAGGAAAGCAAGCATACAGGAAGCAAGGAAAGGAGCAATTTTTATTGTTTTGTTTTTTTAAAAAAATTGGGATGTGCAATTCTGCATCTTGTCAACTTAACCATCAATCAGAATAGAGTTGGAAGGGACCTTGGAGGTCTTCTAGTCCAACCCCCTGCTCAAGTGGGCGACCCTCTACCATTTCAAACAAGTGACTGTCTAGTCCCTTCTTGAAATCCTCCAGTGATGGAGCCCCCACAGCTTCTGGTGGCAAGCAGTTCCACTGGTTAATTGTCCTCACTGTCGGGGAATTTCTCCTTAATTCCAGGTTGCTTCTGTCCTTGGTTAGTTTCCGTCCATTGCTTCTTGTCTTGCTTTCTGGTGCTTTGGAAAAGAAGTTGTCCATTCTCCTCTTTGGGGCAGCCCCTCAAATACTGGAAGGCTGCTATCACATCCCCAATAGTCCTTCTTTTCTGTAGACCAGTCAAACCCAATTCCTGCAACCATTCTTCGTGTGTTTTAGTCTCCAGGCCTTTCATCACCTTAGTTGCTCTTCTCTGCACTTTCCCCAAAAATCTCAGTGTCTTTTTTTTTTGTAACGTGGGGACCAAAACTGGATGCAGTATTCCAGATCTGGTCTTAATTAACTCGCTCGCTCTTCTTCGAGGTGTGTTTGAAACCGAGGAAAAGGGACGAATCCCTGCTGGATGGCGGCTTGTCTGCCTGTTGGACAAGCTCTCATCGTGTCCCTCCTTCTGCAAACAATCCTCCTTCAGGCTGGAAGGAGGTGCTCACAGCAGCTAGAAAGGAATTCCTTTCTCCTTCCCTTTGCTTTTTATACCAGATTTTTAAGCCTTTCCCTCGGCACCCAGTGCTGCCTCTTGGGGGGGAGGAAATCATCAATTCCTTTAAGAATTTCTGCTCCATCATGTTCTTTCCCTAGAGTTTGAAATGTGGGTGTCTGGGGAGGTGGGATTTTTTTATTTTTCAGGACCAAAATAACCCCCAATTCCTTTCCTTAGAAAATATGCTAAATTGCTCAAAAGCCTCAAAAACTCTGCGGGCAGTCCTCCGTTTACGTTCACAACGGAGCCCAAAATTTCTGTTGTTAAGCGAGGCATTGGTTAAGTGAGTCTTGCTCCATTTGACGACCTGTCCCGCCACCGTTGTTAAGGAAATCACTGCGGTTGTTAGCGACATGGTTGTTCAGTGAATTTTGTCCCGTTTTGCCACCTTTCTGGCCGAAGTTGTTAAGTGAATCAATGTTGCGGTTTGCTGGCAACGGACCATCAGGGAGTGGAGTGCTGCCTTCGGAGATTGTGGAGGCTGGCAGCAGTAAGGAAGAGGCCCCCGAGGAGCCTGTGCCAAGTGCATGCAGGGCTGCTCAAAGGAAAGAGCAGCTGCAGCAGCACGGGCGACTCGGGAGTAAGGCTGCAAGGTAATGGCCCCGCCCTGAGAAGATAAAAGCCAGCTGAGAAACCGGAGTTCTTTGCAGGAAGCAAATAAGTTTTTACACTCAAGCCTTGTGGACGTTAGGGATATCTGAGTTGGTGTTTGGAGACTCTTCGATTTATTGTTTAAATCAACTTTATCTGGTGTTCTTGGCAGCCTTGCAAAAACTTGGCAAGGCTCTTTCTTATTGGAGCTAATTCGTTGGAAGCAGCCTTTTATCCGTGAAGGAACCAGATTCGTAAATGAAACATTAAAAGGTTGTGCTGTTACCTTTGTCTCATGTTTGCTCTCTTGGAGCCAGGTTCGGGTCAGAACAATCATTACAGTTTGTGAAGTTAGTCACCCAGTTGTTAAGGGAATCCAGCATTTACTTGGCTTGTCGAAAGGTTGTAAAAGGGGATCACGTGACCCCAGGACACTGTGAGCGTCAAAAAAACGAGTCAGTGGCCAAGCAATCTGAATTTTGAACACATGCTACAACAATTTTAACTCTGAAAAAGGGCTGCAAAGTCTCTTTATTTCAGTACCATTGTAACTTTGTACAGTCACTAAATGAACTGTCATACGTTGAGGACTACCTGTTAGGTGGCTGCAGTTTGCCCCAGTGATTATTATCTGCGGTGGCTACGCCGATGGTTCCTCCCATCTCGTATTATTGGTTTTACATCGATGAATGCAAAAATAAAATATGTGGCTTTCGTGTGTCTTTCCTCTGTTCCGCTTGTGTTTCTCCTGTTTGAAATGTCGAAAACTAGAGACGAAGCCCCTCGAAATGGCGGCGTTTCCTGCTTATCCAACCTCTCCTCTTTCGCAGGAGGGGAGCAGATGTATACAAATAATCTGAATTTCAGATCCTTCGGGCAGCTGCCTGCGTTCTTTTTTTTTTTTCTCCAAACGGCGCCTCCTGCACATATATTTTTTAAAACTCCCTCTCCCCTTCTCTCAGATTCAGGGGACCTTTTGGGCAACTCTGCCACTGCCTGGGGGGGGGAGGAAACATTCAAAGGCTGGGCCCAGATTTGGAGACCCCTCCCTCCAATTCTGTGAGGTCCAAAGGCCTTGATTGAGAGGGGGGTGGTCTTCTCGCCCCCTGTCCGTTGCCCAAGCCATTCGCTCATCCTTGCAAAGTGATTTGCTCGCCTCCTGGCCCACGAGGGAGGGAAGCCGCGCCAAGCTTCAAATTGGGCCCGTTTTGCAATCCCTGCCAAAAAAATCTCGCTTGGCACCAAACCTCTTTCCAGCCAATTGGGGGAAAAACACACACACACACACACACACACACACACAAAGAAAATGACGTTTGATCGGGTCGATAGGAGCCCAGAGGGGAGAGAAGGAAAAAAAACCCACCTCACCTTCCTTGTTTTAATTAATGCTGTTATTATGATTATCCTTCCCCTCCCGAAACCTTTTTTTTTTTTTTTAAAGGCACCATACTGGACCCATTTCTCCTAACTAAGGCAAACCGGGCCCTGGGTTCTAAATCAGCGGTGAAATCAACGGCCAGGCCTGGGTCCCCCATCTTGCCTCTCCTCCTTGTTTATTAGGGCTGACATGTTGACTCTGCGATAAGAAACAGGCCTTTCAACGGGAGATTTGTGTTCTATTTTTCAATTACCACCAGTCTTTCTGTGCCACTTTGGCACTAAAGGGATAATAAATGTATCGGAGCGTTTCAATTATTCATCGAGAAATCGTGGATGGGCCACGGCCATTGCAAGGGCCGCCGAGGCTGCCCAGGCACGAGTGGATGATTTAATTCCACAATCTCTTTCTGGTTTGGTGTGTGTGTGTGTGTGTGTGTGTGTAGTGGTCTCTCTGCTCTCCGTCCCCACTGCCTTTTAAAAATTTTATTATTTTATTTTATTATTATATTATATTATTATATTATATTATTATATTTTATTATTTTATTTTGTTTATTTTATTATTTTATTTATTTTATTATATTTATTTTATATTTTTATTATTTTATTATTTTTTATTTTATATTTATTTTATATTTTATTTTATTTATTTTATTATTTTTTATTTATTTTTATTTTATTTCTTTTTTATTTCATTTTGTTTTGATTTGATTTCTCTTCCTTCCCCCCCCCCCCCCCCCAATAGATATTCCTTGCCTTTTGAGCCCAACGTTTCTATTGCTAAAGCGAGACAGTTAAGTCTTTTCCGACCTTTTTTGGCCACTGTTGTTCAAGTGAAATCCCTGCAGTTGATAAGCCAGCTACCAGGTGGTGAAGTGAATCCGGCTGGTCAGAAGGTCGCAAAAGGAGATCTCATGACCGCCCCCCCCCCCCCCCCCGGGACACCGCGACCGTCATAAATACGAGTCGGTTGCCAAGCATATGAATTTTGATCACGTGACCGTGGGCAGGCTGCGACAGTCATAAGGGTGAGGATCAGCCACAAGTCACTTTTTTCAGCGCTGTTGTAACTTTGAAGAGTCCCTCAGAGCAAGCAGTTGTACGCTGGGATTCATTGCCGTTCACAATTTCCTGTTGTGATTTATACAGCGCTGACCGTGGTCCTGATATTTTAGGCCTCGCTTCGACTGTCCTAGAGTGAACCGTTACAATATATTCAATTATTCCAATCCATTCACACCATCCTGACAAATTATACTCTCCACTTCCTTTTGTAAATCCCTCATTTACTCATTTGCATGTATTCATCCGCCCTGTTCTTTTGTTCCATTTCCTTCCCTTTCTAATTGATCGTTCTAATTCATCATGTTCCCTCAAAACGTCTAATTAAAAAATGCAATACATTAATAAAAACGAGCGGCCTTCCCACCTCCACCCACCCCCGTCCCCCGGGGATGGATGGGAAACGGCTTACTGGTATTCTCATATATATATATTTATATATATATATATATATACACTGTATATACTGATATTCTCAACCTGGGGGATTTTAAGAGGTTTGGACTTCAACTCCCAGAATTCCCTGGGGGATCCCTGGGAGTTGTAGCCCAGACTGTTGTAATTCTAGTCCAGCCTTCCAGTTAGAACAGAGTTTAATCTCAGGAACTTTAAGAGGTCTGGACTAGAACTCCCAGAATTCCCCAGCCTGTGAAGGCTGGGGAATTCTGGGAGTTGTAGTCCAGACTGTTGTAACTGTAGCCCAGCCTACCAGTTGAGAGCAGAGTTTTTCAACCACCGCAACTTTAAGAGGCCTGGACTTCAACTCCCAGAATTCCCCAGCCAGCACGCTACCTGGGTAATTCTGGGAGTTGTAGTCCAGATTTTTTTTAAAAAAAAAGTTGCAGGGATTGAGGGACCTGAATGAAAGGCATCTGAACAGATCTGGCTTTGATCCTGCAGGGAGCAGCTCATTCCCCACCCCCCCTCAGCACTGGGTGTCCTTAATATCTGGAAATCTCTCGGAGTGACCTCTGCAGCGGACGCTGGTCTGGCCAAGGCATATTCCAACCCCCCTCTACGTCCGTCGGCAGAGCCCGTTTGAACCAGCGGGGACAAGGGAAGGATTCATCCTAACCTCCCGTGCACTCTGGCAGCGGCGCCTCTTTTGACTGGGGAGGTGGGTTGTGTGTGGAGACATGAATGGGGCCCCTGTTGATGCTTTTCCCAAGCTTTTCAGACAGCCACGGCGGGGCCCCTTTGCTTCGTCACCCCCCGAAAGAAAAGAGGGATTGTGTGCGAGAAGTTCACTGCAACGGACAATCTGTAGACGTTGTCAAAAATGGAGGGAGGGGCGGACAGAGAATGCCAGGGCCTGACTTCCCCCCTTCTTTCTTCCCTGCCCCCTCCCCCAGGACCAAAGGCTAGACACTTGATGGTGAAAAAAGCATCCATGAACATGTGATCTGTGGGTTTTTTTTTGTTTTTTTTGCAACCACGCTGGAAAAGGGTGGCTGGTTGAGCTTTGGAAGCCAAGAGGAGATGCTGTGGAGTTTGAGGGGTCTTTTCATTTCACAACCCAGCTGGGTAACAGCATCAGTGCTAGAAGGGAGTGGGGTTTGCAGAGGAGGAGGAGGAAGAGAACTGTGGGGTCCTTGGTGCTCTCTGAGCTGGGTGGTTTTCTTGCAGATGTTTCATGACCCAACTAGGTAACATCATCAGTGCTAGAAGGGAGTGGGGTTGGAGGAGAATGACCGTGGTCCTCAGTGCTCTCTGAGCTGGGTGGTTTTCTTGCAGACATTTCATGACCCAAGTAGGAAACATCATCCATACTAGAAAGGTGGGGTTTGTGGAGAGGAGGAGGAGGCACTACTCAACTAGGGAACTAGTGCTTGAAGGGGCAATTGCAGCAAACCCCTCCCTTCTAGCACTGATGATATTACTTAGTTTGGTCCTGAAACGTCTGCAAGGAAACAACCCACCCAGCTCAGAGAGCACGAAGGTGCCCTCATTTCAACTCGCGAGTTACAATATTCTCTTTTATTGCTTTTGGAGTTTGTTTTCTTCCTCTTCCACAAATGCCAAAGTGTCACCCATCCACCCACCCATTCTTCCTGGCTGGCACCCACCAGATTCCTGGAAAATATGTTTTGGGCGGGCCAGCTCCCAATCCATCCTCCAGCCCTCGGGCCCAACGCAGAGCTTCCCACGCCTTCAAGGACCGTTTTCTGTAGAGAATGAGATTGTCTTTCTGGGCTTGGATATCAGGGCAGGTTCGGGGGACGATGGGCGGCGATGCGACAGAAATGCACCAGGTTTTTTTTTTTCTTTTCATAAAGGAAATGACTGTGGCCGTGATGAATGAGCTGCATTGTGCATGAGCCTGTTATGAAAGCTTGATTTTGTCCAGAGCCCAACAGAAATCTGATTGATCTGAAGGGTTGTGAGACCGCAACTGAAAAAGCAGTGGTTTTTCTCTGTCTCCTCTACGAACACCAGGCCACCGGTTTGTGTGTATGTGACTATGTGTGTGCTGTGCACGCACATAGAGAAGTTCCCTCACCTTTTCAACACTAGTATCCTTCTTTGTCTGAATTCCCAAACTTGGATTAAAATCTGCGCAGGTTCAGTTCAGCCTGAATATATGTATGTATGTATGTATGTATGTATGTATGTATGTATATATGTGTATATGTATACGTATACATGTGTGTATATATATGTATATGTATACGTATACGTGTGTGTGTGTATATATATATATACATATACATATACATATACATATACATATACATATACATATATATATATATATATATATATATATATATATATTTGTTTTCTGAGGTTTTCACGGGTATTTGTATGTGGATCTTTGGTTATTTGGGTTTTCTCCCGCGTAAAATTGGTAGTTTTTTTGCCACACTAAAAGCCTCCAATACAGGAAACACAATGTTCCCAGCCAATCAAGACAAAAAAAGCTACAAAACAGACAGAAGATGTTAGAAACACCAATCAAGCAGAACACAGCAAACTCCAAGACCAATAAACACAGACCAAGACACCCAACCAACCAGGATGAAGAAAAAACCATTCTGGCACAGCAGTAGGCTAGCCCCAAATTTAAAACAGAAACGGCCATGAAAGTCTGACACACAGACGAACACAATACAGAAGCCTGATGATGGCAGATGAGATTCTGCCGAAATGTTGCTACAACTTTAAAAGCACAACTACAATGACGTGGGAAAATACCAGAACAAAGCTGAATACCATACATATAAATACCCGCGAAAACTTAAGAAAACAAATATATATATATATATATTGAATCCTCTGCAGATAAGGGTGGTTGACACAGAGAAAAATTGGAATTGTACAGTTAGTGCTCGATTTACAACAACTCTTCATTTAGTGACCGTTCAAATTTACAATGGCACTGAAAAATGTGACTTAACTACCGTTTTTCACAGTTCATGTGCAGCACCCCCTAGGATCGTCTGAGCAAAATTCAGGTGTTTGACCACTGACTCGTATTTATGACAGTTGCAGTGTCCCTACGACAGTGTGATCCCCTTAGTTGGGAAGCCAACTTATCAACTCCAACGATTCACGCAACAGCCGTGGCAAGAAACGTCATAAAATGGGGCACTTAACAAATGTCTCACTTAAAGAACAGAAATTTTGGGCTCAGTTTAACAGTAAGTCACGAACCACCTGTATTTTCAATACATTCTTAAATACTTAAAAAGTATCTTAGCTAAAATAAACATAAATAAAAAGAAAAGAAAGAAAAGAATCAAAATAAGAACAGTCCATTCCCATCAACAATCCCATTGCGACATGTCTTCCAAAGGTTACAGACAGGTCATTACTCCAAGTATATATCAGCAGAAACTGGAAATTGAAACTGGGATCACTGGAAAAGACAAAAATACATACAGTCGACCTACAGCAATTCATTTAGTGACCACAAATTTTGGGCTTCGTTGTGGTTGTAAGTCGAGCTACCTGTATACCCCTTTGCCACATCATTATGATTCCTTGCCCAGCTTCCATTTTTTTCCCTTAAAAGAAAAAGAAAAAGAGAAGTGAGAGAGAGAGAGAGAGAGAAAATTCACCTCTCAAAAAATTATGTTAAAATGCAGACTGGGAAATTTACGCGAACAAAGAAGAACATCAAGAGAATTTTCCCTGCTAAAAAGAGAGGGGGGGAAAAAATAAAGGCTTCCAATTAGATTTCCTTTTAACAATCTTGTTGGATATGAAAAATCACCCTAAGTAAGTGAAGTAAGTGAAGAATTGAAAAAATAACTAAATGAAATGAGATGGGCCTTTTTATTAGGGGCTGGTTTGAAGCCAAGTCAGTCGAAGGGATTTAAAAAAAAAAAAAAGGAAAAGAAAGGAATTCTGCATTTAGAGAGAGAAGGAATTAGAGGCTGAACTTGCAAAAGTAAAAAAGAAACAACGGAGAAAGGTGGCAAGGAGGGCTTGGTGGATTTGAATCTCTCTGCAGGGGCGTGGAGGGGCTGGGTTTCCTACGGATACAATCAATAAAAGCAATTTTAATTTTCATCAGCGCTTGGATTCCCTCCTTCCCTCCTTCCTGGCTGCCTGTGGCAAGTGATTCATGGGCTTCGAACCGCGGAGGCCGCCATTAGGAGCACTTTCCTTGGCGCGAAACAAACAGCCGGGTTGGAAAAATGGATGGCGGGAAGGAATAGAAAAAGGACCCATTCAAGGCAGAGTCCTCAACTTACAACTGCAGTGGGGGAGCCCTGAGCCTTTGGGAAAGACACATTCAAATGCAGGTAGTTCTCAACTTATGACCAAAGTGGGAGCCCAAGCCATGGGGAAGGACACGTTCAATAGACGTAATCCTCAACGTATGACCACGGTTGAGCCCCAAATTCCCGTTGCTGAGCGAAACAGTTGAGAAGTGAGTTTTGGGTGCTAGCACGTGAGTGTGAGCATGCAAGCGCACACGCAATTTTTGGCACAGGAGCCCAAAAAGGTTAGCCACCACTAGCCTAGAGCCCGGGCAGGCAGGAGGGCCAAACAGCAGACCAAAACCTCGTCCCAGCGAACCTGTTCAGTGTCAGCTGCTCTTCGGAGCTACCAGTTCTATAGAACCGGACCGAACCAGTAGGATCGCACCCCTGGGCCCTGTATAAATAATTAACCCAGTGACGCGTGAGAGGAACTGGAGACTTTGCAAGCGACGTCTTCTCCCCATAAGTCTGCTTTAATTACAGAATGGAAAAAAAAATCAATCGCGGGATATATTACATATATATATATATATTATATATATATATAGTTTTTCCAGTTCTTTGAGCCACGCACGGTGGGTCATCTTTGGGAAATGACAATCTGGGATAAATCTTTCTTAATCAAAGGGCAAAAATAACCGTTGAATTGCGAGCCTCCCAGTCCCAGAGTCGCTTGGCAGGCTGAGACAGCCGACGTATAGACTTAATAGATAAATAAAATATATCAGGGCTGAGTCACCAGAACGCGACCTATTTTGCAGACCAAAGGTGGCTTTTCATTTTGGGGGAACTCTCAGCTCCTCCATTGTGTGTGTTTTTTCCCCCAGGAAACAAAAAATGTGTTTCTCTGTCTTGAACATTAATTTGGTCAAGCCAGGCCCAGATCAATCAGCCGATAAATACAGTTTTGCTGGGTTGTTTTTTTAACCTCTGGATACGAAGCGCCGAAGGCTGTTAGCTCTTTTTCTCTGCCATCTTTCTTCCCTTGACTTAAAGGCAGCTGCTCTTTCCTTGGGAAATGTGTCCGGAGAAGAAGCTTTATCGATCGTTCGAGGCCTGGCCTGGCACCAGTTCTGGCGCATGGGAAGGAGTGGGAGCCGTGGAGGAGGGCCTCAGTGCTCATGCGGTCCCCTGGGCGTGTGAGAAAGACGATGTGCCTCCCGCGACTCCTTCCCTTTTGCTTTGGAAAAATTCAGGGGCAAAAGCCAAGCTTCAGCCCCGCGAAAAGCCGAAAGGAACCTGAAAAGAGGAGGATGACACGGACATTTGGAGGGGAGGGAAAATTCAGGACAGGAATCGGGATCTTGGCAAGGAGATGGTCAGAGCTGGACGCTGGGGTTGCCTGATCTGCTGAGTTAGTTTTCCACTGAGGTTGAAGCTCCTTCCTTCCTTCCTTCCTTCCTTCCTTCCTTCCTTCCTTCCTTCCTTCCTCTGTCATTCACTCACTCCCCTTCCTTCCCTCTTTCCTTCCCTCCTCCTTCCTTCCCTCCTCCATCCCTCACCCTTGCTTCTTTCCTTCCTTCATCACTCACTTCCCTTCCTTTCTTTTTTCCTTCCCACCCTCCTTCCCTTTTTCTTTCCTTCCTTCCTTCCCCTCCCTTCTCCCTCCCTCCATCTTCCTTCCTTCCCTCCTTCTTTTTTTCCTTCCTTCTTTCTTCCTGCCTTCCTCTTTCCCTCCCTTCCCTCTGCAGGGAAGGGTAAGCTGGACAGCCTGGGCCGAAAGCAGATCCACCAGCCACCCCTCCCCCCCACCCTGCCGTCGGTTCACAAGCCCTTCGGCGCATTGGCGCTGCCTCTGGGTTGCTGGGCCAGGCAGAAGCGTTGGACATGGCTTTCCAATCCACCTACCCCTCCATTCCCCTCCACCATCACCCCCACACGCCCTGCCCACCAGGCCCTGCTGGGAGTAGTTGCATCCTCTCCTCCTTCTTCAAGGTGTTGCAAGGAAGGTGTTGTTATGCGCGCTCTCTCCTCCCTCAGGTCTCCTAGCAAAGAGAGGAGGAGGAGGAGGAGGGGCCCTGAGGATGAAACCTTGCAGCTTCCAGGTTTACCTCCAGGCCACCTGAGAGGTCTCGCCCCCGCCCCCCCCAGGAGAAATTATAAGGAGAAGGGGGTGCAATTGGGGAGGGGGATGTCTCCAGGCTGCTCTTAGGCCTGCTTAGGGGGATGCTGAGATCAGGCAGGACCGAGCATTTCCCTCCCTTGCAAAACCAGCGAAACGAATTTTCCCCGTCCAGGCTGACGCCTCCCCAAGGTGGGTCCCCTTTTCGAAGCCATGAAAAATGCTCCCCAGCCCCCACCCCGTTTGCAAGGCCTGGGGGAGGCAGGGAGGGGCAGGGAGGGAGATTGTTCCTGGGCTGGAGGTCTCTTTAAGGTGGGGGCTCTCAGACTGTGTCCTCTCAGAAAGGAGCCAAGAGACGGAGGGGGTACAAAGAGGTGATGCAACCCAGCCCCCGTGGGCCCAGGGAGCTAAATGTAGCTTGGTCGATTCTGCCTGAGACACACACACACACACACACACACACAGAGCGTTCCAGGTGGCTCCGGACTACAAGTCCCAGCGGCCCCAGGGGGCATGTCCGGGGGAGGGGGGAGGTGTAAGGTGGGAGGTGGACCACCGGATCCTCGTTCATTGCATCAACGTAAAACCGCAGGGCCCCCAAGGCCATTGTGGGGGTTGTGTCTCTGCTGGGTTTCCCCCCCCCCCCACAAGCAAAAGGCCCCCGCTGGCTTTCTAACTCAGTCGGGCACCCACTGCTCCAAAATTCAGGCAGTCCTCGGCTTACAGCAGTTCATTTAGTGTTTGAAGTTATGATGGCACTGGAAAAAAAGGGATACCTTTTTCGCACTGATGGCCGTTGCGGCCTCCCCCGCCCCGTGGCCACAGGGTCAACTGGTTCGTAGTTATGCCCGGGGGTCACTTCCTGTAACCTTCTGACAAGCGAAGTCGAAAAGGAAGGCCAGACTCACTTAAGGACCACGTCACTAGCTTAAGACCCGCACTGAGTCACTTTAACAGCTGTGGCAAGGAAGGTTTGTAAAACGGGGCAAAACTCGCCAAGCAAACGTTTCGCTTGGCAGCAGGAATGTTGGGATCCATTGTGACCATACGTTGAGGATTAGCTGTCCGTAGACCATGGGGCAGTGGGTGGGCAGCCACTGAGGGCTTCAGCTTGGGGGCCAGGCAGTCCAATTCCAACGATTCAGAATCCAGGCATTCAATCTGAAATGGTAGAAGTTCTCCTGCTTGGGCTGGGGGCTGGACTAGAAGACCTCCAAGGTCCCTTCCAGCTCCTATTCTATTCCTATTCCTAATTCTGTTCTATTCTTATTTCTATTTCTATTAATTCTATTCTTAATTCTATTCTATTCTTAATTCTATTCCATTCCATTCCTATTCGTATTTCTATTTCTATTTCATTCTATTCTATTGTTAATTTCTATTTCTATTTCTTATTCTATTCTATTTCTCTTATTCTATTCTATACCTTATTCTATTCTATTCCTTATTCTATTCTATTCCTATTTCTATTATTTCTATTTCTATTTCTATTCTATTCTATTCTATTCTATTCTATTCTATTCTATTCTATTCTATTCTATTCTATTCTATTCTATTCTATTCGCTCTGGATTGAAGTTTTCTTAGGGACTAGTAGATTGTATTGAAATTTTGGAGGAGCATATCAGAACACACCCATTTCACCTGTTGCAACCAGGAGCGTGAATTGCACCGAAGGAGGACAGGGCTCCCCTCCCCTCCCTTCTCTTCCTCCCCCTCCTCCTTTCAGGCAAACCCCAAGTCCCCCAGGGCCCGGTTCGGTCCAGGTTGCTCCTCCTCGGAGTTTAGCGTAATCCCTTCGTAAACTGGGTTAATCACAACTGGGGAAGAGAAAATCCCACTTAATCTACCGGAGTTAAACCTCAGGGCCGCTCACAGGAGATTCACGGCCTCCGTGGATTGTGAACGGGGAATTCAACAAATCCCACTTCCTTAACCACGTCACGCGCCTGCCTGGGTACCCCAGCGGCCATTTTGTGAGTGCTCCCACCATTCAGAACTTGAATCTTAACCTCAAAGCTTTCCCTGCACTTGCTGTAGGCTGCAAAACTTGGGGGCTGCAAAGAATGCAAGTCCCTCCCGGCTGATTTGCCTTCATTGGGAACCACAGACAGCGCACCATCCCATAATACAGGCAATCCTCGGCTTACAACCAGAGTTGAGCCCCCACCCCCACCCCCAAATTTCCCTTGCTAAGTCAGACCCTCGTTGGGCGAGTTTTGCTCCATTTGACAAGTTTTCCTTGCCACCGTTGTTAAGCGGATCACCGCAAGTTGTTAAGCTAGGAAGATGGTCCCTAAGTGGCTCTGGCTTCCCCATTGAGTTTGCAACCGTCATAAATATGAGTCAGTTGCCAAGCTTCCTAATTTCGAACACGGGACCCTGAGGATGCTGCAACGGTCGTAAGTGTGAAAAATGGCCATGAAGCCACTTTTCTCAGTGCCATGGTAACTTCGGCCACGAAATGAACAGTTGTAAGTCAAGGACTACCTGTAAAATCTGGATGAAGCCCAGAGATCGGCTCTCTTAACGTGGCACAGGAGCCCTCTGGTTCCAGAAGCGATTTATCATCGCTCCCTCTCATTATCAACAGCCGAGTCAAACATCCATGCGCCTGTTTAACAAAACTGACATCCTCCTCATCACACACACATACATTTTATATATATATATATATATATATATAATTGGCATAAATCTCAATATTTAATCTCCCCTTCATGAATATTACAAGGCACCTAAATATCTCTGGAGCAGATTTGCTGAAGGGGTTTTATTAAAGCCACTGACTCCCAGTGGAGGCTGCCGCAGGACGAGGACATTCTCAGAGTTGCTAGATGAAGGAGAAACGGATTGCGGGATGGGTAAATGAGTATTTGTGTGTGTGTGTGTGTGGGTGTGTGTGTGGGTGTGTGTGCGAGTGTGTCCATTTATACTGCTGGAAGGGGAGAACACCCCTCTTCTTTGCACGAAGGTAACTCTTGAGTCTGCTGGTGAGAGGGATGCATAGTTTTCTCCCCTATCAGCTATAGTGAACTAGCTCTTTAAGCCTGCTGGCTGGGGGATTCTGGGAGTTGAAGTCCTTCCCTCTCAAAGCA
>NW_020717030.1:32229-42347 GCF_900518725.1 Notechis scutatus | reverse complement strand
TCCTTCCTTCCTTCCTTCCTTCCTTCCTTCCTTCCTTCCTTCCCTCTTTCCCCCTTCCCTGAAAAGGAAGGCTCTTCCTTGAATGACCTGGAGAACAGCCCAAGGGTTTCCCCTTCCCCTTCTAGCAACCCCCTTCCCCACCATTAGGGGAAGGGGAGGGGAAAAGACTGTCCAATGCATGTTATGGTTTCTATCTCCCTATTCCAGAGAGAGAGGATGCAGAATTATCTCTCCGCGGGTGCACCAGGCAGACAAAAGGAAGAGCAAAGAACTGGGGGGGGGGGGGGATGCCTTCCTTCAAATGAGCTCTGGGGATGCAGCTGTTCTCGGGGTGCCCCTCGCTTTCCCCGGCTCCTCCTGCAATGCTTTTCCCACCTCAAAGGGCGGTGGAGTGTGTGTTGGGTGTGTGTGTGTGCGCGCAGAGACAGGCTTGGTCCCTTTGATTTGCACCGGGGAGCAACTGAGAGATCCTTAGGAGGTGGGGGGCGGTTGCTGGCCTGGTTCCCCCACCCCCCCCCCCCGCTTCGCCCAAGGCGGTTGGGTTTCCTTGCTTGGGTGGTTTTGCTTTACAGGTGAGGCGAGGAAGCGAGCTTTATGGCCGGAGGCAGAGATGCGACACCACACCGGCGGAAGAGCCACGCCCCTAGTGGGAGGAGCCAGAGCCCACCTGGGGAGGGGGATTCGGGGTGTCGAAGGGGCTACCTGCCTTCCTAGGGCTGAAGCAGCCGCCTTTGCTCCTACCAGCCCCCCCAAACTGACCGTCACCCCTTCCTCCAGCTAAAATCATGCTTATGCCAAGAGATCACAGCTTAAGCAAACCGTGGTTTGCCACCGGGTGGGAACCGGGCTCGGAGGCAGGGCTGGTAGGGGGGGCGGCCGGGCTTTTGTTTTGGGGGGGGCGCAATGAACCCCCCCCATGGGCGATCCTGAAGGGGGCGGAGCGAGGCGCCCCCACTCGGTCTGCAAGGGTCGCCCGCCGCTTTGGCACCCACGCGCGGATCGGCCAAGGCACCGTGGGCAGGACGAAGGGGGGGAGGGGAAACGCCCAAAACGACCCCTCCCCATTTGGAAAGGCCGAACCCCTTTCCCGCGGCCCCCCTTGGGCTTCGTCCCCCTCCTCCTCCAGAAATGTGCGGGGGGGGGGAGCTGAAGACCGGGCGGGGGGGGCTGCAAAGGGCGCGGCCCACGTCCTAAAGAAGGCGGGTGGAGAAGTAACCCCAAAGAGCTTGGGGGGGGGGGTGTCTTACTCCTGTTAACATCCATCTATTGTAAGGCGTGATTCGGCTTATCAAATAAACCACAGTAGGTAGATAGACCCAACACGCACAAAGCTTCGTTTGGAAACCACAGCAGCTCAATTCACGCACGTGGTTAAAAACACACATGCAGAAATTGCTTTAAGGTGTGTGTGTGCGGCGGACTTCAGCCTCCTTTGCCCAGCTGATGGGCCGAAAATGCACTTTGGACTTGCTCAGGAGCACAGCCATCCAATTCTAACGCTGCCAGCTTTTGGGGTCTGTGTGTGTGAGAGAATATGTGCTGGGAAGGAAAACTTTACAACTGTTTTGAGAAGCTTCTTTTTTTAGTTTTTTTTTCAAGCTGCTCCTGCCCCTCCGCTTCCTTGCCAACCTCCCTGCCTTGTAATTGAATTTCACACCAGGCTGCCTGCCTGCCCCCGTGACAGGTTGGGCTGCTAATTTCTTTCCTTCCTTTCTTTCATTCTTTCTCCTGTCTCTTTCTACAAGAGAGTGAAGGGCCTTCTCCTTTCTTCTCCCCCATAACCTCCCTTGCAGCAGCCACAGCAATCTATGAGATTAAATTGATTTGCTTGCAAATAACGGACTAACAAGGCAGATACATATATATATATATGGATTTCCCCCTCCCCACTCTTGTATAAAAACACCGTCGCTTTGAAAGAACCTCAGACTCAGCCTGTGTCACTCCGAAGGCTTCTCTCTCTGCCCTGAAGGTCTAATATTTCCAATACAGGATGATCAGAAACCCCCCCCCCTGTCCCCCCTTTCCCTCCCCCCCCCCCCCCATCACGAAAGAGCTACGAGCAAGAACTTGTTGAGCTTTTTGCTCGTCACTCCCTTTTCAAAAGTTGGGAATTCATCCCACGTGGTTCATGGATGGTTTGGGCGAACTCAGCAGTTGGGCTAAAATCTATTTATCAATCAGAATGGCTTGATTTACACACTTACCTGGTCTTGTCGCAATACGCAAGTTGAATCCAGAAGCTTCGGAAGTTTATAAATTAGGCTTTTATGGCTTGGAGCGTTAACACATTTCCGTGCGTTTATTATGCACCGGAGTTTGACAGACCTTGGCAATTCTGCAGGATCCGTGGCAAATCCCAGTGGTTTTACCTGGCTGGCTCTTTGGGACTTTGGGAAAAGTGGGCAGCCTGGTTTTCCTTTTCCCACTAACTCTTCATGGCTTTCTCCTGCGAATTTCCCCGCACAACGTGGCCAAAGTAAGTTAGATGTCTTTTTTTTGTGTGATTTTTTGTCCTCCAGTGACAAATCTGGTGTTAGGCACTCCAGGATTGCCCCATCCTTGGAGCCTTCTCCAGCACCAGCGCTCAATTTTTTTTCCCCAAACCGAGGTTAAATCGGGGACACCTATGAGGACGCCCCCCTCTCAGGCGGGACAAGGGGGCCTTCAGCTGTGGCTCCCCCTCCTTCCCCCTACCCAGCCTGGGCAAGGCCTCCCCCGCCCCTGTTCTACCACCACTGGCTCCGGAGCAGATGGGCAACCACGTCAGCGGGCAAACACCGGGGAGCGACGGAGCACAGGGGTCCGGCTGCTCGGACAGACACCTGGAGGGGGCCGACCCCGGCCCATCGCCCGAACAGGCCAGCTCCCCACTGCCATAGGCAGAACAGGGGCACAAAGCCACAGCCCCTCCCTGGAAAGGGATTGCTAGCTCGAGGGCCCCCCCTGGTGACCCCAGCTGGCCTTTGCACCCTGAGCATTATCAGCCATTTCTTGGGAGGCAACAGGAAGGTTTGGGGGAACTCAACCTCCCTCTCTCCCCTCCCCAACTTGGCTTGTTAACCTCCTTCTTCCCTTTTGCAAAGCTACTTTCGCGTGTGCTCTTTGCTACTCTGGGGTCCCCCAAGGAGAGGAACAGGCCAATAAAAGAGGGGTGGTTTTGTATATATATATATATATATTTGCAGGTGCTTCCTTAAGCATCTTGCACCAAGACCTAGGTCTCTGAAAGGGGAAGACAGTAACTCTTCCTCCCCATGTAAAAGATGCGTGACACACGCATGACCGATGCTGCCGACACTCCCAGGTTTCAAAGCATTGATAACAGATTGTGCGAGAGCTTTGCCTTTTTTTCTCTCTCTCTCTCTTTAATCTGTTTAATCCAAAGGAATGTTCTTTGGGCTTTTTTGGGGGGGTCCTTGGAGGCTCAAACTAAAGAGATAAAGGGATTTGCAGCTTTGAATCAGCAAAAGGAGTTTCCAGAAACTCTTTGGGGGGGGGGGGAAGGGGAGGAAAAAAAAGAAAGGAAACTTGGGAAAAGGATGCCCGGAGACGAGCCAAGTTCCTAACGATCGCTTCCTCGTTAAGGCTTCTATCTCGCTGTGCCAAAGGAGCCAAAAGGGAACGACAATCATTCCCAGGCTGGATTTGCTCGAGTGTGTAAACTTCATTTTCACAAAAGGGGACATTAAATACACACACACACATATATATATCTTGCCGCTTGGTTAAGTGGGTGGCTAAGTGCACGCCAAATGAAAGCAACGTGGACCAGGTCCAAGAATGGCTACCTTAAAGCAGGATAAATGGTTGTGGATTAGGGAGGGGGAAACGCCCCCCCCCATAGGATGTGGAGCAAATTATTTCAAAGCTCTCGTTTGCTAATTTGTAAAAGTATTTCAAGCATATCGCAAAGTCGGCCTGGCTCTGCTCTGCAAGTGGAAAGGGAGGAAGAGAGCCAGCTCGTGGGAAGTCTCTGCTTTTCTCCCTCAGATCTTTGAGCAAGTTAGGGAGGGGGCTTTTGGGGGGGGGGCTGCTTCTAGCAACACCCCACTTTTGCCTTCCAGTTGTGATTCACACAGTGGGGCCCATCGCCCAGGGCCAGCCCAGTTCCTCGCAGGAGACCGAACTCGGCGACTGCTACAAGAACAGCTTGAAACTCGCCTTGGAAAACAAGCTGCAAACAGTGGTGAGTAGACCAAGCAGGACCTGGAAGCCCAAGGGGGATCACCTGGTGGTCCCCTGATCTCTCTTCAGCAGCGCTCGTCAACACCACTCGTCCCTTGAGCTGGGGACGATGGGAGCCGGAGTCCATCACGCGTGGAGGTCATGAGGCTGCCTGTCTCGTTGAATGCTACTTAGAAATGGATGAATAAGACCAGCGTTTCTCCATCTTGGCTACAATGAAGAGGGGTGGACTTCAACTCCCAGAATTCCCCAGCCAGCAGGGGCTTCTGGGAGTTGAAGTCCACACCTCTTAAAGAAGCAAAACACGGATCTAATTCATCCATTTCTAAGTATTGCTTAAGGAGCTTTTCTGACAGGGAGACCCGATCAACCCATGGAAGAGAAGTTGCCTTCAGAAGTTGTGGGAGCTTCAACCCTGGAGGCTTTCAAGAAGAGACTGGACTGCCACCTGTCAGGAATGGTGCAGGGTCTCCTGCTTGGGCGGGGGGGTTGGACTAAATGACCTACAAGGTCCCTTCCAACTCTGTTAATTTGAACTGCAGGTAAGCAGCCAGTTTCATTTTTCCCAGTCTCAATCTGCTTCTATGGCAGAAACCCAGTAAATCCACTGGCTAAAACAATGACAGACTCCAACTCAAGAGTGTTGGGGAAGACCAGAAGGGAGGAGAGGAGCCACAATTGAAGGCCCAGTTGGGGTTTGTTATAAAGTCATAAAGGTCTGAGAGACATCAGCTCCACCACGCAAGCCGGAGATGCTCCCAAGGCTTCCCAGGGGACCACCTTAAACCTCACTCCATCTGGACGGGAGAAGAGCCAGGGGCTTTTTTTTAGCAAAGGTTCGAGAAGGCCGCCTTCAGAGGCCTCGACTTACGACCTGCGATGCCCAGCCAGCTTTGGATACTGAAGAGTCCAACGCATTTGCTGAATAACAGGGCTGGAAGGGATCTTTGAGGTCTTCTAGTCTAACCCCCTACTCAAGGAGACCCTGAGGGAAACACCATCCAAAACAACGGGGGGTTAGAGGGAGGGGAGATGTTGAGGGAAGGACGGTAGAATTTACGTTTTCAGCTGAGTCGAGACAAATTCAACTTCGCTGCGATTTTGACCTTGAAGGATCTCTGGCTACGTTCCCCATTTATTGCCCCTCCTGCCCAAGACACCTTTTATCCACATCGCCCTCCTTTGGAAGTTGATGCTTCCCAAGCTGCCAAGGAAGGAAAAGGGGGATTTGCCCCTTTTCTCACCTTCGTACGAGAGAAACGTTTTAGGGACCATTTTGTATCGGAGTCCAGCCCCATCCTTTAACCTTCTTCTCTTCACATTCCTCTCTGCCTACAGGCCTTCCCCTGTATTTCCACCGGGGTGTTTGGTAAGTACCAAGGCAGAGGGGAAGAGAGAAAGGTGGGCAGGATACCTGCCCAGGTATTCGGCCACTTCCAATGTTCCTTCACAGGCTACCCGAATGACGATGCTGCGGAGGTTGTTCTCAACACATTACACAGTTGGCTAGAAGGCAACAAGGACAAGGTATATGGGTGGGCCAAGGCCTTTGGCGGGAGCTGGAAAAAGCAGCCGTTTGGCTCGGCCCGGTGTCTCTTTCTGACCAAGCACACAATCTTAGCTTCTCAGCCAACAGCTGGCCTTTTGCAGGGGGTGGTGTGTACTGTAGGATAGGCGGGGAAAATTGAGAGGGGAAAAACTCTTTTAAAGGGATTATTAGTAAACCCATGCAAAGCCCCATCACAGAATTTGGAGTAGTGCTCTCCACTTATAGTCCTCTACTTATAACTGTTCGTTAAGTGACAAAAGTTGAAGAGCTGTGACTTACCTGTGTTAGAAATCCCTTCAACCCAAACTCTAATTTGAGATAAGAGTACCTTTAAACTTGGATTGGGCCAGGTGCAAGCAGTGTGTGAAGGCGGGCCCCACACATTTCCAAAGTGCCATCCTGACCTCCCCCCCCTCCCAGCTTCCTTTTCCTGCTAACCATGGTTATATCTTGGCCAGGTCGAGCGGCTGATCGTCTGTGTTTTCCTGGAAAAGGACGATGAAATTTATAAGGAGAAGCTGCCCAAGTTTTTTCCCATCGGTGAGTCACTGCTTGGGGCCTCAGTCTAGGTCAGTGATTCTCAACCCTGGCCGCTTTAAAGACGCGTGGACTTCAACTCCCAGAATTCCCCAGCCAGCAATGAATTCTGGGAGTTGAAATCCACCCGTCTTAAAGTGGGCCTGGATTGAGAAACCATGATTTATCTAGGTGGTGAAAGGACAATCAATGGCTTTCTGGGAGCCTTCCTCACCCTTCCTCTCATTTCCAGCCTGACCCCCCGCTTCCCATGCGCCGAAGGCGGTAAGCATTTCCCAGCACGGTGTGCAAAAGTGCAGTCGTGGGAAACGCATGCTGTGGTTTGGCCCTAACAGTGTCCTAGCCTGGTTTTCTCCGCCCACTAAAACTCGGTGTTTCCTCCGGTCCGAGCTGGGAAGATACACAGAGGGCCCATGAAGGGATCTCCCGGCCTGCACATATTCAACCTTATTCGTTTAGTGACTGAAGCTACGAGGCTGAGAAAAAGGGACATACAACTGGTCCTCACACTTACGACCATCACGTGATCAAAATTTGGATGCCTGACAAACCGGCGTGTGTATATTTGGATACACACGCCACAATGCAACCGTAGTGTATGTACAATGGTTGTCAGGGGCTCGTGAGCAAAATTCGGCAGTTGGTTCGTATTTACGACAGGTTGTGGTGTGTCCCAGGGTCACTGTGATTCTCCCCCCCCCCCACTTTTGTGACCTCATGACAAGCGAAGTCAATGGAGGAAGCCAGATTCGCTTAACGGCCGCATGATTCCCTTAACGGCTGCAGTGATTTCCTTAACATGCCCCCCCAAAAAAAGTTGGCAAAATTGGGCCCGGCTCAATTGAACGACCGCCTTGCTTAACAGTGGACCCCGATGTGGTTGTAAGTCAAGGCCACGCAAAGTGATACAAAAGGAAAATTGTGTGTCTTTTCTCCTTTTATGCACAACCAGTGACAAGAGAGAAATTCTGTAGGAGCAGAATAAAACTCCCAGCAGTTTTCGGTCACCGTTCTGGCCTCTTCTCCTTTGATGAAAGATGCCACCGTGTTTTAGCCTTTCTGGGCTGGACCTGCATGAAGAATGCAGAATTTCCCCCCATGCCGCTTTCACCCTTCACACCACAAAGCCACAGAGCCAGGCTTGCGTTAGATTCAGAAGGGCTCAGCGCCCAGCAGGAACGGTTAAAAGAACGAAGAACGGGAATGAATAAACCAGGATATGGCTCATAAAGGGCGTAACATTCCCACGTTTGGGTAAAGTCACAGGCCCGGAATCATCTCCACGAAGTCAGAAAACCAAGCAATTTTAAGAGGAGGAGGAGGATCAACAGTTGATCAGGTTTTTCTCTGCACTATGCAAACACAGGTCAAGTTTAAAACAGATTTTAGGTTTATTTACTCCTGCGCACGCTGCCCACTTCGCTATGAAAACTTTTGACCCACGGTCTTTTTCTCCATCGCTGAAGCCGGGGCGTCTTCCCACCTTGCCCGCCTCCCCCCTGAAGGTGCCACAACTGACCCACGGTGGTTTTTTTGGCCACCGGGGCTCACACGGGGCAGGTGCTTTGTCGGAAAACGGGGCGCTTACCCTAAATCCTTCTTTTTCCCAGCAGATCCCGCTGAGGAACCTCCGTCCTCAAAGCTCTGAAGTGGCTCCCCTGCAAATCCCGCTGCTTCTCTGCAGGAGGAGACGCCGGATCTTTTCCAAGGGGGGAAAGCTAGGAGAAAACAGCCCCCCCCCCTCTTCTTCTTCTTCCCCAGGCGCGATCGGCCGCAATGCCGGAATAAAAATGAAAAGAGGATCCGGTCGTGTCGCTGGTAAAAGCCTGGTGGGTGGATGGGGGCGAGTGAGTAGAAGCGGGACTGGGGTCCTGGGTGAAACACCCACATACACAGTACTTACACACACACACACACACACACACAGAGAATTACATCCGCCTACCTACTGGACCCCCCCCACCTCCCGGCCTATCCCGGCTAGACTTAAGCGACTGAGAGTTTCAGGCCCCCCCTTTTGGCAGACCGTTTTGCTGTGCTTAGCAGTTTTCTGCTCAAGAGGCTAAAACCAGGGGGAAAAAGAAACAAGCCATTGTTCGGCGTCTCCGCAGAGAAACCGGGACAAAAGACCCGAAGCCGAGACTTTGCGGCTCACTTTGGCACGGTGGCGGAAAAAAAAAACAGGGCAGGGGCTTGCTAGATGCCGTCGGCCAGCGGCCAAGGGACGGCCCTGGGGGGGCACGATGCAAAACCCTCCCCTCCCCCAGATGGTTCAACAGCAGACAAGCTGCCGTTACCTCTGAGCTCGGCTGCTTTGAGGGGAGAAGGCCCGGTCCTTGCTTCTGGGGGAACGGGAAAAGCCATTTTTTAAAAGAATGCAACGTTCAAGAAGGCTTGTCCTCCCCCCACCAGCAGCTCTTGGGGGGTTTGGGGGAAGGGGGGGAAAGAGGGCAGGGTGGGAGTACGAGGAGGATCTGAAAAAACTAGCAGGGAAAGTGGGGTGTGTGTGTGTGTGTTAGGGAGCACAATGGCACCGTCCGGTGGGTGCATTAGGCAGAGCAAACCACGGACGGTGGCAGCTCCAGGGGGCGCTCTTTTTTTTCCTTCCTCTCTTCCCAAGAGGCTGGCAAGTCACCTCCCACCACCCCGTGGTTTTCCTGCGCTCCACACAAGCAGGCCTGACCGGCACAACGTGCAAACACACAACTGCTTGAGCAGCACACACGAGCCCCCCTTAGAGGAGAGGGGTTCCTGGCCAAGGGAAAAACCAAATGGACTTGGAGCCCCCACCTCCAGCTGAGCCGCCGTTCCCAGATCACAACTTTAGCCCGTCTCGGCTTCCTGGCCCCCAAAAAAGCCCCCCAGGGGACAGGAAGTCCTCAACCTACGGCCACAGTTGAGCCCGGAATTTCTCTCGCTAAGAGAGGATGTCCGAGTTTCGCCTTTCTTTTGACGACCTTCCTCGCCAGAGTTGTTAACCGAAAATACGAACCAGTGGCCAAGCACCAGAACGTCAGTCGCGTGACCAGGGGAGACTGCAACGGTCGTCCGTGTGAAAAACGGCCCCTTTTTTCAGGGCCGTTGTAACTTCACAAACGGTCACTAAACGGATTTTTATAAGCCGAGGACTCCCTGTAGATGACAGCCTTACATTTAAACGGGGGGAAAAAGACCCAGAAGGAGATCTGAATTAAATTCAGGAACTCCCCGGTGAGGAAGTGGGGGGATCAAAGAAAGGCACAGAGTGACCTCTACGGAAGGGACAACCAGCCGGTCTCCTGAAAGACGGAAGCCACATCCAGAGTTGCCCTGCACATTTCCCTGCTAAAAATGGTTATTTCCTCCCAAACTTGAGGACTAGGATCTTGCGGGGTGCGGCCTGCCGAGGATGCATTTTAAAAAAAAAAAAAAAAAGATTGCGGGCTTGTGTGCCCTTAGGGCAGGGGGTCTCCAACCTGGGCCACTTTTAAAGACTTTTATGGACTTCCAAATTGAATCATCATCCGCTGGATCCTCTTTTCAAGTTGGAAGTCCCCCCGGTCTTAAAGTGGCCAAGGTTGGAGAGACCCTGTGCCCTCCTCCGACGTGGGCTGGGGGCTTCCTAGCCCAGAAACACTAGAGAGAAGCGGGGGGAAAAAAAGGTGGTCTCACCAGCCTCCCCTTTAATAAAACACAGAAGAAGAAGAGTGTAGCAACAAAAGCAGGGAAAAAAAATATATAATAATAAACAAACCAAGTGAGCGAGACGGGCAGCGGGAACGATCACCATTTACAAGCACAGACGAGGCTGCCCGGCGAGAGGGATTGGAGGGGGGTGGGAGAAACACGGGCGGGGGGGGGGGGG
>NW_020717030.1:5644-29286 GCF_900518725.1 Notechis scutatus | reverse complement strand
ATTCTATTCTTTCATAATTCTATTCTTCCATTATTCTATACTTCCATCATTCTATCCTATCATTATTCTATTCTGTTCTTTCATAATTCCATTCTTTCATAATTCTATACTTCCATTATTCTATACTTCCATTATTCTATTCTATTCTTTCATAATTCTATTCTAATTTTCTATTCTATTCTTCTTTGAGCTCAGGTCTATCTCAGGGTTCTCTCCAAACTTGTGGATCTCAGCTCCCAGAATCCCCCAACCAGCCACCCTAGGGATAGTGGCCAAGTTTGGAGACAAACTGGCTGCGGAATTCTGGGGGCTGAAGTTCTCGACTCTTAAAAAATTGCCAAGTTTGGAGAGACCCCTGATCCACTCCCTCCCCTCTAGTTAAACAAACAACCAAATTGAGGTGTGTTTTTCCCCCTCCCTCCCTCCCCCCGGCAGAAGATGCTCCGGCTACTTCCTCCCAGCCTCCCAGGGGACTCTCACCTTGATCTTCTGCTGGTATACATGGTCATCGTCCGCGTACTCCTTATACAGGACGGTCAACTCCATCCTCTCTGAGACTAAAGGGTTCTGGACAGCAATCTGCAAAGAAAGAGGCTGAATCAACACAACCGCCCAGTGTGGCAACAAAGGCCACGGGCACTTGTTAACACGCTCGTGGCAAACAAGAGATCATCCAAACACACTGCCGGCCGCCACCTAGCTTGAGAAACACACCATCAATAGCAATAACAGTAGCACTTAGACTTACAGTGCTGTGTGCAGCCCTCTCTAAGCGGTTTTACAGAGTCGGCATATTGCCCCTAACAATCCGGGTCCTTGTAAAGACAGTTCTCGACTTAACCCCGGAGTGTTTCTTTTGCAGCGGTCGTTAAGTGGATCACCGTGGTTAAGGGACGACCGTGCTTGTTAAATGAACCCATCGTTCAGCCTTTTTTTTGCCAAGAAACAGATGTAAACACAGCAAAGGGCTGTAAATTTGGGAGGGGGGAGAATTGGAACTTCGGCCATGAGTATCTTCTGGGGGCCTGTCGCAACTTTGAACTGTTGCTAAGGGATTGGTCCTAAGTCCTCCCTGTATCCCATTCAGGGTGGCGGTAGGGAAACTCCCAGGAAATGATGCAGGACCTCAGAGAGGTGCAAGGAAGTGGGAGTGGGCAGAACACAAGGCAGGGGGATCCCTCAACTTTAGCCTGAAGCATGTCCACAAATAACGTGCATGATTTGGGTGGGCCACGAAGCAGAAGACCAGGGCTCACCTCCTGCTGAATGCGGTCCTGTTGGGCCATTATGGCCTCATCGTAGGCCAAGCAATTCACTCCTGAAATGGAAGAGAACAAAACCACGTGAGAATTTGCAATCATCCTCCTGCACTGAGATTAAGGGAGAGAGAAAAAAAAACCACACAAAACCCAAACAGATGTTGTTCCAGAAGCTCTCTCTAATCTTGGCCCTTCCAGATGTGCCGGCTTGCAGTGCCAATAACCAAGAGGCAAGCAAGGCCAGGGGCTGAGCTAAAAGGTTGTCAAAAAAAAATTAAACTCGCCTGGCAAAAATGTCAAAGGGCAACAAGGCAATATTTTTATTTTATTTTATTTTATTTTGCAAAAGAAGAAATCGACACATCCACCCCCTTAATGGGAATTTGTGAAGCAGAATGCTGGATTTTATTTCCGTCTCATGCTTCACATCCAAGACACTATTACATCTTCCATAAATTAAAGTTTTAATAGGCCACGATTTCAAAGAACGCAGATCAGCTTCCAAGGCCGAGCCTGGCTTCCCCGAACGTCTTGAGATTAAAAAACAACAACAAAGCAATTACATACAAAACATCCACCCCACCTTTTCCACAGCTCCTGAGTCTGCAGCCCCCTCTGCGACACTGGGCTCCTAGCGAGGAGGCGCAAGTGGTCGCACAGATGAGGAACTGCCTTGGGTAGAAAGCCCTCCTCGCGGCCCCCCTTTCGGGGCCAGGCGCCAGGGTGGGCTCCATCGGGAACCCTGAACTCCGCTGCCCTCCTGGAAGCCAAGCCTGCCACTCCCAAAGCTGCTCTCTCTTTCTCTCTCTCTCTCTCTCTCTCACACACACACACACACACAAAGCAACCGGCTTGCTGGATGAGCTGCTTTGCAAGCCAGCCAGGCAACCGTTCATCCTTTCCCCTGGCACCGTTGACTCCGCGGCGGCAGCTGCCAAGGCTGCAGAAAACCATGAAACCTGATCTGGGGCCATTCCGTGTTGCGAGGGCTGGGATGCTACTGCAGTGGAGGAGCATCTCTTTTCACACACACACACACACACACACACCCCGCCGCAGCCTGCACAAAACCCCTGGGCCAGATTACAGCCAGCTGGCCTTGCCGCCAAAAACCTTGGACCCAGCGGACACGCAACCCAGATTCATCAGTTAAGAGAGTTTAACAAAATAATAATACTAATAATAATTCCCCAAGGACAGGAGGAACACGCCAGGCTCCATTAAGAAGGGGACGCCCGATCTATTCCTGAGCAAAAGTAGGACAGAGAAAACAGAGAAATATATGTAGGTGAATGGAAAATGTCCCCCCAGGTGCTTTTTCACAAAACACAAACAGGGTTTTCCTTGAAGACGTTTCGCTTCTTGTCTGTCTGAGAAATATGGGCCTCGCTGCTCATCGACGGAACCGATTTGGAGGGCCTTAGGAAGCAAAAATACAGGCAGTCCTTGACTTGCAATAGTTTGTTTGGTGACCATTCAAAGTCATGATGGCACTAAAAAGAAAATGACTTACGACCGTTTTTTTCACAGAGTTACGACCTTTGCAGCATCCCCCCAGAGTCACGTGAACGAAATTCAGACGCTTCGGCAACTGGACTCATATTTATGACAGCTGCCGTGTCCCAGGGTTGTGTGATTTCCCCTTTGGTGACTCTCTGACAACGGGGAAGCCAGATTCACTTAACAGATTACCAACTGCAGTGATTCACTTAACAACCGAGGCAAGAAAGGCCGTAAAACGGAGCAAAACTCCCTTACCAAATGCCTCACTCAACAGCAGAAACGTTGAGCTCGATTGTGGCCGTTAAGTCGAGGACTCCCTGCAGTTTGCATTTATCAATGGAGCCTCCCGGAGGATTAGCTCCATCTTTTTACAATCCATTCTGGAGGAAATCAGATCTGTTCCAGACAAACAGCAACAAAAAAGAGCCAGCCAGCCACGCAACATGGAGTCCTACGCTTCTTTCTGGTAAAGCCAGTTCAAGAGCAGGCAGAGAGCTTTCCCTAACATGGACATTTGCAGAAAACTACTTAATTTCTATTGATTCGATCACTTAAAAACACAATGCAGATGGGACCGTCTGACCTTGTCTGGGCTCCGATTCGTCCTTAAATGAGAGAGAAAGAGAGAGAGAGAGAGAGAGAAGAAAAAAAACTAGTAGCAGACCACTTCTATCCTATTGCCAAGAAAAACAACATGAGGTCATCTAGATTTGAGCTGGACTCACTGCAGACTTTACTTTTTAACAACTAAATTGGCAAATTATCGGGCAGCAGCTGCCAGCTCAGGCAGCTGATACACAAAACTTTAATCGAATACATACTCGTCCCACTCTGGGGCTAAGTAACTTTATGCAAAGCACAGAAAAACCTGTACATGGTAGTAAAGAAGAGGAACTGAAAGTCTGAGATAAAGGAAAAAGAGGATCAAGTTTAAGTTAGCAACATCCCCGTACTCCTCAACACTTTTCTTCCCTAACCAAATGTTGCCTTCTCCCCTTTCTGAATAAATTGCCTTTTGTGCTTTATCGCCTCTCTCATGCACTCCAAATGAACATACCTTGCTGAATATCCCTCCCTGCAGTACATTCACACAGCTACCTATATATTTCTGTTTCACAATCCATATTCTCGCTATATGGCCAAACCACCAGCCGCTTGCTTGCTTTTATTCCACCCCACAAATATTTAATATCCGTCAATTCCTGACCCCCTTTTTTTATTTTTAATGCAAGTTTTCCTTAGTGCCTTCCTTGTGTTCAACTGCTCCGCATGTTTCTCCTGACATATATAAACTCTGATTTCTGGAAAGAAAGTCAGCAAAAACACACATGATACCGTTGCATCCTTCAACAAACACTAAAGAGGGGATTTCCCAACCTGGTGACTTCAACCCCCAGAATTCCCCAGCCAGCATGTCTTTAAGCCCAGGCGTCTTAAAGTTGATACGGTTGGGAAACTCTGCATTAATCTTCTTAATAAACAGTAATAACCACTAGTTTTCTCTCTCAGCTTTTCCATTCATTCATTCAATTGGTATAGCCGCCACTAACTCTGGACAGCAAACTCATAAACAATCTTTGAAAATTTCTTTATTTCTCGTCCCTAAAACGTCCAAAGCACCCAAGTTTATTTATTTCTTCCGGCTTTTCATCAATTACGTAGAGTGTGCAATTGTTCACTCCATTTTCCCCATTCAGACGCAACTACCTTGTTTCTTTGTTACATTGATTTTCAGTTCCACATTTCTTCTTCCATTTCACAATCTTCCTGCAAATCAGCCAATAAGGCAACGTTCATATCCCAATCGGCGCTATTCTCAGACCACAATTTCTTGCACATTTTATCCATAGATGTATTAAAGAGCCAGTCTACCCACCCATTCATTTCTTCCCATCCACTCATTAATTTTACTTGATAATTTTCCCTGGATCACAATCATGCAGAACGTTGTACAGTTTTTTTTCCCAGCGTCCCTAATCAGTGACATTAATTCATCTGTTTATACCAACGCTTTCATTTGTAATTACATCAACGCCTGCTTCACTAACATGCATTCATCAACTCCACACAAGACTTAAATCATCGTCATTCAGATTATATTGTTGCCTATTTTTATTTCACCCATTACATTATAAATTATAGTATAGCAGGGGATTGGATTAGAAGACCTCCTAGGTCCCTTCCAACTCTGTTATTTTGTATTATTTCATGCTTTTTAACCATTTATTCCTCTTATATTTCAAGTCACAATTTTCTACCTAGCATAGTTAGAACCATATTCAGGTCCACACTAATCCTTGACTCAAGGTTTTCACAGAATGCTTTTTATAAATATTAAAAACGTGGAGCAAGTGACTGTTTAATCCGTGCATTCATAGTAAAGAGAGAAAGAGACTACAGTATGTACTGCATGCATCAATTGTAAAGACAGAAAAAGAGTAGCCTGCCACATTTTGGCCAGGATGTTACAAACACAATAAAGTTCAGCTTCACTCCAAGCTTATTTCTATTATTCTACTACACAAACTGCAATCTCTAATATAGAGATTGTCTTATAAGGCAACATTATGTTGCTTGCAGCCCAACAACTCAGAGACAAAAGGGATCAGTTATGCACACTTTAAATGAAAAAAATTACATTTTTGAAAAAACACTTTAACGAAAACCAGTGTCTGCGGGTGTGTGTGTGTATGTGTCATAATTTGAAGTGTGAGGAATATGAGCAGAAAACAGATAAGATGGATAAAAAGGAAAGGGTATTCCTGGTTGTTTTCAGACAACATGCCAATCCTCTGGCTCTATTCAGGTAACATGCTATACCTGAGCAAATAAAACAACTCCTGATTTAATCAGAGTGCCTAGAACCTGAAATAAACCTGACTGTATTAACCCACAGCCATTGTTTTCAACACTGAGACTTCAGCTCAAAATACACTGTCCACAAAACACACTCCTTCATTCGTTCAAAATTTAAAAAGCAGATCACGGCATAAAGCGGTGCACCAAACACAGAACCTGTTAAGACAAGCAACGTTCCCATAAAAGACTGATTCATGCAATATATAAAGTGATGGATGAGCACCCCATTGGGGGGGGTGTTAGAATCAGAAGAAAACAACATCTAGTTTGCAAATTATTTCAAGGGAGCAAACTCGAACAAGGGGGCTAAATTTTATCTCCTAATATTTGGGGGTAAAGAGCGAGGGAGAATAATGCCAAGCCTCAAAAGGAACAAAGCAAGGTTAGAAGGAGCAAACTCAAGCTGTAAATGCAGATAAAGGGATTTTCATGCACGTTTCCCACATTCCCAGATTCCTGGAGTTGTGAGTGCTCCATCACTAAAGGTTTTCCAGAAGAGATTGGACAACCATTTTGTCTGAAATGGTGTAAGGTGTTCTGATCCAGCAGAGGGTTGGACTGGAACAGGGGTCGCCAACCTTTTGGACCTCATGGATCACCAAAGTCATAATTTTAAGTCCTGCGGACCACTAGTATGAATTTTGACTGACGTGGCTTGCTGACGTTTTCCCAGGGTCTCTGCAGAAAGGAGCAGAGACCCTGGGAAAATCCCCCCCAAAGTCTGAAGGAAAATTCCCCACCCCATTTTCCTACCGATCAATCATTCTTTATTTGGGATCGCAGGATACCAGCTCCAGCTCCGTTCTCAGGGGGAGAGAGAGACTTTTGGCTTCATGCAAGGAAAGCAGCAGAAGCAGCAGAAGTCTTTCTTTCTTTGCGCAAACTCCGCCGGAAATGAGTCTTTGCCGGCTCAGCCTCTTGGAGTAGGAGGCCTTGCAGGGTCCCAAAGGCTCATTTATGGCAGAGTTTGGGGCAGAGAAAGACAGACTTTTGCTGCTTTCCTTGTGTGCCGCCAAAAGCAGAAAGAAGCAGCTGGGTGGCCAAGCCAGGTGTGTGGGGTGAGTGGGGCAAGTTCCCCTCCCTACGTCCTTTTCCCCCCTCCCCTCACTACCTCGTGTTGTTTGCAATACAAGCGATGCAAGCCTTGTGTTCCCACGGGCCATGTGGGCAG
Organism: Notechis scutatus; assembly: GCF_900518725.1. Next base: position 22,494 of record NW_020717030.1, on the reverse strand, counting down.
CGCAGCCTTGTGTTCCTGCGCAGCCTGGATTAATTGCTTTGGGAGTGACATTTCTCTGCGGACCACCAACATTCTCTCACGGACCACCAGTGGTCCCCGGCCCACTGGTTGGCGACCACTGGACTAGAAGGCCTCCACTCCAAGGTCCCTTCCAACTGTTATTCTGTAGACTCGCCCTATAAGAAAAGGGTTGGGCTGGGGAAACCCACTTAAACCAGATGCAACCCCCCCACCCAAGGTTATTACTATAAAAGATAATATTTGCAGCACAGGTTTGAAATGAGGATTGGCTTGTTTATCTATGTATATGATTACCTGTTAGTCTTTCTACAATGTACAACTATGAGTACTGATAAAAGAATATTTGTAGCTCAGGGTTGGGTTGAAGGATCCTTGGGGCTCCTTTCCATGCAGATGTTTCATTAACAGACTAGGTAACATCATCAGTGCTAGAAGGGATAGAGATTTGCTGGAGGGTGGGGGGGAAAGAGGAAGGAGACTATGGTGGCCTTGGTGCTCTATTGAGTTTGGTGGTTTCCTTGCAGACGTCTCGTGACCCAGCTAGGGAACATCATCAGTGCCAGAAGAGAGTGGGCTTTGCTCTGAGTTTATCCACTTGTATATAAAGTGGACAGAAGGGAATGTTTGCACTCAGGGCTTTCTTGGGTGGGTCCTTGGGGCTCTCTGAGCTGGCTCGTTTCCATGCAGGCGTTTCATTACCGGACTAGGTAAGGTCACCAGGGAATGGAGGAGGAGGAGGAAGGGGACTATGGTGGCCTTGGGGCTGTCTGAGCTTGGGCGGGGAGGGCTTTCCTTGCAGACGTCTCGTGACCCAGCTAGGGAACACCATCAGTACAGTACCTCCACCAGGGTGCAGCCGGGAAGGCGACGCCTCCATCATTCCCCCCGCGGGGCTCCGGGGCTCCTACACAAGCCCCCACCACCACCACCCCGGCCTTCCTCAGCGCCCATCATCCCCAGGGCTGGGGCGGATGGGCCCCGCAGTCATCCCGGCCGGGCGCCGGCACGAGCCCCTTCCTCGCCAGGGGCGCCGGGCGGGACGTTTCCATGGCGACGGAGACGGCCTTTGGGGGTGGGGGGAGCGGCGGGAGGGGGAAAGGTGGCGGTTCCCAAGGTGACCGAGGGCGGCCGGAGCCCGTCCCGGGCCGAGCGCGCCGTTGCCAAGGAGACCGAGCTGAACGGGCGGGGGGGGGGGGGAAGGGGGGGGGGGCTTGCTGGGGGGGGGGGGGGGGTTCGGAAGAAGAAGCCACCCGACTAATGCGGCCTCCCAGACGGAAGGGGCCTTTGCCCCAGTTCACAACGCCCGACGCGCCCTCCACTCCACCCGAGGACCAGCGGATCACCCCGCCCTCACCGTCCGTGTCCCCTCCGACGGGCTCCGGTTGTTGTTGAGGCTCCTCCGCCGCCATCTTCCCGCTGGCAACCCTGCAGAGAAGAGGCGCTTCCGGGTCGGAGGCGGGCGCCGCCCCGGAAGCGCTTAGGCCGCCTTCTCTTTCCATGGCAACCGCCGCCCCCTCGGCAACATAATGAAGCGCTGGGGGAGGAACGAAGGAAGGAAGGAAGGAAGGGGCTCTCCCGCCCCTCCCACCGTCTGACTCCCCCACCCCTCGCCTCGCCCTCCCCACAATGGAGGAAGGAGGGGTCGCCATGCCGGCGCTTGTGAGGCCATCACAACACAGGCCGCATGGGCGCCCCGGCAGCTGACGTCACTTCCTGGCCACGCCACGCCCCCCACGTGCTCCCTTCCCCAATCCAAGGGATTCCAAGGCTCATTTTGCAAAAGGGGAAAAGCCGCTGCAGGAGATCCTGGGGGGGGGGGGGGGGGGGGGAAATAGATGATTGATAAGATTCGGTTAGATTATAGATGGATAGAAAGGCATAGATGATGGCTGGATAGATAGAAGAGAGAGAGAGACAGGTAGGTAGGTAGAGATGATTGATAGGTAGGTAGATAAGATAAAAAGATGATGAATGGATAGAAATAAAGCTGGAAAGATGGACGGAGATAGATGGATGAATGGATAGAGATCGATATTTTAAAGCGGCCCTCACTGCACCAACCCTCCAGTCCAAAGGGGCTTTTTGATTAAGACCAATCCTCCAAATTGCTGCAAACAACAGATTAATAACAGATCCCACCTCCCTCCATTTCCATCTTTTAGTTATAGTGGATAATTGTTATTTTCATGGTGTTGTGTTATTAAATATGCTTTTTTGTATTGTTGGCTTTTTATCATGGTTAAAGCCGCCAAGAGTCGCCGTATGAGATGGACGGCAAGCAGATTTAATAAATATATAAATAAACGTGTCTGTAGGCTTTGAGCAGAGAGGGTGCAAGGTCCGTTCCAACCCTGTTGTTCAATGAGGTCCTCAAACCATATGGGATGGAAACTGTGTGTGTGTGTGCGTGTGTAAAATGCTATTTTCCAAATTGCATTCCTCAGTTCCTGACATTTCAAACACCACACATCTTCAACTTGTTGAGAAACACTGTTCTGACTTTTTGGTACAGCTTACTACACTACAATTTAGGTTTTAGGATTTCTTTTTTAAAATCCTGATATATTTTTTTATAAATAACCCAAGGCAGCAAAGATACCTGATATTCTGCCACCCTCCTTCTATTTTCCGCACAACAATCCTGTGAAGTGGGCTGGGCTGAAAGCGAAGGACTGACCCAAAGTAACCCAGCTGGTGTTCGTGCCTTGCTTAAGGCAAGACTAGCGCTCTCTCCATTTCCTGGTTTCTAGTCTGGTGCTTTCACTGCTAGACGAAATTGGTTCTAATTACAGTACATGGTTCCTACCACTGTAGTTTGCAGGCCACAATGTTGTTTGCCAAAGGTGCAAGAAAGCAGGGGAGGGAACAGTCTCCTTTGGCATGAGCCATTAGCCCTGCTGCTGAATATGGATTGATCACTTGAGTATTCTTCATGTGTGACTACAGTATTTTTAAGGCAAGTCCAACGTATCATAACCCTTTGCCTCTTTCCGAAATATTTGCCCTGCCATATGCAAGATGTGGGACATCTTCACAATATTTCAATAGCTCAATATATCCCAGATGAAAGCTGTTTTTGCTGCACTGGACCCTTAAAGTGGTTTTTTTTTTAAAAAGCAAATATAATTTCAGCAACATTGAGATCTATGTTAATTGGTTCTACCACAGATCAGCGCTATAATTAAAACACTAATTAAATTTGCTTATTCACAGCTAAATGGAAGCACTCCAAAATGTGTGGGTTTTTTCTATCAGATTACACAAAGAGTTAGACAAAACTATTGCAGAATTATTTATAATTAGGAAACATTTATTCAGATTGTCAACTTATCCCTTCCTTTTGCAAATTTTGCATATAAAATTGTTTACTATCCATTTCAAGCAACCCTTTGGTGAAAACAAGCAAAAATTAAAGAAACATGGAAATAACATTTAAAGGCTTTTATTAACATCAAAGGAATTATTCAATGTTATTATAATTATTCAAATTATTTGAACATCCAGGAAAGCAAAATTCAGGGACTTTTCCTTAGGAAACTCAAGACAACATATTTCAAAACAAAAATCAATATAATTATTCTATAGCCTTTTTGCAACTTGTAAAAAACAGGAAAAAAAGTGATCTATATCTATAAAAGCATGCTAAAACCAGATTGCAGTTTATTTCTGGCTTAATCTCATATGTCCATTTAACTATAAAGGTTTGAAAACATGGTTTATTCCACACTGTGTGATAACTAACCAATATGGTTTAGCCACAAAACCATCATTAAAATAAACCCGATCAATACTGCACTGTACATTCAGTCTATAAGAACCATTAGTTTGCTTAGATTTGTTAACACATTTAAGCAAACTATATTAATTTATGAACATTTTGCCAATCCAGAGATTTTATTGTAGACCCAATGACTTGAACAGTCCTCAAAAAATAAAGGCAGCTCACATATCCAGGCATCACTAAAAGCGAAGTATGAGTCCAATTTTACAATATTGCTTGTTCACAATTATTTGGAAACACTGCAAAATAATTCTTCCATAATAGATGCTTATCGCTAACCTACACTCGGGTTATTATCTTGGATCTTAGCTGTATATACTTTATATATTTTCGTCTATTTACCTCTAATTGTCTCTGTTCAGATATTTATCCCTCAAACATCTTTAATTAAGAGTGAATTACTCTTGAATAAGGTAATATATTAATGGGAGAATTGCACCACCTGCCTCATCCTCCACTGGGGGACCTGCCTGATTTCATGACTCCCTTCTCAGGGCGACCCCTGGCCCAATTCCCCCCCCCCCCCCCCCCCTCCTCCCCCCCCCCTCCCTTCTCCACTCAGTTCCCCCCAAGAGACTCATCCAAGCTCCCCTTCAGTCGTGCAGGACTACAAACCCCATCATCCTCTGCCAGGAGGGCTACCTGCGACATGTCTACACCCCTTGGCCCTGGAGGGCTCAAGGATGGGAGCGGCCGGCCCTGAAGCCTCCGTCCTCGGTCTCTCCTTGAACCGACGCCGCTGCTGCGAGAAGCAGCTTTCTATCCTCCACGGCCAAAGCCGGAAGATTAAACCAGAAGCCGCTCCAGCCGGCACACCATAGAGCAAGCTAAGGAAAGCCGGTACTTCCGCTGAAAAGAGTTGCAGTTCCTCCATTGGCCAATGCTAAGATTCCATAGAGAACCAGGCATGTGTAGAACGTATTTCCGGCGAGGCAGGCTAGCAGGTGACCTACACTAGGATCAAGGACCCATAGAGTAAGGCCGCTCTAGCCGCTAGCAAACCTCTGAATGCACCGCCTGGATTCACAAACTGTGTCAAAAGTCCTTGGCGCACTTTTTCAAACTTTTAACAATATATATATATCACGTCTGAATTTATACCCCTTTGAGAGGATGGTGAACGTGCTCATGTAGGCTTGAATTATTTTCTTCTGGAATTTGGGGGGAATTTTACAAAACGATGAAGTTTCTTTTCTTTGACAGTTGTGGGAGGGTTTGCAAACAGGCATCCGAACAATTTCTAGCCATTAACATTGAAGATGGATCCAATCCTAATTTTTCCAATTACACAAACACGCAGGTGGTTGTTGGAAAAGGCACATACAGGTCGCCTTTGACTTTGAACTGTTCATTTAGTGACCGTTTGAAGTACAATGGCACTGGAAAAAGTGACGTGACCACTTTTCACTCTTACAACCCATTGCAGCATCCCCGTGGTCACCTGATCCAAACTCAGATGCTGGGCAACTAACTCGTATTTATGATGGCTGCAGAGTCCTGAGGTCATTGATTACCCTTTGTGTGGTCAATGCAGTCAATGCAGAAGCCAGGCTCACTTAACAACCGTGTCACTTAAGGTCACAACTGCAATGATTCCCTTAACAACCATGCCAAGGTTGTAAAACGGGGTGAACTCACTTAATAACTCTTTTGCTTAGCCATGGAAATGTTGTTCACAATTGTGGCCGTTGTCAGTGTTTGGAATATGGCTTCCAAAGCTGACAGCCGTAAGTCAAGGACCACCTGAACAGGTTTTCCAATCCACTTCCACTGTAGTTTCCCCTCTCCGTTCAGCCAGCATCTCTCCCTCCTGACGTCTTTCAAAGGCAGCCAAGAGTATATAGGAAAGACAACATTCTGTTTGGCTTTGCTTCCAAAAAGGAGACTGTCACTTATCCAAGTGACGAGGGAGGGAATCCTTGCCAGCCAGGGCCGCAATTATGAGAAATACACCAGCCTAAGACATGCCAGTAGCAGAAAGGTTAGCCTGCTCCTTGGAGACTGCCAAAAAAATGATCACAAGTTGCGTCGACTGCTAAAGAAACCGGCACTTTTGAAAGAGAAAGGAAGGCAAGCAAGGGTGGTGGGTTGTCTTGGTTAGGCAAGCTTTAACCAGAAGAGGGTTGACTTTCTATCAAGGTTACACCTTGGAGTTGGTGACAAGATGCAAACAAACATCAGTGCATGAAACGACCCATGTGTTTTATTTCCTTGCTGGTGGAGACAGCCACGCTCGATGGGAACTTTGGAAGAGTCTATATAATTTATAAAGGTAAAAGGTTCCCCTCGCACATCCGTGTTAGTTGTTTCCGGCTCTGGGGGGGCGGCGCTCGTCTCCGTGACAAAGCCGAAGAGGAGCCAGCGCTGTCCGAAGACGTCTCCGTGGTCATGTGGCCGGCAGAACTAAACGCCGAAGGCGCACAGGACGCTGTGACCAAAGGGCTCCCTATTTTTCTACTTGCATTTTTGACATGCTTTCGAACTGCTAGGTTGGCAGAAGCTGGGACAAGGAACGGGAGCTCACTCTGTTCCGCGGTGCTCGGGATTCGAACTGCCAACCTGTTGACCTTTCTGATCAACAAGCTCCGTGTCTTACTCTCTGAGCCCCTATATATAATTTATATCCTGCCTTTATTATTTTTACAAGTAACTCAACAATGGCAAACCTCACAATGTTCCTACTTTTTACCCCTCTCCCAACAACCCTGTAAGGCAAATGGGGCTGGGAGAGGGATTGGCCCAAGGTCACCCAGCCGGCTTTCATGCCTAAGGCGGAACTAGAACTCACCGTCTCCTGGTGATTGGCCCAAAGTCATCCAGCTGGCTTTCATGTCTAAGGTGGGACTAGCTTTGTAGCCAGGTGCTTTAACCACTAGGCCACAAATTGGAGGAAGCCCACTAGTTTACAGTAGTCATTCAATTAAATTGATTGAACATCGTTCTTAACCTGTGGGTGGCGGAGAATAAGCTATCAGACCTATAAATGCTCCTTTGCCAAGCCTTCTCAGATAACCTGGCTTGTTCCGTGTGTGTGTGTGTCTGTCTTTGAATGGAAGTCTCAACAGAATACTCTCAGATAATCAGATAAGAACCAACATTTATTTCTGCAAGGTTCTTAACTGATCCTTATCTTTGGCTTTTATTGCTTATATCCATTTATTATCAAGTATTATCTCTAGGAAGGCTGTTCACTCCTCCCTGGGATGAGACAAGGTAATTAATAAAAGTATTCAGGGACTGTGTTTTAAAAAAATATATTGTTTTTGACAGCCAGGGGCAGGGAACAAGATGGTGAAATGTTGAGTCCAATTACTGGCAGGGAGCAAGACTGGCCAAGCCTTAGAGGTGCCAAGAAGCTGGCCTTTTTTTTGTTGTCAGCTAAGCTGCAAGGTGGGATTCTCTGGCAGATACGTTTCAGCTTCCAGACAAAGGAAGCTGCCAGGGCAGAAGATAAAACTGCAGCTGTGTTTGCGTGATACATCTGCCCCTAGTGAAACTAACCATTGTTTGTGCAATTAGCCCAATTTTCTGGACCACACACCGTGAGTCATTACATAATCATCTGGCTGGCTTACCCAATTGCCAGGGAAAAATAGTATGCTGGCTGCTTGTCAACCTCTCCTTAGCTCAACGTTTCTATTTTTAGCTTATTCTGGCAGGTCTCAGGTGGCAAGAGCAGCCATGCTTTCTGGGCCATCCTGCCAGCAATTAAACCATCTTTGGATGGAAACTATTGATTCAACTAGGGCCCTGCTCTCCACAACCGCATCCGCTAAGCCAATGTCTCTCAACCGTGGCTACTTGGAAGAGGTCTGGACTTCCAACTCCCAGAATTCCCCTGTGCGCATATGCATGGACTTCAACTCCCAGAATTCAGAAAGAAAAGGCTTAGAGTTACCACATCGAAAGCTTATTTTCGACATACAAAGGGATCTCTTCCATATTTTTTTCTGCTTGCATCTCACTTGCATTTGCAAACTCAAATACCCGTTTTTTAAAACAGGCCTTGGGAGGATGAGAGTCAGCATCCAATAGAACAAGAATGAAAACACCTGAACCAAAGAACAGAATTGGTGGTTTTTCATTTGGCTTTTTATAGTGGTGCACAGAAAAGTATTCTGATGGGAGAGAGAGAAACTTATCCAATTGTTCAATACAAAAAAAAAACCCTGGACTATAATGTTTAGGGAAAATAGAGCACCACAGCACTCTTTAAAAAAAGAGCCACAGAATGCATCACAAAGGAACAACCCACTGGAGATCAAACAGAATGTTTATTTTGAAAAACAAGACAAACTGCACCCCCTCCCCCCATTCCAGTTAACCCTTTTCATTTAAAAAAAAAAAAACAGGCTGTTCCCTTTTATTCCAGCAAAAGTTGCTGGTTTTATAAGAGTAGTTATTTTGAAATTTGTTCTGTGAAACAAAACTACCCCAAAATGCAAAACATAAAAATAAAAAAGAGGCAACACCCACTAGATATACAAAAGTATCATTTCAGCTTCAAAATGTAAAGTATTTTGCATGCCACACTCAACATGCTCGATCACCTTTCCCCCCTTTTTTGGGAGGGGAGGGGGAGAGAAATCCATCAATGGAGAAGTCTAAAAAGAAAATCAAGGTGTTGATTAAACCAATGTATATTTATGGGATCGTCGTGTATGCTGAGAGTTTTTAGTCCCGAAACCAACGGACTAGAGGATCCCCTAAACAAATAAGGACACACTCCTAGTGAACTAGAATGATTTGCTCTTGCACAACTGCTTCTACTGGGAACTTTCAGACAACAAAACCGCTCCAAGTGGCTTCTAGCACAGCTGGCTCAGAAGAAATCATGCCATTTTATTTAAGCTCCGTCAGACTTGGGGACTGACCAAGAGCAGGCTGCGTGGAGTAATCCGGATACTGCCCTCCAACACACAAGGAGGGAAGTATAACCAGAGGCACGTTATACTTAGGATCCTGTTCTAAAAATCTGTGTGGATCCCTCCTCCTCCTCCTCCTCCTATAAAGCCCAGAGTTGCTTTGATATACACGCCTAAAGAAGATCTTCCCAGTAATGGATTTAGAGGAAGTACATTCTTTTTAAAAACCTGCTGTGGGTTCTCCGACAAAACTATCAACCCAGGGTTGCAAATGATTCAAACCCCAAAGTGGGAAACAGCTCCAGAAGGAACACAGAACCATCTCAAAAGTCGCCTTGATACGCCACCCCCAAAGTCTATCCTTCATCCACAGACAACGGGCTCGCTATTCTTGTCAACGCCTTTTGGAAAAACGCCACGGAAAAAGAAAAAGAAGGGAAAAGACAAACCCCCTCGCAAGATTCCCACCTTCAGTTCAAGGCTGCAGGGAAGCAAGAAGAGGCCTCAAAGTACGGCTCGGCTTTGATTGAAAGGACCCTCCTATAGGGAGGAAGACCTCGGTTCCCGGGATCCGGGATGTGACCCGGGAGTTCTGTCTTCCTTGACTTGAGGACGCAGCAAGAATGTGGAGAGGCCCGGGGGGGACGGTCGAGAGAAGCCACGAGGAAGGCACACGTCTGACGTTGGAGGGCGGGCGATGGGTTATTTCGGAGGGGCGCGAAGGAGCACCTCAGTGGCAGCAGCCCCCACACGGAGTGCCCAGGTGAGCCTGCTGGCTCTCGCCAAATTTGGTCCTCCGGCTGAGGATTTCGTAGGAGCAGTCTTCCCCACAGCAGCCAGACATGCTCGGTGAGGTATCGTCTATTTCAAATCTAAAGGGTCACGACAATTTATTTATTTTTTAAAAGCAGGCCCAGACATAGACCTTCCAGCTGGTGTTTTATCAATAGATGTTAGAAACGGTTTGGCGTCGGTCAAAATAATTTTAACAGGGTGAACGCTCTGATCTAAGCAAGGAGGCGATGCGTGAAAAAGGTGGGTTTTTTTTAAAACCCAGCAATCCCCTTGTTCTTCCTGCCTTGGAAAAAGATAACAATTAAATCAAATCTTTTACTTACTGTAAAGCTTCTCTGAAGAACTGATTGGCTCCGTGGTTATGTTTGAAGACTGTTAACATGACCTTCTTCATCTGTGTGCTAAGAAAAGTCAGGGAGAGCCAAAATCAGAAGAGGATGAGAGAAAAACGGGAAGGAAAAGCAAAAAAAAAAAAAAAAAGGCAGTATAGTTCCTAAGAAGCTTCATCTTTTGGATTAATTTCTAGTTCTGTACAAAAGGAGAAATTAAACACACTTCAATGTATTTATCCAAGAATGATCCTATTCTCTTTCCATGTGGCACATGAAGCGTTATTGCCACTGAATTTTAATTCCCACAGCACTGCAAATCTTAACAAATCTAATCCAATACTAATTGCTTAAGTAGAAGTCAAAATCCTGTTTTAAAATCCAAGCATTTTGAAGGAACCAGTAATGAAGCTGTTATATTTGACGTATGTTAAGTGTGCCTGGTTTTGCTTGTGGATTGTGGCTCTACTCCTTATAATTGCAGGGCTGTAAAAAAATGCAGTGTTGTATTTCCTTATCAGTACATCAATCGTGTTAAGTTTAGGAAAGAATAAATTAAGAGATATATTGAGCCCGCTCATGGCTAAGTTAAAACTGTAACATTCAGGTTGGAATATCACAGGTTTTAATGTGGAGAGTTAGTCTTGTTAAACTTCAATAAAGTTTGCCCCAAAGAGATTGGCGTGTGTGGCTCAACAGTTAAGACGCTGGACTTGTCAACTGGAAAATCAACAGCCCAGGTACGAGACCCGAGCACTTTGTGACGGGGCGAGTTCCCATCTTAGCTTCAGCTCCTTGCCAACCTAGCAGGTTGAAAGCATGCAAATGCAAGTGGATAAATAGGTACCACTTTGGCAGGAAGGTCACAGCACTCAAAGACATCATGATGGCCACATCACCGCGGAATATGTCTTTGGACAGCGCTGGCTTTTTACAATCAGCAACTACTAGCAGAGTAAAATCCGCAGGGAGACTGGGGTGATTTGTAGAAACTATGGGAAAGCACAACCCTACCTATTTGCCACAAGCTGCAGGATCTGAATTAGAAACTTGCCAAGTCCTTTCCTTCTTGCTTTGCTTTCCAGCTGTATTTCATAGCTAGAGCAAAAAGAGAGAGAAATAAGTAAGCATATATCAACATCCCAGCAGTGCCATCTAAGATCTTTGTTATTGCCATTGAAGTACAAAATGCCGAATTTGGAAACACCTTCCAAAGACTTTGCCCCTATTTAGGAGAAGGGAACATCTTTCAATCAAGCAAAAACAAAAACAAAACAAAAACCATAAAACATTTCTTTTAATTTGAAATCAGTGCTTGCAACTATTTAAATAACTAAATAAATACTGAAAGCTTGCTTGGAGATCCAGTGACTGATAAGCTTGAAACAAGAAGACCAAATAGAGATGAAAATAACTGACGAAGTGCCAAATATGGGGGTTATGTGAAACGCACTTAGGGGTCACGTTAAAGGGGCATGGTTGGCATACAGCACAGATTTTTGGTTTGTTGTGTTTTGCAGGCACAAATTCTCCTTTCCATCCTAGAGCCTTGGTGGCGCAGTGGTTAGAATGCAGTATTGCAGGCCAACTCTGCTCACAGCCTGGAGTTTGATCCTAACGGGGCTCAAGGTTGACTCAAACCTTCCATCCCTCCGAGGTCGTTAAAATGAGGACCCAGATTGTTAAGGCAACAGACTGACTCTGAACACTGCTTAGAGAGGGGCTGTAAAAGCACTGTGAAGCGGTATATAAGTCTAAGTGCTACTGCTGTTATGTTCCACTCTACTCTGCATTTTTTCTGCACTCTATTCCATGCCATTCCTTTCCATATGTTCTATTCCGTACTTTCTATTCCATTCCATTCTATTAATTCTATTCTATTACTATTCTATTATTGTTCATTTCTATTCTATTCTGTTCCATTTTTCTATTCCATTCCATTAATTCTATTCTATTAATTTTTATTCTATCAACTCTTATTCTATTAATTCTTATTCCATTCCTTTCCCATTTCATTCCATATTTTCCATTCCATTCCACTCCATTCTATTAATCCTCCTTCCATACCATTCTATTTCATCCCGTCCCATATTTTCGGACCTTCCAGCCTGAGGAAGCCGGCAATCCAGTAGCTGAAATCCCAAGGGAGAAGCCCTACCAATAGAGAACCTCCTCTCCGTATTCGACGTCAAAGCGGAAGTGTGAGAACGCCACAGGAAGGGAGCCGTTTTCCAAAGCGATTAAGTACCAAGCCCGGTCATCGGTCATTTCGTCCCGTTTTTCCCGGTCTTTCCAACCCCACTCGCTCTGCTCATACCTTTGAAGGAGGATAGGAAAAAAAAAAGAGAATCGAGAATGTCCTTCAGGATGGGATCAACCTCCTTCTATTCAGGGGAGCCGGGAATCCTTGTGTAGTGATCCTTTTCAGAAGCGCCTCTGATCCTTGGTCTCCATAGAGACACTACAGGTAATCCTTGACTGACAACCATTTAGGTTCACTGACCGTTCGAAGTTACAACACTGAAAATTGACATACCACGGATCCTTGCACAGGTCGTCCTCAACTTATAACCACAAGGGAGCCCAACCTTTCTGTTGTGAAGTGAGACAGTTGTTAAGTGAATTTTACCCCATTTTATGGCCTTTCTTGCCACAATTGTTAAGTGAATCCCTGCAGTTGTTAAGTTAGGAACACGGTTGTTAAGTGGATCTGGCTTCCCTTGTTGACTTGGCTTGTCAGAAGGTCGCAAAAGGGGATCCCGTGACCTTGGGACACTGCAACCGTCGTAAATACGAGTCAGTTGCCAAGCGGCTGAATGTAAATCACATGACCATGGGGATGCTGTAATGGTCATAAGCGTTTTAAGTCACTTGTAAGTCACTTTTCCAGTGCTGTGGTAACGTAGAACGGTCATTAAACAAGCTGCTATTAAGCCAAGGTCCACCTTGTACTTTTGAGCATTTTTTTCCTCTCTCTTGCCAACTAAATATTTTGGCTCTTGAACCAGAAGTGTGAGATTGAACTACCTTTTTGCTCATACCACAATTGCTGGTCATGGCTGCCCACCAGCCTCCCCTTATCCTTGGGTACCCTTATGGCAGGGGTGGGATTCAAATTTTTTAACAACTGGTTCTGTGGGCATGGCTTAGGTGGTGGGCGTGGCTTGGTCATGTGACTGGGTGGACATGGCTTGGTGGTCATGTGATTGGCTGGGCGTGGCCAACTCAATATCACTCACATCGAGGCGCGCATCTCCTCGCCTGGCCTCTCATGACTGTTGGGGATGCTGCAACAGTCATAAGTGTGAAAAATGGTCATAAGTCACTTTTTTCAGCGCCATTGTAACTTTGCTCACTCCACACAAGCAAAGTACCAGCAAAGGAGGGGAAAAAAACTCCAGAGAAGTTCCTGAGACCGGAAGTCTAGTCCCGCCAAGAATGTAATAAGGGTTAACGGAGAGGCAGTTTCTGTAAGCAACACCAGAATGTTTCCTTCCTGCCTTCCTTACAGGATTAGGCCAGTAATTTCTTCTAACAACCAGTTCTCAGAACTGCTTAGAATGTTAACAACCCGTTCTGGTGAATAGGGGCGAACTGGTAGAATCCCACCACTGCCTTATGGACTTACAAGGTCTGCATGTTTGTTTTGGTCAGCTCAAACGCCCAGTCAAGAGTCGCCGGTTCCAAACTGGAGACGCGTTTGCACTCGATGGAAACATTCAGGCTGTAACGAAAAGAGAGCAAAAGGAAGAAAGAAAGAACAATATGTGATTAGGATTACTTGTGGAAATGCAATTAAAACTGGGGGTTGTGAGATAGGAAATGCCAAGCAGGACAAGAGTGAGGCTTTGCCATGATTTTATCGCAGAGGGAGAGGCCTGAATTCGAATCTCTCCCCTCAAAAAAAGGACAGGGACCTTTCACTCACCCATTTCTGTCGTATTTCTTGAACACAGGAAAAGCTTCCAAGGGGTCTCCCAGCTGTACAAAGAAAGGAAGTCATTAGACAAACTACAACGTTGATGTCAAAACACTGAGGCAGTGCTCTATCTCTGAGGGGCTGCCCCAAAGAAGAGGGGGTCCACCTGTCCCCCAAAACACCTGAAGGCAAAACAAGAAACAATGGATGGAAAAATAATCAAGGAGAGATCCAGACTAGAGAAATTTCCTGACAGTGAGAACAATTTATCTGTGGAATAAACTGCCTTCGGAAGTTGTGGAAGCTCCAACACTGGAACTTTTCAAGGAGAGACTGGACAGCCATTTGTCCAGAATGGCATGAGGTCTCCTACTTGAGCAGGGGGTTGGACTAGAAGACCTCCAAGGTCCCTTCCAAAGGTTGCTCTATTAAAAGCATGACTTTCTAACTTTTTGCTTTGGAACATTAAGGATCAAGATCAAGGCAATAAAATGCCTGGCCTCTTGTTATATTATCAAGGTTGACTTCGTCAGAAGTCATCTGGGAAGATCACCAAATGGGGATCATGTGACTCTGGGACGTGGCAACCGTCCTAAATCCACGCCAGTTACCAAGATCCTGAATTCTGACCATGTCACTGCAGGGAGGCTAGATCAGTCGTAAGTCACTTATTTCAGTGACGTCTTCAAATGGTCACTAAATGAATGGCCATAAGTTGAGGACTGCCTGATGCAGGTAGACTTATCTTCAGCTGATCCCATTTTCTGCAGGAATTGATCATCTAAACTGCCTTAACTTCGATGTGATAGGAAAGTGTCTTGTTCATGAATAGACCAGACACTAAATTTACAGAGGTTATTTTGGGGGGTGGGGTGGGAACTTCCTTTCTTCTGCTTGCATTTTCTTCTGTTGAAATTAAGAAGTTTATTTATATTTATATCTTTATTCTAACCAGCATCTACTAACGATCAGATCGTCCAAGTGGCTTTAATCCATTTTTCTCTAAACACCAGAACCATCCTAGAGGACGAGACTTTAATCTCACCAATTCCTTCACGTCAGGCAAGAAATAAACTCACAGATCTGTCTTCTCCCACCTTCAAAACACTGTTTAAAAAATAATGCTTCAATCCCCAGGAGTCCAGCCTTTCGAATTAGGGCTGGACAGGTTGGTGATACCAGCAGGCAACCATAAACTACAAGGCAACAGCTGGATTCAAAGAACACCTTAAACCCAGGACTTCCCTAAGATTTTCCTTCCTTACTCCAAACGGCTTCTCAGAAACTTTCAGCACCGTTGTAACTCTGAACAGTCGCTGAATCAATGGTCGTAAGTTGACAACTACCTATATTATAAAAATAATATCACTGAAGGTCATCTCATCAGGCAGGGCTCACTTAATAGCTGCCTTGCTTAGCAACGGAAATTCTACTCTCAATAAGTCATGCCTGCACAGGAAAGCTTTCTTATTTTCCCCACGTCACACATTTCTAAATTATGCAATTATTGTGGTAAAGCCATTCAGTACGTAAGGAAGAAGTGGTGAGTGGAATCGGAAGTCAAGTTGCTTTTCTCACCATTACATCAAGGGTGTCCAACTGTGGACTTCAACTCCCAGAATTCCACCAAATGGGAATGCTGGGAGTTGAAGCCCACAAGTCTTAAAGCGGCCAAGGTTGGACACGACTGCACTGCACCGTTCCCCAGATTTTAACTGTATTAATTTGCTTTTATACAAGGTGTTTTATTTATAGCCGCAAGGGCGTTGGAAACTGGAAGGCATACTTTGCAGGGTAAAATAATAATAAAGACGTGGAATAAAGGAGAAAAACTCACTTTATTTGCTGCATCAACCTTGGCACAGACAGCATCCATGGCTGCCCGTTCCTCCAACCGTTTCTGCTTCTTCTCCTTCCCTTTACTGGACTTCCTCTGCAACCAGGAGGGTTGAAATGCTAAGACACAACACACAAACAGAACTGAACAGTTCCCCATCTATTAAGGCTTCATCCATGACACAGGTAGTCCTCCGTTTACGACAATGGAGCCCCAAAATTTCTGTTGCTAAGCGAGACAGTTCCAAGTGAACTTCCCACTTTACCTTTCTTGACACAGTCGTTAAGCGAATCACTGCAGTTGTTATAGTCACACGGATGTTAAGTGAATCTGGCTTCCCCATTGACTTTGCTTGTCAGAAGGTTGCAAAAGGGGATCCCATGACCCTGGGACACTGCAACAGACATAATGACATGCCAGTTGCCAAACGTTTGAATTTTGATCATTTTGAAGAAAACGGTCACGAGTCAATTTTTTCAGTGCTGTTGTAACTTTGAATGGTCACCAAACAAAATGGTTGTAAGTCAAGAATTACCTGTACTGGCCACCTCTGTGACTCTTCCTGAACTTTTCATTAATATATCTCTCACGTTCCAACTGGTTTGTACAATGAATCAGGGTAGGCTAAAATAGGGGTGGCACAGCTTGTATTCTAACATTGGGGGCACCTGTAGCTGGCATGAAGCATGCCATTCCCATAAGGCACAAAAAGAGGTTTAGCAGTTTGAGCACAACACGTTTTGTTTTATGGATGCCATTAAAATTCTTTTTTTCCTACCTCCGAGCCTTTTTCTTATTTACCCCCACTTTAATTAGTCAGATTCCAAATTTTACAAAGAGGAGTTTGGTTTAGTGGTTAAGGCACCAGGGTAGAAACCAGGACAAGAGTGAGTTCTATCCCCACCTGAGGAATGAAAGCCAGCTGGGTGACTTTGTGTTGGTTCCCCACCCCTTGGTGAAGTTAATAAAGGCAAGGTAAAAATAAAACAAGTATGTACTTCACATACATAACCTGCACACTATATATATATATGTGCACGTATATATGTGAAGCCCATATATGTTTTATTTTTACTCTGCTTCTATTAATTTCACCAATAACTCAAGGCAGAGAATGTGCCCAATATGCCTATAAAATAAAAGAAACAGATATCCTGCAATCTCCTGAACTTAAAATTATGTATAGTAATAATTATATAAATATAATTATATAAACAGGATGTTTCTTCTTTTACATATATATGTGTGTGTGTGTGAATTATATTGTAGTATTGTATTGTATTAGATATATAATATATATTAT
>NW_020717029.1:286620-316825 GCF_900518725.1 Notechis scutatus | reverse complement strand
CATTTCTCATGTTCTTTTATTATTAACAAGATGATAAAATACCAGCTGGATCTGGCATATACTTAAATTCAGTTGTCTTCTTCAAACATTCTGTTAACAAATAAAGGCTTCAGCAATTTCAGCAAAATGATACCGGTTAATAACATATGATGAAAATGAAAGACCATGGCAAGATTAATAGCGATAGGGTGGGAAGAAAAGAAAACATAGAGTAAGTTAGGAAATAAAAACTCTTCTATTTACATATCACCCCCCCCCCCCGCCCACATATTCAAACAAAAGAAAACTTGCCTTCATAGCAAGGATCTGTACATTTTAAGAAAGTAATTAAGTTTGGTGGTCATGCTCAAAATGGCAAATTGGAAAGGTGGATTAGTTAGAATAGTGTCACAATGAGAGGTTTGGCTTGTAGAAGAAAAAGCTATTCTCTCATGAAGAGTGTAGAGATTTTTTTGACAGCAAGACTATAAACATAAAAGGTAGAATGATCGCTTACGTATATTCTACAATTTATTATGCCATTTTCATAATTTATAGATCTGCTTTCCTTTTCTTTGACATGTGAAGGGGCTAGAAATGTCATCACAAAAATTATGCACAACTGAATTCTGTGCAACTGAAGATGAAAAGCTATTCTATCTTTTGAGATTGGAGATCTAGGTAAATATAGCAGTCAAGGGAGTAGTAGAACTGGAAGTTGTTTTCTTTATTAAAAAAAAGTTATCAAAAGTAATTTGAACCATATTTGGCGCCTATGTTGTTCCTGTTCTTTTTGTGTTAGATATATTAATGTGTTTTTTTTCTCCTGCCCTACTATAATAATCCACGGCATAAATCATGGTTGATATTTTTATTCTCCTGTGGGCTTTCAATTTTTATCTAGTTCCTTAATCTTGACAACCATAATAAAATATGTTAATGCTTGCTGAATCAACATTTTCATTCTGACAGTACTTTAACATAATGAAAGAAAACAAGGACTGGAGTCAACATCTTGACTACTCTTGAATAATTCAACAATAGAGATATTTTTTTGGGGGGGGGGGGAAGAATGGCAGATATCACAATTTACCAAGTATGTTCTTCCCTATAGTGTGGACAGATATATTTGGAGTTTTATGAGACTTCCATCTGAAGAAGACAGAGGAATAAACCTACCCTAGATATTGGCATATTTGCATTCACTTTGATGCAAAATATAGGGTACATGACAGTTGCAAGATATTCCCTGTTTGAAAAACATCAGGGGAGAAATTTTAATTTTCTTATGAGGAGTTTCTCTCTTAGCATTTTCCAACCTTCCATCAAACTTCAATATCCACTTCTTAAGTTAAAAACATTTAATTCAGCAAAATGTAGAATATTCTTCAAAGTCTTTTCAGCATTTTGAGTGCTGCCAAATGGATGTCTTTGTTCCTTAGAGTATAAATAATGGGGTTAAGAAGGGGAATGATTATAAGATAAAAGACGGCAATTTTCTTGTCATGATCAGGGGTGGAGTCTGACTGGGGGACAATGTACATAGAGATAATAGTGCCATAGAACAAGGTTACCACAGCAAGGTGGGAACCACAGGTGGAGAATGCTTTGTGCCATCCTCCTGTTGACCGCATGTGCAATACAGAATTCAGAATGTACCCATAGGAAGTCAGGATAACAAAAAGGGGAACAAGAACAATGAAAGTTGAAAGACCAAAACCAATTACTTTGGTGATTCTTGTGTCACCACATGCAAGTTTTAGCACAACAGGTGGTTCACAGATGAAGTGGTTGATGACGATCGCACAAAAGGGATGGCGAAAGGTGCAGAGGACATAAATTGCAGAGAACAGAAAACCAACGGTCCAACAGAATGTGGCAAGCAAGAGTTGGCGCAACCTGTCCATGGCTAATGCATATACCAATGGATGGCAAATGGCCAAGTAGCGATCGTAAGCCATGGCTCCTAATAGCAAACACTCAGTACTACCCATAGCCAGAGTCATGTAACCCTGCAGAATGCAACGCACTAAGGAGATGACCCCATTTCCATTCAAAAGGTGACTCAACATCTGTGGCAATGTGCTAGTAACATACCCAATTTCCATGCCAGCAAGATGGCTGAGAAAGAAGTACATGGGGGTGTGCAGTTGAGAATCAACCCATACCAGAATGATGATCAGAGTGTTTCCAAAGATGGTAAGCAAGTAGATAAGAAGAACAGTCAAAAAAAGTAGCAGCCGGGTTTTGGGATGGCTAGTGAGCCCAAGCAGGATGAATTCTCTGGTGATGGTATAATTCTCAGCTCGCATCTTTCCTTCTGTTTGAGAAGAGAGGTGAAGTTGGGACAAAATGAATGTCCCTAAAAATAGGGTGATCTTTAACAAGAGGATTCCTCCAGCCACAACATTTAATCAGCAAATTCATCTTCTTTCAAAGAATCCAGATTTCCAGTAATGATTTTCTGCAGGCATCATTCATATATTTATATGGAAAAGTTGCTTTTTGTGGCAGCAACTTCATTTTTAGCGAACCTGTGTACTGAGTATGACATTGGATACAAATAGCAAATAATGCATTATTTACAATGTTAGAATGAATGAACATCATGAACATTAAGCAAAGAAATAGGAGAGAATGAGTTTATCTTTGCACTACCTACCTTTTCTCTCACTACACAAGAAAAAGGTGCAAAGTATTGAAATTTAAAGTAGGAGACAATTTCGCAAACATCTATATTCTCCAAAGCCTATGGATTTACTATTTCATGGCCTTTGATCCCTGTTGTATCTTCATGGGCTTGTTGGAAGGAAAATCCATCTGGTTCAGTTCCAAGCTGGGAGAAAGATGCTGGAAATAACATGGAGGCTGATTGGAAAGAAAGGTTTATTAATGATGCAGCTGACAAGATAGAGTTGAAAGTAGGTGGGTTTTTATACCCTCTTTGGGCTTTGTATTTGAGCTTCCTGCTCCTGTGCAAGAACATGGCCTTTAATATTCTATTGGCTGTTGTCTGATTCCTATGGGGCCATGGCTGGCTCTACAGGCAAAATGGGAAATGCAAATCTTAGGTGCTTTTCTGAGCTAATCCTCTCAATCGTTTTGGCTTTCTAATTGCTTATTTGGAGTTTCCTGACTGACCCAGTCTTTCTGAAGGGATTACCGAATCTGCATTTGTAAAAGCTGGCCTCCTCAATTTCTGCTTGGGTGAAGGGAGACTGGTGCTGGTTTCTGCCTCCCTTAAGATTTTTTCCCATTTCTCCTTTTGGGGAAATATTCTAGCCTGCCTTTTTTAATATTTCCCAAAATATTTCATTCTTCTTGGGGGTTGTTTCTTACAGGTTTACCCAAGAAAGGAACTTGAGCTTGAAAATATGCATAAAGGTATCTGATTATCTGCTGAAATAATTGCCTATAAATAGTTATGTTTTGCTTTCATTTGGGGTATTAATGCTAATGGTGACATAAATTCACTGGAGGAGTGAATTTGGCAAAAACTGATAAATTTGAACTATAAATACCACAAATGAGACCATATCAGAGGTGGTATTCAGCAGGTTCTGACCAGTTCTGGAGAACCGGTAGTGGAAATTTTGAATAGTTCAGAGAACTGGCAAATACCACGTCTGACTGAAGATTTTACAGTATCCTTTCCCTGCCATGCCCACCAAGCCATGCCCACAGAACTGGTAGTAAAAATGTTTGAATCCCATCACTGGATCATATACATACGGGGTAGAGCCTCATTTTTGAGATATGAAGAGGTGTGGATTTGTAGCAAAATTAACAACTACCAGGTAAATGTCAACAAATGATCATCATTTGGGGATCATTAAATGAAGTTACTAAGGAATTTTTTTAGTTCTAGGTTGATCCCTCTTTGTTTAGTTTCCATCCATTGTTTCATTTATGTCCTAGCTTCAGGTGCTTTGGGAAATAGATTGACCCCCTCTCAAATATTAAAACACTGCTTTCATTCAGTTTTTTTCATAGAAACATTTGTATGGAGAGCAGCTTGGACCTCTCTTCAGCTTCACATCCTCTTTTCAATCAGAGAGAAGCAATCTTTGCTGCAAAAGTTGGCTCTGCTTTTCATGAAGCTGTGTTCAATATGTCTTTCTTCCCCAGAAGCTCTAGAGAAATTTCCAAAAAACCAATATGCTATAAAAATACATTCAGTCCAAATAATTCCTATTTTATCACATCAATATTTAGGCAGCCATTTTGTTTTGATGTAGAATAAGATAGTGTTTCTCATGTTTGAGGCCAGAAAGGTTTTTTTTTAATTGCTTTGCTATTGAGATGAAATATACAGGTGAAACTCAAAAAATTAGAATACCATGCAAAAGTTCATTTATTTCAATAATGTAACTTAAAAGGTGAAACTAATATATGAGATAGACTCATTATATGCAAAGCAAAATAGTTCAAGCCATGATTTGTCATAATTGTGATGATTATGTCTTACAGCTCATGAAAACCCCAAATCCACAATCTCAGAAAATTAGAATATTACATGCAATCAATAAAACAAGGATTGTACATAGAACAATATCGGACCTCTGAAAAGTATAAGCATGCATATGTACTCAGTACTTGGTTTGGGTCCCTTTTGCAGCAATTACTGCCTCAATGCGGCATGGCATGGAAGCTATCAGCCTGTGGCACTGCTGAGGTGTTATGGAAGACCAGGATACTTCAATAGTAGCCTTCAGCTCTTCTGCATTGTTCGGTCTCATGTCTTTCATCTTTCTCTTAGCAATGCCCCATAGATTCTCTATGGGGTTCAGGTCAGGCGAGTTTGCTGGCCAATCAAGCACAGTAATTCCACGGTCATTGAACCAGGTTTTGGTGCTTTTGGCAGTGTGGGCAGGTGCCAAGTCCTGCTGGAAAATGAAGTCAGCATCCTCATAAAGCTCGTCTGTGGAAGGAAGCATGAAGTGCTCCAAAATCTCCTGGTAGACGGCTGCATTGACCCTGGACTTAATGAAGCACAGTGGACCAACACCAGCAGATGACATGGCTCCCCAAATCAACACAGACTATGGAAACTTCACACTGGACTTCAAGCATCTTGCAGTGTGTGCCTCTCCATTCTTCCTCCAGACTCTAGGTCCTTGGTTTCCAAATGAGATGCAAAAGTTGCTCTCATCAGAAAAGAGGACTTTGGACCACTAACCAACAGATTACTTCTGTTTTTCTTTAGCCCAGGTAAGACGCTTCTGACGTTGTTTTTTGTTCAGGAGCGGCTTGACAAGAGGAATACGACATTTGAAGCCCATGTCCAGGATCCGTCTACGTGTGGTGGCTCTTGATGCACTGACTCCAGCCTCAGTCCAGTCCTTGTGAAAGTCCCCAACACTTTTGAATGGCCTTTTTCTGACAATCCTCTCCAGGCTGCGGTCATCCCTGCTGCTTGTGCACCTTTTTTTTCCACACTTTTCCCTTCCACATAACTTTCTATTAATGTGCTTTGATACAGCACTTTGGGAACATCTGACTTCGTTTGCAATTACCCTTTGAGGCTTTCCCTCCTTATGGAGGGTGTCAATGATGGTTTTCTGCACAACTGTCAGGTCAGCAGCCTTTCCCATGATTGTGATTCCTACTGAACCTGACTGAGAGACCATTTAAAGGCTCAGGAACCCTTTGTAGGTGTTATGGCATAATTAGCTGATTAGAGTGGGACACTTTGAGCCTAGAATATTGACCCTTTTCACAATATTCTAATTTTCTGAGATTGTGGATTTGGGGTTTTCATGAGCTGTAAGCCATAATCATCTCAATTATGACACATCACAGCTTAAACTATCTTGCTTTGCATGTAATGAGTCTATCTCATATATTAGGTTCACCTGAAATAAATGAACTTTTGCACAATATTATAATTTTTCAAGTTTCACCTGTATTTAAGGATTTGATTGCTAGAACTATATTTTTTTTTGCTTTTGAGAATAGACAAATTGTTTAAAATCTATCAGCTCCCCAAAATGATAATTGTAAAGGTACAGGACTAAAATTATACTTATTGTCGCATTCATTGTTTTGGAAGTATGATATTTTATTTACTCGGTGTAAATGTTGGTTGACAAAAGTTCAAATTTTATACAACAATATTGAATGAACAATTGTTGTTAAATATTAACTGGTTCTATACTTCACAAAACTTCAGCTTATTTTAACAAGGATCATGTTTCTCTCTTTTCATTTGGTTTAAAGTGTATTATTTCTCTTTCTTTTTCTTACTTTCTGCAACTATCAAGTTGTTTTTTAGCCAAAAGATTCGGAAATTCTTTTCCATACTTATAGTATAACCATAACCATCTTTTAGTGTTTATCCAGATTCAAGGAGCTCAGATATGTTAAGTTCTTTATCTGTTTTCTTTATGAAAAAGTGTCCAAATGACCCTTTATTTTAATTTTAGTAATGGAGAAATTTAACATTTCATCAATAACCAGTTAAGTGTATTGGTTAAGGCATCAGGCTAGAAACTGGGAGTCTGTGAGTTCTAGTTCAACCCCCTCCAAGCTGGATGACTTGGAGCAGTTACTCTCTCTCAGTCCTAGGAAAAAGGCAATGACAACACTTGATGAAAAATATTGCTAGGAAAACTCTATGGACTTGTTCATGGAATCACCAGGAAGCAAGACTTACTCAAAAGCACAAAACTCAATTCATCACATCTCTTTGTCTGTCCTCTGATGAGGGCCAAGTGAAGGAATGGAATTTACAATAAACATTAGAACTCTATTTTATTGATTCAGGGTGTCTATGTTGTAAAACCTGACACCATTTTCCCTTTCTTTCTCTTATATCAAAAAGTATCACAACATGGCAATCTTGAGTTCCTTTCTTACATGTTCCTGTTTTCCTGGGATATGTTCATGTTTTGTCAATAAGTGCCCCATGTACCACTTTATTAAAACCCTAATAAGACCACACACCTAGAATACTGCAAACAATTTTGGTCACCATACTACAAAAAAGATATTGAGACTTTGGAAAAACAGCCTAAGCAACTAAGATGAGGCCTGGAGACTAAAACATATGAAAAATGGCTGCAGGACCTGTGTTTGGCTAGTGTAAAGAAAAAAAGAATTGGGGGTGACAGTAGCAGTATTCCAGTATTTGAGGGGATACAGTAACAGTATTCCAGTATTTGAGGGGATGCCATAAAGAAGAGGGGTTATTCTCTAAAGCACCTGAGGGCAGGACAAGAAACAATGGTTGGAAACTAATCAGAGAGAGAAGCCACTGGGAATGAAGGAGAGACTTCCTAACAGTGAGGACAATTAACGAGTGGAACAGCTTGCCTTTAGAAAGCATGGTCACTCTATCACTGGAGGTGTTTAAGAAGAGACTAGATAGTCACTTATCTGACATGGTTAGGTTCTCCTGCTTAAGCAGGGGGCTGGATTAGAAGATTTCCAATGTCCCTTCCAGCTCTATATTCTGTTCTGTTCTATTCTAGTCCTGCCTGCTTTTCTACCTCATCATCCCTACAAAAGAGCAGGAACAGTTAAAATGGCATTATTTTTATAGTCAGCCTCCCTAAGTTTAAAGAAAACAGTTTAAAATAAGCCAAGAAAGATGTCAATGGTCATATTCATTGTTCTAAGCCCCATCTTCTCGCTACCTTGATCACTGCTGAATGAATCTCCTTGTTCCGCAAAGTATATATGACTGGGTTAAGCAGGGGAGTAACTACTAGGTAACAAACAGTCATTTCCTTATTGTGAGCAGGACTTGAGTCTGGTTGGGGGATAATGTACATAGAAATAACGGTCCCATAGAACAAGATGACTACAGAAAGGTGGGACCCACAAGTGGAGAAGGCCTTCCTGCAGTTGACCGCACGTGCAGTATAGAATGCAGAATGAATCCATAGGAAGACAAGATAATTGAAAGGGGAATGAAAGCCATGAATGCTGATAGACCAGAGACAATGGCTTTAGTCATTTTTATGTCACCACATGCAAGTTTCAGCACAATAGGCAGCTCACACATGAAGTGGTTAATGAGGTTAGGACCACAGAAAGATTGATGAAAAGTACTGATGACATAAACCATGGAAAATGCAAAGCCAATTATCCAGCATGTGCTGACAAGCAGGATCTGGTGGAACTTGCTCATGGCTGTAGCATATAACAATGGCCAAGTAACAGTCATAGGCCATGACGCCTAACAGCAAACTTTCAGCACTGCCTATGTTCAATGCAATATAACCTTGCAGCATGCAACGTGTAAAGGAGAGAACTCAATTCCTGGTGACCAGATGAGCCAACATCTGAGGCAGCATGCTGGTAACCAACCCAATCTCCATTGCAGCAAAATTGCTGAGAAAATAGTACATGCGTGTATGTAGCTGGGAATCAGCCCACACCAAAGTGATGATCAGCAGGTTGCCAAAAAGGACAAGCAATGATGAGGAGCACCCCAAAGAGCAGAAGCTGGGTCCCTCGATCATTTGTGAGTCCTATCAACATGAATTCTTTAACAGAGGTGAAGTTCTCGTCTCCCATCTGGCTTTTTTACCTGTAAGATAAAATAAGTTGTTGAAAAATAGTGAAAATCCCTTAAAATAGGATATCCATAGAAGACTATTGTACTATATTAGCATACTCCAAACCCTCGAAACTGATTGGTCCAGACGGACCGCGACCTGATTGGTCGAAATCCCGGCCGTGGTTGGAGCGTTAAGAATCTACCACGTTTGGCTGTGCCGATCGCGGGAGATTCAAAGCGCTGCCATTGGCCGCCGAGCCGCAGCGAGCCCTATATGAAGGGCTGCCGCGGCTTGACTTGCTCAGACTGTTCTTATTCTAAATAAAGAGCTGAAATCACTAAGATGGTCTCGCGTCTCCTTCGAACCGATCTGCACCCGATCTAACACTGGCGACGAGGGTGGGATTGTGAGACAAGGAGACCACCCAGCACGTGGCGAGGCGGCCAGCAACAGCAAGCAGCATGGCCGGCATCAACTCACCACCCGCACCCTTCAACCCTGCTACCGAGGACTGGGAATCCTATACCAATAGGTTCCAGATGTTCCTCGAGAGTAGCAATCTTAAAGATGCAAACGGCCACAAGAAACGAGCTGTTTTCCTCACACACTGCGGGCCTGCGGTGTTTAAGATGGCCAAAGCCTTGGCCAAACCAGAGGACGTCAAGACCATGGAATGGGGCAATCTCGAGCCCCTGCTGCGAAGCCACTACGCCCCCGTCGTGCCCATCCTCATCCAGCGGCACTACTTCTACAGGCGGGACCAGCGCGAGGGCGAGGGGCTTGGTGACTTCATAGCGGCACTACGAGATTTGGGCGGCCTGTGCGAGTTCGCCAATCTGGACGAAGCCCTGCGAGACCGCGTCGTCCTGGGACTCCGAGACCCCATTCTCCAGAGCCGCATCATGGCGAAGGGTGACGTCTCCCTCGCCAATGCCCTCACGGAGGTCACCGCGGCTGAAGCGGCCAAGAAATCAGCGGCTCGGATGCGGCAATTGAGCATCACGCCACGACCAGCGACCGGCGAGACGACTTCGAATCCAGAAAAGCGGCCCGAGATCGACCATCGAGACACAACCACACACCACGGTGACATTGACTCCTTCTCAGAGACCGAGGACGAGGAGGAGGAAATTCACCGCCTGCAAGCGGCACGAGGGCGACGGGAACCCCGAGGTCGTAAGTCGAGGTTCCAGTGCGCTGGCTGCGGAGGCGATCACCCCCGTTCGGACTGCCATTTCCTTGATGCCATCTGCCGGCAGTGCAAGAAATGGGGGCACATCGCCAAGGTGTGCAGAAATAAAAAACACTACAGCCCGAGGCAACGAGATCGCAGCCCTCGACGGCGAGAGAACACCCCCACTAGACACCGAGATCGCCAGACGGAGACCCGCTGGAGCCAAGAGGGTCGGAACAGGCGGCTCAACGAGGCAAGACAAAGGGAGGAAACACACCGGACCATTGTCATCGGCCATTCCTCCACAAGCGACGCCAGGAAGGTATACGTGACGGTGGGGATAGAAGACCAGCCATGCGACATGGAGGTGGACTCTGGGTCCTTCCTCTCCATGGTCTCATGGCACACCATCAAACGCCTGGCACCCACCATCCGCCGCCACGAACTCGAAGACCAAACGCTGACTCTCAAAGACTACCAGGGAAACCGCATCCCTGTAGTCGGAAGAGGCCATTTCAAAATCACCTTCAAGGGCCACACCGAAGTGCTACCCCTGACGATCGTCGACCGAGATCGACCGAGCCTATTGGGACTGCAGTGGTTCACAACCCTAGGCATCGAGGTAACCGGCATCCACCACGTTGAAGAGGCGGACTGGGAAGTGGCACTCGTGAAGGACTTCCGGGAAGTCTTCGATGACAGCCCAGGCAAGTACCGGGGGTCCCCTATCTCCTTCAATATAGACCCGAGCATCGCACCAATCCGCCTTAAGCCCAGGCGAGTGCCATTTGCACTCAGGCCCAAGATCGATGAGCAGCTAGATAAGCTCATCACGCAAGGGGTACTGGAACCAATCGCTCACGCCCGGTGGGAGACCCCCATAGTCACCCCCATCAAGCCAGATGGGTCCGTGAGAATTTGCGGGGACTATAAGGCCAGCCTAAATCACGCGCTCCAACAAAGCGCACACCCCGTCCCAGTAGTGCAGCACCTTCTGCACACACTGGGGGGAGGCCAGATTTTTGCAAAGCTTGACCTGGTGCAAGCCTACCAGCAACTGCCGGTCGACGCCACAACCGCCGAAGCCCAGACCATCGTAACACACCAGGGGGCTTTTCGTTGCAACCGGCTCCAATTTGGAGTCAGCGTGGCACCCGGGGTCTTCCAAAGCCTCATGGAAAGACTCCTCCAGGGCATAGAGGGGGTGGTGCCCTATTTTGACGACGTCTTGGTGGCCGCGGAAAACGAAAAACAACTAGAAGCCCGGTTGAGGGAGGTACTGAAGAAATTCAGAGACTCGGGACTCAAAGTCAAGAAAGGGAAGTGCCAGCTACGGGCTGAGAGGGTCGAATTTCTAGGGTACCTCCTAGACAAACAAGGGATCCACAGAAAAGAAACTGAGAGCCATAAGGGAAGCACGACCCAAAAACAAAACGGAACTACAGGCTTTCTTGGGACTGTTAAACTTTTACAATGTCTTCCTACCTCAAAAGGTGACCGTGGCGGAACCGTTGCATAGGCTGTTAGACAAAACAGCCACCTGGACCTGGGGAGCACAGGAAGAGAGTGCCTTCAACAACACAAAGAACCTGCTAACATCTGATGCGGTACTAATCCAGTACAGCGAGACCCTGCCATTAACGGTAACATGCGACGCATCGCCATTTGGGATTGGTGCCATACTCAGCCACCAGCTACCGGACGGGAGGGAAGCACCCATCGCCTTCTCGTCAAGGACACTTTCAAAGCCAGAGCGGAACTACAGCCAGTTCGACAAAGAGGCCCTAGCAGTCGTTGCCAGCGTCAAGAAATTTCATGAATACCTTTACGGTAGGACTTTTACAATCATCACAGACCACAAACCACTGCTAGGAATCCTGGCGGGAAACAGGGCCACACCGAACATTCTATCACCAAGAATGACAAGGTGGTCTGAATTCCTAGCAGCATACAATTACCAGCTGATACACCGACCCAGAAAGGACATCGCCCACGCAGACGCCCTGAGCCGCTCACCCCTGCCTGACAGGGAAGACGACCCAGCACCCACGACAGAGGTACTTCAAATAGAGACAATATCCAACCCACTCGTGACCACGCCAGACATTGCCAGAGAAACAAATAAAGACAAGCAGCTGGCGCAAGTCTTGAGCTGGGTTGGAAAAGGGTGGCCGGAAGGGAAAACAGACGAACTATTCAGACCCTTCCGAAACAGACAAACCGAACTCTCGACCGAGAAGGGCTGTATACTTTGGGGAGACAAAGTGGTAATCCCGGAAAAACTACAGAAAAGGGTGTTGGGAATGTTGCACGAGGGACACCCAGGAATAGTTAAGATGAAAAGCCTGGCCAGAAGCTACGCATGGTGGCCAGGAATAGACCAACAGATCGAAACCTGGGTAGCTAAATGCAAACAGTGCCAAGAATCCAGACCAAACCCTCCCGCCGCCCCAATCCAGGAGTGGGAAACGCCAAGAGGCCCGTGGTCTAGGATTCACATAGACTTCGCGGGGCCAACCAAGGGACACATGTACCTCATCACAGTAGACGCTTACTCCAACTGGCTGGAGGTAAGCACCATGAAGTCGACCACAACAGAGGCGGTAATAAAGAAACTAAATAAACTCTTTGCCACACACAGCCTGCCAGACGTGCTAGTGTCGGACAACGGGCCCCAGTTTACCGCACTAGCATTCGAACAATTCTTGGCAGGCCAGGGCATAGGCCATGCGCTAACCGCGCCCACAAATCCAGCAGCGAATGGGCGGGCGGAACACATGGTCCAATACACGAAGAAAACCATCCAGAAAATAGAAGCAACCAACATACAGGACAGAATTATTAAAATGCTCCTCATTCAACACATTACACCTAGCGTGACCACAAACAGAAGCCCGGCAGAACTAATGATGGGCAGGAAACTATGGTCGACGCTTGACAGAATGCACCCAACATATAACCCGGAAAAAACCCCGGGTTCCTCCAGCAAACTCAGAAAATATAACATAGGGGACCCAGTATATGCA
This sequence comes from Notechis scutatus, assembly GCF_900518725.1. The sequence goes on along the minus strand of NW_020717029.1, from coordinate 304,139 downwards.
AAAACCCTATCTGGGGAACCACTCTGGGTACCAGCAACAATTACACAAATAACCGGCACCCTATCATACCGGTTAGAAACAAGCAACGGAAGAAACTGGAAACGACACATCAACCAACCAAGATCAAGAATAACCGACACCCATACACCTGAGCAAGAAATTAGAAGGGGGGGAAAATGGCAAGCGTTATGGAAAGAGCTGAAGGGAACCTCCTAGCGCAAACAGAACACCCCCCACCCAGAACAAATAACCCACAAATAAACCAGTCCTACTCACCAGTAAACGCAGGACATGAACCGCCAGAAGCTTCACCTGGAAGGAACAGCCAAGCCAGTTCAACCGGCCCGGAAAGATCCAGCGGGAACATCAGGAGCGGCAGCTCAACCAGCCCGGGTAGACCGGGAGGGAGCTACCACGAAAGGCCTGGCTCACCCTTCCAGGCGATTCCATTCCAAGGAACCGGAACAACAGAGAACCCCTCCGAACCGGTCGACGACCACACTAGGACTGAACTGCGCAGGTCAACTAGGCAGGTACGAAGCCCCGCCTACCTACGCGACTACGTCACGATGCACCGACAGACGAAACCAAGAGGGGAGGGGTGTACTATATTAGCATACTCCAAACCCTCGAAACTGATTGGTCCAGACGGACCGCGACCTGATTGGTCGAAACCCCGGCCGTGATTGGAGCGTTAAGAATCTACCACGATTGGTTGTGCCGATCGCGGGAGATTCAAAGCGCTGCCATTGGCCGCCGAGCCGCAGCGAGCCCTATATGAAGGGCTGCCGTGGCTTGACTTGCTCAGACTGTTCTTATTCTAAATAAAGAGCTGAAATCACTAAGATGGTCTCGCGTCTCCTTCGAACCGATCTGCACCCGATCTAACAACTATTGTAGGCAGTAATCAAGGCTAAATACTCATGTCAGTCTGCCTCAGACTTTTAGGAGTTCTTTTAATCAGGAATCTTTCTGGGGACAAGTTCTTTCAACAAAATTATATGTAGAGAACATTTGGAAATAATAAATCAGCTACTATGAAGTGGCATGGATATTTTTATCTCCATGTAAAATTACCAAGCCCGTGGAATTTCTCAAGCATTTTTAATGAGATATTTATTTGTATTGAAACTTTATTTTTTTACAAATAATTCAATTCAGCAATCTTATCTAATATTTTTCCTTCTCTTATTTTCCCCATGAGATGATTTTGGAGGAGAGTGAGTGACTGGTCCAGTCATCCAGCTAGCTTTCATGTCTAAAGCAGGACTAAGACTTGCAGAAACTAGAAATTTCAAAGAAATTTCAAGAAAGGTTACTAAATCTAGCTGGCTGAGAATTGAGAAAGATTGCATACTATTTCTTGCCACATGTAGCTTTTCTTGCATTCTACTCACATGCCTGTTGTCCTTTACTTAAATAATTGTAATAGAAACTTTATCAAAAGTTGCATCATTTGATTTGATCAGTGAGAACAATTAATCAGTGCAACTACCTGTCTTGATTGTGGGTCCTCCATCACTAGAGGTTTTTAAGAAAAGGTTGGACAGCCATTTGTCTGGAATGGTATAGAGTTTCCTGCTTGAGCAGGAGGTTGGATGAAAAGACCTCTAATATTCCTTCAAATTATACTATTCTGTATTTTATAAAAGCATCACCTTCACTCAACCTATCCTGTTACATTGGTAAGTTTAAAGCTACTTAACCTTTACAGATCACTTCAAACACTGCAGAATGACAGGGAATCCTGGGCTTCTCTTTCTTCAACTATAGAAGCCAGAAGCTTGAATTTCTGGAGATCCACTGCAGAGATATCAGTAATCATGCAAAAATGGAATCATTATGGCTGGATTATACAATGGGTGTCTTGTACTTTGCTGAAGATGCAAACACAATAAAACTTAAACCACAAATTTGGTAGACCACAAATCTTATTCCACTTACCTTAGTGGAATGGTACCTTACCAATTTTGCCATACAATGCGAGGATTACATCCTCTAACCACCATTGTGAACACATAGCACATGGCTGACTACAACATCAGTCAGCTATAGTCAGCTGTAACAGCAGTCATTCAGGCTTTTGACCATAATGCTTAGTTCTTTCACAGGTACCAATGAATTTCCATCTAATTGAAAAACAACATCTTCCCTCATGTTCCCCTTTCTAACAAAATTAGATTATATCCTTTATCAACAGACCTCCAAATGGCAAAATGTCTTATCTTTCTGTATCTCGAAAAGGTCCCTCAGCCATCAAATGAGATCATCTCACAATACCAGCTTCTGTTGAGGGAACAGTGAGAAGCAATTTGGAAATTCAATGGCTTGTCGAGGGAAGATTCTTAGATCTTCTATAATATGCTCTTCTGATACTTGAAAAGGATTATCTGTGCATGGAGCCTGTTAGTATAATGGCTAGCAACTTATGGAAATAGAGACTTAGCTGAATAAATCATAGTTGAATGAAGATTCTGTTTAACGCATTACACACAGAGATACATACATACTTAAAGAATTAGAAACATTGTGTTACTGTTATCCTATTCTTTTCTTTCTTGTGCCAATTACTTCTAACTCTTTAATTTCAAGGTTAGTACGCTGAAGAATGAGAACACATGATTTTATGAGTAAGTGTTTGAAACTGGAAGAGGAATTACCTTAGATTAAATCATGCAAAGAGCCATCCAGGTTAGACAAACTATCTTAATGACCTCTTCTAGTCCTCAGGTGGATGTTGTTCCATGGAATTTATTGAAGGCTTTTTAGTTGATTATATCAACTGTTCTTTTCAGTGCAAAGTATATTTTCAGTTAATCTAAGTTATTGTTTCTTGATCTTGTAGCAGCTAACTGTGGTTAGATTCAAACCCACTTATCCTTGCTGATTTTCTTCTCCCAGATATTGAAACTTGCTGCTTTGCTGTGTGTGTGGAAGCACTAAAGATTGCAAAAGATAATAAACCGCCCCTTGAGGATGATAGATTCACCAAAGAACATCAGTGTTGACTTTATGACAATGGCAAATGGCTAATAGTGAATCCTTGGTTCACTTGATTGCTTAATGACCATGGTATTCACTTAACACCTGTACAAAAATGGCCAAAAAATTATATGTTAAATTATATGGTTACTTAATGACCACAATAGTTTATAGATTATCTGTAAAGATTATCCCATAGTGTATTTTGAGCACAATTAATAAATGGACTAAATATATTTTAGTACAAATAGCAATAACAGTTAGACTTAGATACTGCTTCATAGTGCTTTACAGCCCCCTCTAAGCAGTTTACAGAGTCAGCATATTGCCCCCAACAATCTGAGTCTCATTTTACCAACTTCAGAAGGATGGAAGTCTGAGTCAACCTTGAGCTGGTCAGGATTTCTCTTTCCGTAATGAAGGCATACTCTGTTACAAGTGGGATCACCATCACCTGAGACCTTCAAGAAGAGATTGGACTGCCATTTGTCAGAAATGGTATAGGGTCTCCCACTTGGGCGGGGGGTTGGACTAGATGACCTATAAGATCCCTTCCAACTCTGATTATCTGTTATTATCTGTTATACAAGTGGGATCGTGGGAGAAATGTACTGGAATTTTCTTCCAAGACTAAATGTATTGAATAATTTTTGGTTTGTGTTTTCTGCATTGTATATACAGTATATGATGAATAAGGAAAACTGCCTTATCTGCAAAAGAAGTCCAACCCATTTATAGGCCAGAGTTTCTTTTTGTGGAGTTTCATGATTGAACTTCCTTATTTTATCTGGATATCAAAAGGAAAAAAAGGGGGGGATTTTGATTTTCCTTAGAAATAAGATTCGTAGAATAGGGTATTTTCTTTCATTATATTTTTTCCTCAATATTCCGAATATTTTCCAGCATTTTTAAAATCACTAATAATCCATTTTGTTATAATATTCATAGTCTGCTATTCAACACTCACAGTCTCTCTCTCTCTCTCTTTTTCTCTCTCTCTCTCTGTCTCTCTACTCTCTGTCTTTCTCTCTCTCTCACACACACACACACACATAGAAACACACACAGAGAGAGAGTTAAATAACAAGCCCACCCCATCCTAAAAATCTGTTTAGCAAGATGCGAATGCTCATGCTAAAAAGCCAAAATCCTTCAGCATTTTGAGTGCTGCTTTATGCACTTCCTTGTTTCTCAGAGTATAAATAATGGGGTTCAGAAGAGGTGTCACCACAACATAAAAGACTGCAATCTGCTTGTCGCGATCTTGACCTGTATCTGAATGGGGGATGATGTACATAGAGATAACAGTACCATAGAACAAGGTGACCACCATAAGGTGGGAGCCACATGTGAAGAAAGCTTTACGCCATCCAGTCGTTGACTTCATGTCCAGTACCGAATATAGAATTAAACTATAGGAAGAGAGGATGACTAAAAGGGGAACCAGGACAATAAATGCTGATAAACCAAAAACAACAGCTTTAGTTATAGTGGTGTCATCACATGCAAGTTTTACCACAACAGGCAGTTCACAAATGAAGTGGTTAATGTGATTGGGGCCACAGAATGGATGATGAAAGATGAAAGCAACATATACAACTGAGAAGAGACAGCCTATGGTCCAACAGGATGTAGCAAGTAGTTGCTGGTGCATCCTATCCATGGAAGAGGCATATATGAGTGGACAGCAGATGGCTAAGTACCTGTCATAAGCCATGACTCCCAGCAACAAGCATTCTGTACTACCCATGGTCAGAGCAATATAACTCTGTGTCACACATTGTGCTAAGGAAATGACTCCATTTCCAGTCAAAAGTTGACCTAACATTGGGGCAAAGTGCTAGTAACATAGCCAATTTCCATGCCTGCAAGGTTGCTGAGAAAAAAGTACATGGGAGTGTGGAGCTGGAAATCAGCCTGCACCAGGATGATGATTAGCAGGTTCCCCAAAATTGTAAGCAAGTAGATGATGAGGATGATCCCAAAGAGAAAAAGCTGTGTTCTTCGGTGGCTGGTGAGTCCCAATAAGTTGAACTCCTTAATGGAGGTGAAGTTCTCATTCAGTATCTCGGCATTATCTTGCCTGAAATGAAAGGAAATTAGTGAAAAAATAATGAAATTTCCTGGAAATGAAGCAGAAAGAAAGAAAGAAAGAAAGAAAGAAAGAAAGAAAGAAAGAAAGAAAGTAAGTTTGAGAGTATAGTTTCAAGAAAGTTATATTCATTATAAGCTAATCCCTAGAAGCTGAAACATTTCAGATGTCATCTGAGGCTCTTATTTTTCAATATGTTGTTATCTGCAAATATTAAAAAGAGCACGTTGAATATTTTCTATATTTTTAGTTTTTACAATTTTCTAGAAGACCATGAACACTAGGCTTACAATTCAAGAATTTTGAACCACATTTTTTACATATTTATAGCTTTCTGGAAAAGTTGCATTTTTTTATCTAGGGATTGTTCCAATGATTGGAACAAATGATAATATTCTTCAATGATCTGATAATTCAGTGAATGTTGAATTAAATAACCACATCTTACAGTTATAGATGTAATTCAAATGCATTACTCCAGTTCATCTTTTGCTATGGTTTGGAGTGAAATTATATAATGGTTGAACTAACTTTAGACTGATGATTGCATATTAAAGGCATTTGAGTTTCTTTTTTCCCAAGCTCTAAAATCTGAATTTTATATAAATATCAGGAACTTTTTGGCATGGACAATGGCCCAAAGAATCAGCCGTGTTGAAAGAGGGATCTCTACTAGTGGATTATTGAATTGAGGTTTTCTTTTAAAACCTTTGAACTTTTTATCCAGATATGGCAAGATTTTTAAGCAACATGATCAAATTTTGGGAAGTTGATCTATGCATAGTCAAAAAGGCATTAAGAGTTGTTAACCTAATCTTACATAGCTTTTTCTCTGGTAATATTACACTAATAACTAGAGCATACAAAACATTTGCTAGACCAATACTCGAATACAGCTCATCAGTCTGGAACCCACATTACGTATCTGATATTAGCAGAGTTGAGAAAGTCCAGAAATATTTCACAAAAAGAGTTCTCCACTCCTCTACTCGTTGTAAAATACCTTATGCCACCAGACTTGAAATTCTAGACCTAGAAAATCTAGAGCTACGCCGCCTTCAGTCCGATCTAAGTATAGTATATAAAATCATACATTGCAATGTCCTACCTGTCAATGAATACTTCAGCTTCAACCATAACAATACAACAGCAAACAATAGATAGGTTAACCGCACTAAACTTGATTGCAGGAAATACGACTTCAGCAACAGAATGGAATACTCTACCTGACTCTGTGGTTTCTTCCCCAAACCCCCAAAACTTTAACTTTAGACTGTCTACTATTGACCTCACCCCTTTCCTAAGAGGTCTGTAGGGGTGTGCATAAGCACACCAATGTGCCTACCGTCCCTGTCCTATTGTTTCTTTTCTTTTTCTTATATATATCCATGTATTCATAACTATGTTTTTACATACCTATTATCTTGTAAGCAATTGACAAACCAAATAAAATAAAAATAAATAAAATGTACTGTTTATTTGTCTTATCTTTCTGATATGAATATTGATACTATATTATGTGATTAAAATTGTTTCATAAAAGTGTTTTTGCTGCTAATTTGTTGAATTAAAATATTCTAAGAAGCCAACTGACCAATACACGGAATGGTACTTTGATATGGTACTTTTTAAGAAGAGATTAGACAGCTGTTTGTCTGAAATGGTATAGGATTTCCTGCTTGAGCAGGAAAGAAGACCTCCAAGGTCCCTTCCATTATTCTGTTTATTCTGATAGGATTCCATAAGGGGACTTAGATTCCCCTTCACTTGTGGTGATGATACTGATCCCCTCAGTTAAACCAAACAACAAGCATATTTAAGAAAGGACTCACCCTTAGGTTACTTGCTGTCACTTGCAAAGACCCCAAGCAGGAGAAATGATGGGAAAGTGAAGGATAAAGTTTTGATTATTTATCTCAGAAGAGATATCTCAATCCAGCTGCTGAAAGATGTGGAGAATCATGCTTCAAAGAGAGCACTCCCTTCCCAAGTGCTCACTATACTCACTATACCTGAATCTGAGAAATTGCTCTTAACCATAGTCAAGAGTCTGTATCTATGACTTTAAGAAATACAATCTTTAAAATGTATATTCTGGGGGATGGAAGGAAGTGGCTTGTGGGTCTACAGTAAGTGTATGGTAGGACCTACCCAGTGGTGTTGTTCATTGTTTTTCTTGTTTTTTGATAATTCAGTTGTGGATCATGTTATATTTTATATGTTTTTATTTTGTATGATGTTCTTGTATTATTTTACATTGCTGTAAACACCCCAGAGTTATGTATTTGAATAAACAAACAAATGAACAGACAAGCAAGTGGGCAAGCAAGCAACTAAGTGGGTTTCTTCGGGTTTTTGCAAAGAATACATAGGAGAAGGTTGAGTAGCCTTCACAAATGCTATTGAAAAGGATAAAAAGGTGAGCATTAATTTGCAACTCTTCTCAACCTTCTCCATGGCACTCATCAAGACAGATGATATTCCGAATCAGTGCTGCACTAAGAACAGTAAAGCAGAGGCAAAAAAACATGATTGCTTCCCCTCACTCTCCAAAGTGCCATACATTTTTGTAGATTAGTTTCTGGAAGTTGCTTCAATCCAATCTTCTTCAAGGAATCATTAGATGATTGGCATGGTCTCATTGGGAGATTTTATTTATTTGTTTATCTTTATTCTCCTTAACTAATGACATGAAGTTATAAATATCCACAGTACAAACCATTTTTGTGACATAATGGGACTTAAAAATTAATCAGCACAATAAATCAATTTTTTAAAAAAGAAAAGGCAGGGGGAAAGGGGAGCCTGGAAAATTATTCTGAAAACAGAACTCCAAAAAATATTGACCAGAGTGCTTGATATCTTCCCTGACCCTCTGTAAAAAAACAAGCAAACAGAAACAATAAATTTGAACTCTGATAAGTAATGCTTGTTAACAACCCATAGCTGCAAATTGGGTTTAGATTTTATTTCCAGGATTGTATGAACTCAGTGCCTGAAAAATCTAAAACTCTTGATATTTTTAATTACCTATCCAACCATTTTTGTACAGGAGCTGAAGGTGTCACATACATATTTTTGGTTAAGTTTAACCAAAAGGAACGCCTAAAGTTCTATCCAAATGATAAAATATTCACAAAATTCTTTCAAATTATTACAGGCAAGAAAGACAGACAGATAAATAAAATAATTTTTGAATGAATTATAATAACATTTCACCTTAGTTCTTATCTGCTTTTAACTAATTTTTTGCAATTTCCGAAGAACTAAATAGCTATTGACTGGAGAAAAATTAGCACTGATTCAGTATTTCACGATTTATAACAACTTTAAAAATAACCTTAGAATAATTCCATAGAGAGCTTAAGTTGGACCCCAAAATGAAAGAAACTAGAAGGTAAAAATACCCAAATATTATATTCAAAATATAACCTAAATATTGCTTGAATGTGAATCCCAGACAAATTATCAATGCCAAGAAAAGCTAAGAAAGTAACAATCATTCTAGACACATGTAGAGATAAAAAAGGAAAAATCAATTTGCATAGTTTGCCTTAGCAAATGTCTCTGCATTTATTTCCACCAAGAAATATTTAAGATAAGAGTATGTCAGTATTAAAGTTCTATTCTAAGACAACTCTCCCAAGTCAAAATATTTCATCCTTTAAAACCTCCAAGTAGGTCATTGGAATCTTGCATTTGAGAATTGCCAAGATCTTTCTCACTTAACAAGAAGGATCCCATCATGATTCCAATTATAACAACCAACAACTTAGTACATAATGTTGAGAAATAATTTGAAACATTAGTCGAACTTATGAAAGAACTATTATAGTGAAATATACTTGAAGAATCTAGATAAAAAGACCAGGAACCCTACCATGCCAGGTCCTTGTAATAATTTGCAAGAAAATGTTTGTGACTGAAGCTTTTTGGATTGATGGATATGATGAAATTCGAAGAGATTTCAGATTAAATTCTTCTTGGTGTTGATTCCACTGGATGTGACGGCTCTTCTTTGAGATCTTTTAAATTATTCTTTAAAACCTTTTTCTACCAGTACTAAGCTTCATCTTTTCCATCACCCTGACTCCTGCTCAACCAACCATGTTTTTCAGCTTCCTAAAGTTAGTTAATCTTTGAAAGTGTTCCAGGACCTAAGATATCATTCTAGCCTCTTCTCTCACTGTCTATGGCAGATGTCAATATTTCATGATATTATTTCCAATGAGATTACTCCAGTCTCTTGTGGTTATTTCTACTAAATTGACAAAGATGTCTAGCTCTCTATTTTTATTTCGTGGGCACTTTTAAATATTCTCTAAAAGAAAATAACTTTATGTCAATGTATTCACAAAGATTAAATGAAAGAAGAAGCAATCTTTTGTGTTTATTATTATTAGTTTTTTCAAATATATATATGGAAAATTAATTGAAAGGCACACAAAAATTTGAACATTGAATGAGAAAATGGCATTAGTCAAACAAAATCCAAGAAGAAAACACTGTCAATCTAAACTGAAGCTGAAAATGAAATGAAGGGTCCCCAAGAAATGAATTCAATTCAACATATGAATGTTTATTTTTATTTTATTTGGTTTGTCAATTGCTTACAAGATAATAGGTATAAGTAAAAACATAGTTATGAATACATGGATACATAATAGAAAAATAAAAGAAACAATAGGACAGGGACGGTAGGCACGTTGGTGCGCTTATGCACGCCCCCTACAGACCTCTTAGGAAAGGGGTGAGGTCTATAGTAGACAGTCTAAGGTTAAAGTTTTGGGGTTTGGGGAAGAAACCACAGAGTCAGGTAGAGTATTCCAGACATTGACCACTCTGTTGCTGAAGTCATATTTCCTGCAATCAAGTTTAGTGCGATTAACCTTGAGTTTGTATCTATTGTTTGCTCTTGTATTGTTATGGTTGAAGCTGAAGTATTCATTGACAGGTAGGACATTGCAATGTATGATTTTATATACTATACTTAGATCAGACCGAAGACGGCGTAATTCAAGGTTTTCTAGGTCTAGAATTTCAAGTCTGGTGGCATAAGGTATTCTGCAACGAGTAGAGGAGTGGAGAACTCTTCTTGTGAAATATTTCTGGACTTTCTCAACTGTGTTAATATCAAATACGTAATGTGACTGATGAGCTGTATTCGAGTATTGGTCTAGCAAATGTTTTGTATGCTCTAGTTATTAGTGTAATATTACCAGAGAAAAAGCTATGTAAGATTAGGTTATTAGGTTAGTAAGATTGTGGAAGAGAAGGAAAGAGGGAGAGGGAAGGAGAGTTCTGGAAGCTTTTGTAAACAATTTGTAATAGAATGGAATTTCCACTAGAAACAGAAGTTGCCTTTCATACCAATTCTCCATAGAATGTTTTTTTTTTTAAGGTATCACCATGTTCTTTTTTTTCTTATAGGATGAACCACCACTGAGCAAAAGACTGGGTATCCATGTAGCTTTTTAATGGTGAACAATTTTTATTATTAACCATGATCTAAATGTATATAAAATGTGACTGATACTAAACTGGGATGGATTGGAAACAGTGAGGTTCAGCCAAACAAGGTTTTCTGTAGGAAGAATTCTGGGAGTTGAAGTCCGTTCATCTTAAGAGTTGATAAGGATGGGAAACATTGGATTAAACCAGGGGTGGCAAACTCGTGTCATCACATCATCATGTGATGTACCATGACCTTTTACCCCTTTGCTAAACGGGGTGAGTGTGGCCAGCGTGTGATGCATCCAGCCCATGGGCCACAAGTTTGACACCCCTGGATCAGTGGTGGGTTTCAAAGTTGGTTACCACCAGTTCAGTGGGCATGGCTTGGTGGGCGCACTTTGCATGTTTGCGCACACACTTTGTGCACACATGCCAAACGTGCACTTTGCACAGGCACAGAGGCTTTCCTATTCCCCTCCTGCAATCCTGCACTCTCCCTGTAACTGCAGGAGCTGATGTACAGCAATCTGCTATGCCATGCAAAGCAGCTGTGCTTCAAAAGCAGGGAATAATGGTCAGTGTGGGAACCCAGGTGGGCAGGTGGGCCCAACATCAGCTCTTCAGAGAGAACCAGTTCAATCTTCACCGATCTTCAGTGCTACTGGTATACCAGAACCAGGCTGAACCAGTAGAATATCACCACTGCCCTGGATTAAACTAAGCTTTTGGGGATAGTAATGTGAAGAGCTATCCCATCCTTTCAACCCTCAAGTTTGATTTTAAAAGTTTCAATATTACAAAATTCTTGAGTGTTTATAATTTCAGCTATCAACAATCAGAAATGTGGACCATTATTTTTCAAATTCCATCCCAAAACAGTGTTTTCATTTTAAAGTTTAGTTTAGTTTATTGCTTCTGTAGCATATGAAGACATCTGGAATGCTATTGGAAACTGATAAAATCTTATAATTAAAATATGTTTCTGTTACACATAGATAGTCCATAGTTAAAATACACTTACCACAAACAAACAAAATTGTGTCTTCTCCAACACCACAATTCAAAAGCAGTGATACCATTAGTTAGGGTATTAAGCTATTCAGTAATAAAGCATGGTAGAAACCCTATTTTAGGTGTGTGGGTGTAAAGCCACTCTTCACAGCATTTTGGATGCTGCTCTATGTATGCTCTTATTTCTCAAGGTATAAATGATGGGGTTGAGCAGAGGGGTGACCACAACATAGAAGACTGCAATTTGCTTATCATGATCAGGAGATGAAGCTGATTTTGGAATCATATACATACAGATAATTGTTCCATAAAACAAAATGACCACAATCAAATGGGATGCGCAGGTAGAGAAAGCTTTGTGCAGTCCAACATTTGACTTCATATGTGAGACAGAATAAATTATACACCCATAGGTGGTCAGAATAACCAATAGAGGAACCAGAATGCCTAATGCTCCTATAGCTAAAATCACAAGCTTGCTTATTCGTGTATCACTACATGCAAGTTTCAGCACCACTGGCAACTCACATATGAAGTGGTTGATCCAGTTAGGACCACAATAAGTTTGGCAAACAAGACAGATAACACAGATGGCAGAGAGCACAGGAGCAATAACCCAGCAGGCTAAAGCAAACTGCAACTGTTTTTGCTTGCTCATGGCAGTAGCATAAATTAGAGGACAGCAGATGGCCAGGTAGCGGTCGTAAGCCATGACACTCAAAAGAAAGGACTCCATGCTCCCCATGGTCAATGCGACGTACATCTGAATGGTACAGAGTGCAAAAGAAATGACTCCATTTCCAGTCAAGAGATGGGTTAACATGAGAGGCATCGTGCTGGTAACATAACATATTTCTATCCCTGCAAAATGTGAGAGAAAATAGTACATGGGGATGTGGAGTTGAACGTCAATCTGCACTAGGATGATGATCAGGAGATTCCCCAAAACAGTAAGCAAGTAGACAAGAAGAATGACCCCAAAAAGGGAAAGCTGGATTTTTCTTTGGCTGGCCAGTCCCAGTAAAATGAACTCCTTAACAGAGGTGACATTCTCAGCTTCCATCCTGGCCTCCTGTCTGAAACGAAGGGGAAATTAAGCAAAAAAAGAACTTAGATTCCTTGGAAAAGGGGCTAACTATCATTTTTAACAAAAGACCAAATTACTCTCAAAACAAACCAATTGTAACCCATTCTATCTCAAGGTAGAGTTATGAGATGGACTCCAGAAATTTTATATCAGGGAGAGCCATTTCCAGTTCAACCCCTGGATATTCTTGTTTTAAATCAAAAGCTAAGGCAACTTAAATTTGGTTACAACTTGGATGGATATGGGAAGGTGGTAGGGAAGGTAGTTGGCACACAGCTACAAAAGGATGAAGTGGATTATCTGGAACCTTTTCAGTCTGAATTTAGGCCAGGGCATAGCATTGAAATGACATTGGTCACACTTGTCTTTGGAGGGTACAGGATGGAGTTGGGTGCAACCATTCTGTCTCTCCTGACCTTCTAAGCAGCTTTTGATATTCTCAATTATGGTACCCTTCAGAACTAGGTTCTGAGTTTTGGGAATGGAAAACACTGTGTTATGTTGATTCTCCTTCTTTGTTTGCAAACTGATTCAGTCCATGTTATTAGGAGAGGAGAGTTCAAATCCTAGAATCCAGCAATGCCTCAGAACTTAAGTCTTTCACCTCTCCATTTCAATGTTTACCTGAAACTACTGGGGAGGATCACCTGTTGGCATGGGGTCTGGCATGTTAACCACACTTAATTATATATCTTCCACCTCTAGCCAGACAAGTGATACTATGATAGTGCAGGCTGAATGCCTGGAGGCTGTGAGGGTGTGGATGGGGAGGAACTGGCTTTGACTCATCTTTGATTCTGGCATTCCCCAGGCAGAATTGGTATATCATTTGTGGATTCTTCTAGACCAGAGTTGTCAATCTCATGGCCCACAGGCCAGACGCATCGTGCTGGCCGTGCCCGGTTTAGTGAAGGGGGAAAAAGTTGTGATACGTCACATGATGATGTGTTGTGAGTTTGACACCCCTGTTCTTGACTCACAGCTCCTGCTCAAGGCTATGAGGTGGGGGAGAACTTTGCACATATCATCTGGTGCACCAATCGCACCCTCTCCTGAACTAGGAGGTCCTATTCATAGTCACTCATGCCATAGTTACCTCCTGTTTGGATTACTATAATGTGCTGTGTGTGGGGCTATCCTTGGAGAATATCCAGAAGTTTCAGTTGGTTCAAAATGCAGCATCCCACATAATTCTGCATGAGTCAAGATTTACATATATGTGTCACCTCCTTTGCAAAAGCTGCATTGGCTATTGATTTCCTTCTAGTTACAATTCATTTTACAGAACAATAGAGTTGGAAGGGACCTTGTAGATCATCTAGTCCAACCCCTGCTCAAGCAAGACACCCTTTACTACTTCTGACAAGTCTCTCAAGGTGCCAGTTATTACCATTAAAGCCCTACATGGCTTGGGGCCAAGTTATTTGAAATACTGCCTTTCCCCAGATGCATTTATCCAGCCCATCAGAGTGGAGAAGCAAGTCCCAAATTTTGGGTGGAGAAATTTATAAAGACATTACCCTTGGATTATGTAAAGAAGTAGATTGAATAACTTTGGGACAATGATTCCTGGACACTGACTTATAGCAGAGGTTTGGATTATAGTTGGACAATTGGATAATTGGACATAAGATAAAGAATAAACAAGAATAAAGATGAGTGGAATATGTAGAGAATTGGCATTGGAATTACAGGCTATGAAGGATATTGTGAACAGAGGATTTGAGGATATTTTGAATAAAATAGAAAAGCTGGAAGTGGAGACACAATCAGCAGAGACAGCACAACCAATACAAGCAGCAGATGGGAAAGGAGAAATTCTAGAAGAGGAAGAGTTAACCAGAAGCACAATCAGAGAAAGGGAACAGATGAAGCAACAAATAAAAATAAAAAAGAAAAAAGAAATAAAAATTAATATGATAATGATAGATGAGATAAACCAAGGGGAGGATATGTTAAAGAAAAGACAAAAGGAAATGGAATTTTAGAGAAAATATTTTGAGAGGGCAGGGATAAAATTAAATAACTGGAAAGAGAAACAATGGAATATAATAGAGAAAGAAGAAATGAGTAAGAGGAGAGATCAAAGAATGAAAGAAAATGGAGACAAACTAGGAAGCGATTAATTAAGGCTTTACTGAGGGCAAGATGGCTGACATAGAAAGGATAAAGGTTCCACATGAATAGATGTATTATTTAAGATGGAAATTGTTAATTATTAAATATGAAATTAATATTTTACAAGAGAACTGTCATTAAATATATACAACTCTGAACTGAAACATGAAAACTAATTTGGTAAATTGTAATAAACATGAAATTAATGCTTGAAAATAAGATTATTATCAAAGATATATAATTGTCAACTGTAATAAATGTAAAAAATAATATTGTAAAGTAGTAAAAGAAATGGCATGTGGAACCCGATAGATTAGAAAAAAAAATAAGACAATGAAATATAGTAATAGATAAAAGTAATTATAGCGTTACTAGAATTGAACAATAGGTTAAATGTTTGAATATGGTTTGCTTTAGTATAAATGGGACTGGGAAGGGATTTTGATTAAAGTGCAATGGTGGGAAAATTAAGAATTATAAGGGAATAAATAATTGAAAATATAAATTAAACATGGACTAATGAATGACTGTGAATTATACAAATTGTTAAATATTGCAGATATGACGAGTAATACAGAATTTATCATAAAAGAAGGGATGTTAAGAATGTAGATTGACACAAAATACTATATGGGAATATTGAAGAATTAAAATTAAGATTGATAAAACATATTAATACAAAATTATATAAGAAAGTCAACAATATTAATGTAAAATTATTGTCATATTTGTTTTTAAAATGTAAAACACTCTGAGACCATCCAATGAGTGGTTTGTAACAATTAAAAATAATAAAAATGTATTAAAAATAGTGGAGAAGCAAGGTATGTTGTGGACCAAGAAAAGAGTCTTCTTTGTAGTGGCTCCCTCCTTTTGGAATATCATTCCTTCAGAGATAAGATTGGTGACCACCTTGATACTTTCCCAAAAGATCCTGAAGTTGTGGTTCTGCCAGCAGGCCTGGGGATCCCAGGTTGATATGTAGCTAATCAAATGATTTGTATGATTGGGTAGTTGCTGCTTCTGGGATGGAGTGGGGATCTCTAGGTTCTTACATTGTAAGATATTCATGTTGTAAAGAACCTGGTCTTGAACTTTGGTGCTAAAGAATTATGAGAATACCATGGACAACTAAGAAAACAAGCCAATGGATCATCAAGAAAATCAAACGAGGGACTTCCAGTTTGAGCTTCTTCGGTGACGGACCGAAATCTGCGATTGCGCATGGTTTCGATCCATGCTCGCCACCAGAGCGCCCTGAGCCAGTTGGATTTGGGGCTAAGCCATCCCGTAGAGGTGGTGAAGAGGGGGGGAGACTGCCAGCAGGATTGAGGAGAGCCGCATCTCTCCTCCTAAGCTGGCCATTACTCCCTTTCCCAAAGCCAGTTGCAGCAGTGGTCAGAAATGGCCACCTCAAAGAAATTGACTGGAAAAGAATGTACAGGAGGAAGATAAGAAGAGAAAATTTTGGTTGACCGGGTTAAATTGAAAAAGTAACAACATAAGGTACCCTGGAATTTGAACTATAAAAAATAACATTGTTCCCAAAGAAGACTTTGAAGTAGTGAAGGAGAGAGGGAAGAGAAAGGATTTGGCTATTTTTTTTCTTCCCTTCCTTATACTGACAGCTAAGAAATTTAAGTAAGAAACTGAAAATAAAATGTCAAAGGGATAATAAAGACTTTTGGATACTCAAAAACCTTTAAAAGCAGGAAAGGAGAGAAAAGGAAAGAATAAAAGGGCGGGATCTGGAAAAATGGAGGAGACTGCCTCGAACTAAAAGGAACTTATAATGAAACCTTAACAAGATTCCTAAAAGATACATTTTAACTGAAACTTTGTAACAAAATAATAGAACCTCAGGAAGAGAAAGTGGAAAAAAGAAGCAAGAAGAAACAGCTCTGGATTATTTGGATTACTTGGTGATTTTTGCATTTTTAGCTATTGGATTTAAATGACTAAAATCAATTGGGTGGTTGTTTAAATGTGTTTAAAATGGCATCACTTTTAGAAGAACTGAAAATGGAACTTAAAAAAACAGAAACAAGATGCATAAGAAGGAAGAGTTTTTTTCGGCTTCGTATTTCAATTTTTAGAAATGGAGATCTGGAACTATGAGAAACAACAAGAAACGCTTGTAGAACAAGAAGGTCGGGACAAAGAAGAAGCCATCTTTAATGATCAAGTAATTTTATGTGGGGGGGAAAAGGGAAAGGGGGGAAAGAGAGTGTAATGTTTGTTAATAAATAAATGAAATAAAGTGAATGAGAGAATGAAATAGGAAAGGATGGGAACATTTTAATTATTATTAATGATTTATAAAAATATAAGTGAAGAGAAATATGGGGGGAAAAGAATTAATTATGGAAAGTTTATAAGTGTTCCCAAGGAAGTATGATATTCAATTGAAAAGAAATGTTAAAAACATTAAGATTCTAACTAATATTAATGATAGCATTGAATTGGAATGGAATGAGTGTTTTATTTACTATTGTTTATATATATAAACAATACAGAATACAGAAGCCTGAAGATGGCGGATGAGATTCTGCCAAAACGTTGTTACAACTTTAAAAGCACAACTATAATGACGTGGAAAAATACCCGAACAAAGCTGAATACTATATATATATATTCATTCTGAGGGTATTTGTATGTGGATCTTTGGTTATTCGGGTTTTCTCCTGCGTAAGATTGGAAGTATCTAGGCAACGTTTCGATGAAGTCTCATTCATCATCTTCAGACTTGTGTCTTCGGCTCTGTGCTTCTCAGAG
>NW_020717029.1:266738-286220 GCF_900518725.1 Notechis scutatus | reverse complement strand
CTCTGTGCTTCTCAGAGTGATGTGAGCTTGCAGCTGCTTCTTCCTTTTAACTGCTAGTGGGGGTGTGACTTGATTGGGTGGGGGCTTGGCTGTGTTCTGATTGGGTGGGGGTGTGTTCTCATTGGTTGGGGTTTTGGCTGTGTTCTGATTGGTTGGGGGTTGGCCATGTTCTGATTGGCTAGAGGTGTGTTCTGTTCAGGTGGGGGCTTGGTTGTGCTCAGGTTGGTCTTAGTTACTGGGGGATTTGAGCTGGTGAGCTGTGATCTTGCTGTTTGGCTTCGAGTTCGTGGTTGTGCTGCATCTTCATGGTGGGGGTATAACTCGAAATCTGAAATATAAATCTGAAACCACTGTAAAAGTCTGACCCACAGACGGACACAATACAGAAGCCTGATGATGGCAGATGAGATTCTGCTGAAACGTTGCTACAACTTTAAAAGAACTACAATGACGTGGGAAAATACCCAAACCAAGCCGAACACCATACATGTAAGTACCCGCGAAAACTTAAGAAAACAAATATCAAACCTCTACGGG
Organism: Notechis scutatus; assembly: GCF_900518725.1. Next base: position 285,683 of record NW_020717029.1, on the reverse strand, counting down.
GAGGAAATAAACAGCCAGATCAAAACCTACGAGAAACTGGAAATTAAAAGAGCAGGAATACTATGTGACCTCCAATTCCTACGCAGCTGCAGAGACAACAATACTACACCAACCTGCTTCAAATTAACATTTCATCAAAGCACAGCAGCCACTAAACGTATCCTGAAAAGAACTGAAATGGCTCTACTACGGAACGAGCTCCACAGTAAGAGATTCCGATTAGATCAGTTAAACAAAGATTTGCTAGCACTACACCTGGAACTGAGCAGCAAAATCCACCCTCTACTTTGGGACAAGATAAAACAACTTACAACTTGGAGAGCTGATTCTAAAGGCATTTACAAACAGGAAAAATTATTGAAAAAATTAAAGAAATTAGAACATGACAAGAAAACCCCCAACAACTCACAACAACACCTGAAACAATTAGTGCACAACGTTTCCAACAGAGAACTCACCAAAACAGAAACAGATGTTCTAACCAAAGGATTCAATTATGCTATAGCACCCCAAAAAATCCCCACAGAATCCATCATATGTGCAGTAGAATCCAGCCTAACTAAATTAAATACAGATGAAGCTGATAAAATAAGACACCAAGTTACCAATATCCTATGCACAAGCAAGCCACCCAAAAGCAACTTACAGAAAAATGAAATTAAAGCACTACAAACCCTGAAAAGAGATAGCAGCATAATCATCCTCCCAGCAGACAAAGGAAATGCCACTGTAGTAATGGACAGAAAAGACTACGAAACAAAATTGACAGACCTACTCCAAGACTCCACATACAAACCCATAAACACAGACCCAACCACATATCTGGAAAAATTAACCAAGAAGAAAATTATAACCAGCCACATAAGCAAAGAGATCCAACACACGATTATACCCAGAGAAAAATCTTCCAGATGCCCCAAACTATACGGCCTCCCAAAAATACACAAAGAAGGCATACCTCTCAGACCCATAGTCAGCTCCAGAGGAGCACCACTACAAAACCTAGCCAAATACCTAGCAAAGCAGCTACAGCCCCATGCTGAAACAGCAGCTTCACATGTACAAAACTCATACCACTTCTTGGAAATGATCAAAGATCTACACGTGGAGCAAGAAGATCTGCTTGTAAGTTTTGACGTGGTTTCCCTATTCACTCAAGTCCCGATAAAAGAGACCCTTGAAATCATCAAAAATAAATACCAACCAGCCAAACACCTCATGGAACTAACAGAACACTGCTTAACCAACACATATTTCATATACAAAGGACAAAGATACAAACAAATAGAAGGAGCCCCCATGGGATCACCACTGTCACCTGTCATTGCTAACCTGTTCATGGAAGAATTCGAATCCAGAGCCCTGGCCAATGCCATCCTCAAACCCAAACTATGGTTAAGATACATCGATGACACATTCGTGATTTGGCCCCATGGACAAGAAAGCCTAAACAATTTCCTAACACACCTAAACAGCGCACACCCCAAAATCAAGTTCACCATGGAAACAGAAACAAACAAACAACTACCATTCCTAGATGTACTAATCTACAAAAAAACAGATGGCACACTAGGACACACCATATACCAGAAGAAAACACACACCAACCCCTACCTCAACGCCCAATCCCACCACCACCCAGCACAGATAAACTCCGTGGCTAAAACACTAATTACCAGAACCAAACGCCTGGCAGACAAGACACACATTAAGGCTGAACTATGCACCCTGACTAAAATACTGACAGCCAACGGCTTCCACAAAAGCAAAATCACCAGCTTGATCCACAAAAACACACTGAAACATAATAGAGACCCAGAAGATGAACAGACCTATGGAACAGCTGTCCTGCCCTACATAAGAGGTACTACAGACAAAATTAGTAAGGTACTACACAGACATCACATCAGGACTGCCTTCAAAACAGACAGAAAAATAGCAGCCATCCTTAGCAACCCCAAAGATAAAATTGACCTGGAAAACCAAGGCATATACGAAGTCCCCTGTGCATCATGCCCGGCCACATACATTGGACAGACCAATAGAAGAATAAGTACCCGCCTGGATGAACACAAAAATGCAGTCAAAAAGCTGGAACACACTTCCTCACTAGTCCAACACATGGAAGCTACAGGTCATAGCATCAACTTCAATGGCACCAAAACCCTGGCCACTATGGAAAACCCTAGCCACAGAGTCATCAGAGAAGCCATAGAGATTGAAAAAAGACCAGAAAGCATGAACAGAAGAGATGATTCCACCAGGCTGTCAATCATTTGGAAGCCTGCACTCACAAACAAAAAAATCTCCACACCACAAGCCAGGCAAACACCTGGGCACAAACAGATCCCCCCTGATACCTCCAGCTCAAACACACCCCAACCAGGCACCCAGATGAAACCCAGCTTCCTAACTAATGATAGCTGTCCATTTACCCGAAGCCAAGCTGCACTAAAGGCCTCCATTAAAGTAACACAATGCTGCCAGCCAATCAAGATACAAAAAGAGCCAAAAAACAGACAGAAGATATCAGAGACACCCATCAAGCAGAACACAGCAAACTCCGAGACCAATAAACACAGACCAAGACTCCCAACCAATCAGGATGAAGAAAAAACCATTCTGGCACAGCAATAGGCTGCCCCAAATTTAAATCTGAAACCACTGTAAAAGTCTGACCCACAGACGGACACAATACAGAAGCCTGATGATGGCAGATGAGATTCTGCTGAAACGTTGCTACAACTTTAAAAGAACTACAATGACGTAAAGCATAAATTGAAGTTTAAATAAGAATTGAATGGATAAAATTAAAAGATATAAAGGTGTCATACTCCAATTAGTAACCACAGGGGAAAATTTGTTTAATGAGAAAAGATAATATGAAATTGAAACAGGACAGATAAAAGTATAAATATAATGTTTGGAAAGACATTGAAACTTAGAAATATATATATAATTGAATTTAGATATGAGATAATTAAAAATAAAGTTGAGAAAACCAAGGGAGGGGAAAAATTATGGAGAAAATGTTAAAATAGTAATAAGATATGGAATAGAACACAAAGATGAATATGAAATTGAGTTTGTGTCTGTATGGAGAAGTGATAACCCGGAATCATGCTATTCTCAAAAAAAGATGTTTTATTTGTACTATGTTTTTGTGAAAACCCAAATAAAATTTATATTTAAAAAAAAAATCAAGCAAATCAAGCCAGAGTTCTCATTTGAGGCACAAATGATCAGGCTCAAAATATCCTATTGCAGATATATTATGCAAAGACCTAGTTTTCTTGAGAAGGTTCTAACTGAGAAAGATGGAAAGAAAAAAAAAGAATAAAGTGCAAGGTTGATTGATTCAGTTATACCTGAGTCAAGAGTACACTATTAGAAAAACCTGAAGATTCAAGTTAGGAGCAGACTGTCATGAAGAAAATTATGTATGAGGTTGCTAGGATGCAACAGCAATTTCATAGAACATCAATAGATCAATTCTTTATCCCCTACTCACATAGATAGGCAAGACACTAGAGTATAAACTGACAGCAAACAGCACTCCTTACTAGCACCTTACTATGATGTTATCTAGTTAGGGTAATGAAACATTTTCAAGAAAACAAGCAAGCTCAGACAACACCAAGTACCCCTCATTTTAACCCCGAGCCAGAAATATTTTCCTTCATTGACTCTTTCATCCAGCAGCAAAATATCAGCTTACCGTAGCCCTTTACCAAGGAACTACAGAAGAATCATTCATTGCTCTTTGCTTCTGTCCATCAGATATATCAGATATGTAACTGGAGAGGGTTTGGTCCATTGTACAACTCTAGAGAAGATGCGTTTTTTAAAAAACAATTTTTAAAAAAATCTTGGCAGGACTGAGTGACTTATCATCTCATAATTCTTAAAAGCAGCTAAACTCTTATGGATGAACAATACCTGGCAATACCCTGGGATTAATTAATGAGCATAACTATTTCCACAAGGAATCGATGAAGTGTGCATGATATCAGTATGGGAATATGGAACTTTCTTTGCATTTTTTATTCTCAGAGACTCTACAAGAAAGAAATTGGTAGCAGTTAGCAGTTAGGGAAATTGCTCCAACTATTTCCTTCCTGGATGGTTTATTCAGCACTTAATATTTTTTATCTTTAATAAAGGAAAAGAAAGTTATTTGGATAGATAAATCAAAGTTTTTTTTTAAAAAAATCAATACTCGGTGATCTCTATTCATGTCTTTTAACTATCAATCAATATTAAACCAGAAATCCTAAAGGTGCTTTTTCAAAAGGCAACTGGACTGTCTTTGTTTATGTTTGAAGACATTTTGCTTCACATCCAAGAAGCCTTCAGTTCTGAACTGAAGAAGTTTTTTGGATAGGAAGTGAAACGTCTTCAAGCAAAAACAAAAAAAGTCCATTTGCCTTTTCAAAAAGCACCTTTGGGACAACCATGACCGGGATGACTGAGAATCTCCACAGACATTAAACCAGAAATCAGACATTTCTAGCACACTTCAACTGAAAAACTTAATACTGGTCTAGTTAACACTGGTCTAGGAGGCAGGAGGGTAAATTCCTCCTTCCCAGGTCCTTCCTTTGTGGAGAGCTGCTGAATGCAACCCTCACCCTTGTCCAAGGGTGGGCTTCAAAAATTTTAGCAATGGGTTCTCTTCCCGGTGCCTGTTTGTTGAGTGGGCGTGGGCATGGTGGGCATTTAACAGATTTAACAGATAATCAGAGTTGGAAGGGACCTTGTAGGTCATCTAGTCCAACCCCCCCACCCAAGCAGGAGACCCTACACCATTTCTGACAAATGGCAGTCCAATCTCTTCTTGAAAGTCTCCAGTGATGATGCTCCCACAACTTCCGAGGGCAAGCTGTTCCATTGGTTGATCGTTCTCACTGTCAGAAAGTTTCTCCTTATTTCCAGGTTAAATCTCTCCTTGTTCAGTTTCCATCCATTATTCCTTGTCTGGCCTACAGGCGCTTTAGAAAACAGCTTGACCCCTTCCTCCCCGTGACAGCCCTCAAATATTGGAACACCGCTATCATGTCTCCCCTGGTCCAAGGACTGGCATGGGCCAGTTGGCCTCCTGCACCATGGCAGGGGGGCATTGTTGCCCTCCTTGGGCTCCGGAGGCTTTCCTTGAGCCTCCAGGAGTGGGAAAATGACCTCCCCAGGCTCCGGAGGCTCTCTGGAAGTTGGGAATGGCCCCATTTCCAGCCTTCACAAATTTCCAGGAGGCCTGTTTTTCACCCTCCCCGAGCCTCCATGTGCACCCTGCATTTACCTGCATCCAAAATGGGCTGCATGGGGACTCCTGGAAGGGGTGGAGCAGGTGGTGGGTATGGCCAGCCAGGAGTGGGATTTGGGGGTCCTCCGAGCTGCACAGAATCTTAGCCAGGGACCCTCCCAAACCCCTATGAACCCCCCACAGCCTACCGTTGCCCTTGTCCAATTTAACATCTACTGTTAGAAAGCATTGCAGAAGTGTTGAAACTGTTGGATAAGGTCATCCATAGGTTTGGTATTCAGGTATCATCATAATTATATTTTTTTGACTCCAGGCCAATCAAGTGAAGCTTTCAAGGCTCTGTCCCTGAAGGTTGTGTGCATGTGGATGAGGAGGAATAAATGTATATGTTGGTAATGAATTTGTGAAATCATACACTTTGCTATTTTCCTATTCACAACATGTGATTGATCTTAGATTCACCAGCTATGGGAAACAATCTCTAAAATTGATACCTCAGGTAAATTAATTTGCACTTAGCTCAGTCAGACAAAGGGGATTTGGGCATAACGATAAAATGATGGTCAGGATTAGAAAGACAAGGGAGTTCTGAAAAACAAAGAGGCAATATTTCATGAATATTTTTTCTTTCTAAGGCTCTTTTTATCTTATGCTGCCCTTTCCTAGAATTCTGTTTGCTTATAATATTTTTGACATCCTATCAGCATCCTTTGGTCTGTTTCTGAGACATGCATCTGGGGAGAGAGTAATTAATTTTCTAATGTTATACCACATATCCAGTGGTGGGATTAAAAAAAAAAATACTATCGGTTGTGTGGGCGTGGCTTGGTGGGCATGGCTTGGTTGGCATGGCAGGGGAAGGATACTGTAAAATCTCCATTCCCTCCCCACTCCTGGGAGAAGGTTACTGCAAAATCCCATTCCCTCCCCACCCCACTAACCTGCTTTCCAGCTCCATTCTCCTGTGCAGGGCAACAAAAGAAGACTCAGCCAATCAGCTGGAACTCGGGAGGCAAAGGATTAAATGGGGATGGGCCAGTCAGTTCTCCAGACTACTCAAAATTTCCGCTACCAGTTCTCCAGAACTGGTCAGAACCTGCTGAATACCACATCTGCAGATATCTCAACTCTTGCATAGTTTTCCTTAGATGTCTTAAATAAGGGACTTTCCCCTTAACTGTGAAGTTAAATGCCTCTTCATGTTTAAATACATGGCTAAGATAGATCAAGTATAATTTGTTTCTTGGCCAAGCTTTCTTGGATGAGTCTCAAAGATATTAGATAGACCATCTCCTGAATGTGTCAATTCGCAAAACATTCTTACGTCTGTTTTCAAGTTGCCATAAACAGGGGGAGGGATCTAAAGGAGTAGTATGGCAGTAAAACCAGAAGTATATTCCACCATTATCTTATAAAGATTGTAGCTAGGTGACCAGACCATCTGGCCACGGAAATCCTTCAATGGAGAACATGATTGATGATACCCAGCTCGAGGCTCATGATTTAATGAGGGCTATTGCCAGAACCCTGGCAGAATGGTTGTAAGAAGAAAATGGAGAACAAGTTGGTGTTTTCTCTTGCTCCCATTAAATCTTGAAGATTTTAATATTTGGTTCAATATTCCATCACTATTGTTGTAAGTACACATTTTTCAATATCCGGGATCCCAATCGTGCACTAGAAAATTCAAACGTATTTTCTTCCTTTTTTTCTGTTACCACCCATAGAATGCTGCAAATCAATGGAGAAAATCTAAAGAACATGGACATTTTTTGGTATCTGGGATCCCAACTCCAAGGCAATGGCAACATCAATGGCGAGGTGAGAGCAAGAGTGAATGAAGCCTGGATGCATTGGCAAGAACTCACTGGTGTGTCATGTGACAGAAAAATACCAACCCCTCTTAAATCTTAAGATTTACAAGGCAACCATCCATCCTGTTGCATTTTATGGCACTGAATGCTGGGCAATAACAACAGGGACCAAAAGCTATCTCCATGCCATGGAAATGCGAATGCTCCGTTGGATATCAGGCATCTTTGTTCTTTACCACATCACAAATGACACCATTCAACAGCATTTTGCTGTAGCACCCATTACAGAGAAGATGAGAGAAGGCTGGCTCTGCTGGTATGGACATGCCCACAGAGCAGCACCTGCCACCAAAACAGCCTACCAACTAAAAGTCAGTGGCTGGTGACCTCATAGGTGTCCAAAACAGAGATGGCAAGACACCATCAACAAAGATATTCAAGCTGCACTCTGGAGACACAGCTGACCATGCAAAATGGCATTCAATGATCAAAAAGGTGGACTCAGCATCTGTGGGAATACGAGGAGGAGGAGGAGGAGGAGGAGGAGGAGGAGGAGGAGGAGGAGGAGGAGGAGGAGGAGGAGGAGGAGAGAAAGGAAGAGGAAGAAGAATGTACACTGAGAGCTGAGAGCTTGGAAACAAATTCTTGTGTGTCTAATCACACTTGGCCAATAAAGAATTCTAATTCCAATGGAGAGTAGGCATTCAAACAAACCTGTACAATATGAGTGGAATAAATTATTTCATAGACTTTACAATACAATCTTTTATATGTTTACTCAGGGGAAAATGTCACTGATAAAATTAGATGCACATTCCTTAGTAGAATATTTCTCAACATTACCAATTTTAAGAAGTATGGACTTCAACTCCCAGAATTCCTCAGCCAGCATGTTTTGTCTGTTTACAAAAAGTACCTGGGAGAAAGAAGAGTCTATCACTGATCAACTAACAATGATACTGGGCAAAAGTTTAGAACAGATTACAATATGGTCAACCTGTGATAAATATCAATATCAATAACAAATATCCATTATTCATTTTGGATAATGGATTTAAAAACAATATTCCAGACTAATAGAACTTTATGAAATGTAGGCAGTAGACTATCCCACTCAGGCAAATAATTTATCCTCATTTCACACACTTTTTTAAAAACATTATTTTATATCAATTGTTTTCCAGCTTTAACTATGCTATTAAAGGGACTTTTGAAAAGAACCCAGGAAGCAAATATAACTGTAAGCATATATACCTCAATTTCCCTAAAAGCTGTATTTACATTACACCCAAATACCATGATAATAATAGCCTGACAGGTCATTCACAGAGTCATTGGATTAAGGTTATGGCTCGACAAACCAATATTTAAGGCATTCTGAATTAATACTCATGATCAGTCAATCTGACATGACCAACAAAGCAAGACACAAACATTTATGTTTTCTGCTCATTTGCAATATCTTTCTTACAGATCTATGGATTCCTTGTTCCTTAGAGTATAAATGATAGGGTTAAGCAGAGGGATGACTAGAACATAGAAAATTGCACTGTGCTTATTACGATCAGGAGCTGAGACTGATTTTGGAATTATACACATAAAAATGATAGGGCCTAAAACAAGGTGACTACAAGCAGATGAGAGTCACAGGTACAGAACGCTTTATGCTATCCAACTGTAGATTTTATATGTGATACAGAATAAAGTATAAACATGTAGGAGGTCAGGATCACACAAAGGGGAAGCAGGAGAGGGACTCCTGCACCAGATACAATATTCTCAATGACTTGTGTATCACGACATGAAAGTTTTAACACCACAAGAAATTCACACATGAAGTGATTAATATGATTGGGACCACAGAAAGTTTGGGAAACCAGGAAGACATCACAAATGCCACAGAACAGTGGAGCAATTATCCAGCAGGCTACAGAAAACTGCAATTGGCAGAGTCTGTTCATGACAACAGCACATATTAGGGGAGAACAGATCATAAGCCATAACACCCAGTAGCAAAGACTCAATGCAACCTGTAGACCCTGCAACAAATATCTGGGCAATGCAGAGTGGGAAGGAGATGGCTCTATACTCAGCCATGAGGTGAGATAACATTATGGGCATGGTGGTGGTGATGCTGGTGACGTAATATATTTCTATCACCGCAAGATGAGAAAGAAAATAGTACATAGGAGGGTTGAGTTGTATATCAGCCTGTACCAATATGATTATCATCAGGTTCTCTAAAACTGTAAGAAAGTAAATGTTGAGAATGACCCCAAAGAGGAGAAGCTGGACTTTTCTGTCACTGGTGAATTCCAGCAAGATGAATTCTTTGATTTAATGTTTGTTTAAAACATATAATATTGTCTTTGTCATGCCCCTGTTGGAGTCTGACTCCAGGAGAGGGATGGAACAGCTGACAGGGAGTGGAGTTTGGCTCTGGTGGTTGTGGAGGAAACTGGGGAAGGGCACAGGCTGGATGGTCATTTAGCGGAAGACCCAGGCCCATCCTCTCTTCATCCTAGGGCATGCAGGGAAGAGCAGGTAAGGGAGAAATGTGAGTGGCATGGTCTATGGGGGAGGAAGGGGCCCTGATCCCTTCAGGGGCTGCATTTGGGAGGACTGTTTAATAGGACAAACTGCAAATGGCAAAGTTGCTGGAAGTAAAGTGTGCATTGTTCTTGTCAAAGCTTATCTGTGTTTTGGCTTCCTCCCAACTTTGGTTGCTGTAGTAGTAGAAGTCTGCAATTTATCATCCTTGCCTGCCATATTAATTACTTCAGTGTGGTTTGTGTTCGTTTTTTTTATTTCTAATTAACTTTACTTTGGATGTGGACTGTATTTACTCCCTCCGTAAACTGTTTTCTTTAAGAGTTTAATATCCAGCCGAGGATAATTGGACATTGGGACCAAGTTAAAAGGAATGTATTCTATTTTTGTGACTTGGTTATTTTTGTGACACACCCCGGGTCATAACAGTCTTGGAATAAAACTTTTTTCAGCAAAAAAATGTTTTAAAAAAGAAAAACATGTAACACTGCAGGTAGAATATAGAGGACAATTAGTCAAAGCAGTTGGAAAGAACTGGTTAAATAATAAACAAATTCTATTTATCCTGTGTCAGGATTCCAGCAATCGCCCTAATTAAATCATGATCCTTGAGCCAAACTATAATATTTACATACAAGCCATGCACAGCCAGTCACATGACCACCAAGCCACACCGACAAATTAGGCCATGCCCACAGAACAAGTTGTTAAGAAATTTGAATCCCACCCCTGGAAGGACACCATTGGTAGACTTGAAAGTCCAGGTTGGGAGCAGAATGTCATGAAGCAAAGCTATCTATGTGCTCTCTAAGATTCAACAACTTGATGGAGCATCCATCAAGCAATCTTTTATCCAGCAGCAAGATGACAGCTAACCTTGATTCTTTACCAAAAACCTTTCAGGAACCACAAAGAGCCATTCATGCTTTCAGCTTCTGTCCAACTAAGTAGAGTATCTGATACTTATTTGGAGGGGGTTTCATCTCACGGAAGATGTTTTTGTAAAAAAAAAAAATCAAATTTTTTCTCAGTAATTTATCTGTTTATACTCTTTAAAAGCTTCTAAACTCTTATGGATGAATCACAATATAAACACACAATATTGGAGATACCCTTGGGATTAATTACAATTAACAGGCATATTCATATCCACAAGGAATCCACAACATGTGCATTATTTCAATGGGAATATGGAACTTTCTTTGTTTAAACTTTCTTCATTTCAGAGAAATAAACTTTCTCTGTTTATTCTCAGAGGCTCTACTGAAAGGAAATTGATAGCAGTTAATAACCATAGGGATATTGTTCCAATTATTTTCTTCTTGATAGGTTTATTCAGAGCTTGATATTTCCTACCTTTAATAATGGAAAACATTTGGACAGATGTTTTTAATCAAAGTTTTTAAAAAAATCAATAACCAATGACCTGGCTCAATAGTAGCAACTATGTGAAGGATCTTGGAATCCTAGTGGACAATCACTTAAATATGAGCAAGAAAAAAGCCCAAAAAAGCCAGCTGTAGGCTGCATTAACAGAGAGACAGAATCAAGATCACCTGAAATATTACTATCACTACCTGTTTGAAGGTGGGAGAAACTTTGAAAGTACCAGATTCTCTAACATGGATTGCCCTGCAATTATGTGGGATTGACAGGGAGGAAGCTAGCCACCAGATTGCAAGAATATGAGTGAGTGGCTATACAAAGAAACTCAAATTCATTGGTAGCTGCTGCATCCAGCATGAGTCTTCACTCCAGTCCGCTCTTTGAGTGGGAGCCAGAGCCATCCCTGATTGGCTGAGTCTGTTTGACAGCTCCATATAAAAGGAGCTGTCAAACGGAATCAGCTGTTCTCTGTCAGCCAGCTGCCTAGTTAGCTTGTGGCAAGCCACGGCTGGGTTATTTTGTTAGCAATAAAGCCTGTTAGCCTTAATCTAGTCTCTGCCTCTTTACTCCCATGCACCGAACTTAAAAGTAGCCTCACATTGCAATGAACAAGGACATGCATTCAATCAGTGGTGGGATTCAAATCATTTAACAACCGTTTCTCTGCCCTAATGATTTCTTCCAACAACCAGTTCATCGAACTGCTCAGAAAGTTAACAATCAGTTCTCCCAAACTGGTGTGAACTGGCTGAATCCCACCACTGCATTCAATTTTGCAGCTACTACTATTGTGTTGCCTGAGCAGGGGCAAAAATAACAGGAGAAATGACTGGTGCCTGGGAAACGAGTGAAGAGTGCAATCAATCACCGAACCAGTTATTATACTGGTGGAATCTCACCCTGGACCAGTCATATATCAAGGATTGCCTCTAAGAGCATCTTGAAAGGCATACTCTGCTGCACTTCCTCCTCTTTTCTGGAGATCAGTGAAATAGGGAGGGGTTTTTCTGAGCTGCTTCCAAATGTTACTAAGACATTCTGGCCTTAAAAATGTTTCAGCCCCCTTTTTGACTAGGTGTGCTGACTGCACTCCTCCACCAAAATCTTAGTCCTTATTCTGTCTAATATACTCAGGGCAAGGGGGAGCACACAAAACATCCCTTGCCAGATCACTCATACAGAACAAAGAGATTCTGTTTGGAAAACACAATGACTCACTGCTCGTAATAGATCCAAGCTGACTTTGAAGTGGACAACCATTGTACAAATGTAAGTTCCGAATATTCTTATGGCGTGGCATGGCATGGCATGACATGACATGACAGGACATGACATGACATGACATGACATAACCGTAGTATAATACAATAATACAGCACATTATATTACAGCCTCTCTGAGATACATGAGTGGCTTACAAATATGAAAAATAAATGAAATAAATAAATATTGGAGAAGTTTACCTGAATGCCTAGTATCTGATAGTAGTATGTGCTCTTTTGTAGCTTTTATAATACAATCTTGTATATGTGTATTCAGAGTCAAATATCTTTGATAATATAGAAGCACATTTCCTGGTAGATTGTTTCTCAACCTTAGCAACTTTAAGAACTATAGACTTCAATTCCCAACTTTCCTCAGACAGCATTGTTATTTTCAACAACAACAAAATACCTGGAAGAAAGACCAATCTAGTCAACTATCATTCATACTGGACAAAACTTTAGAACAAATTATGGTATGGTCAACCAGTGATAATAAATATTCATTGTTCATTTGGGATCAACAGGGATTTATAAACAATATTCTCAACTAATAGGACTGTGAAATGTAGGCAGTGGACTCTGTCCTTCTCAGTCAATTCATTTCATTTCACACAGAGATTATGTCAATTCTTCTCCAGCTTTCATGAGGCTATTAAAAGGATTTTGTAAAGAGCCCAGGAAGCAGATATAATTGCACCATACATATCACATTTTTCCTTTAAAAAAGTACTTACATTGCACTCAAATATCATGATAATAATAGTCTGAGAGGTCATTCATATACAGAAATACAAACCAACATTTAAGGCATTCTGAATTAATACTCATGATCAGCCAATCTGACATGACATGAGAAAGAGAGTGAGAAAGCAAGATACAAACACTCATGTTTTTTACTTGAAGTCTTTTCTTTGCAATATCTTTCTTACTGACCTATGGATGTCCTTGTTCCTTAGGATATAAATGATAGGGTTAGGCAGAGGGATGACTAGAACATAGAAAATTGCACTGTGCTTATTACGATCAGGAGCTGAGAATGATTTTGGAATTACATATATAAAAAAGGAAGGGCCATAAAACAAGGTGACTACAAGCAGATGAGAGCCACAAGTGGAGAAAGCTTTACATTGTCCAGCTGTAGACTTAATGTGAGATACAGAATAAAGAATAAACACATAGGAAGTCAGTATGACACAAAGGGGAAGCAGAAGGAGTAAGGCTCCTGCACCAGATACAATATTCTCAACAAGTTGCGTATCACCACATGAAAGTTTTAATACTGCAGGAATTTCACACATGAAGTGGTTGATATGATTGGGACCACAGAAAGTTTGGGAAACCAGGAAGGCATCACATATGGCACAGAGCAGAGGAGCAATTATCCAGCAGGCTAAAGCAAACTGCAACTGGCATCGCTGGTCCATGACAACAGTATATATTAGGGGAGAACAGATGGCCAGATAACAGTCATAAGCCATGACACCCAGTAGCAAAGATTCAGTAGTAGCCATGGACCCTGAAACAAATATCTGGGCAATGCAGAGCGGGAAGGAGATGGCTCCGTTCCCAGCCATAAGGTGAGATAACATTATGGGCATGGTGCTGGTGACATAACATATTTCGATCACCGCAAGATGAAAAATAAAATAGTACATAGGAGTGTTGAGTTGTACATCAGACTCTACCAATATGATGATCAGCAGATTCCCCAAAATTGTGATCAAGTAAAATATAAGAATGACTCCAAAGAGGAGAAGCTGGACTTTTCTGTCATTGGTGAATCCCAGCAAGATGAATTCCTTGACAGAGGTGAAGTTCTCAGCTTCTGTCATGGCCTTCTTCTGAAGAGAAGGAAAAAGAATGAGGGACCATTAGATCAAATACCACTTTTAGATATATAAATACACAAAAACAGGGCCATGACTACCCAGACATTTCTGAAAACAGGATCCTGAAATTTTTCCAGGAAATATTATGGTACTATCATCATCCCGAGGATGAGCATGCTTTGATGCAGAGAAGATCAAAAGTACTACAAGATGGAAAAATAATATTGTTTTTATTTCTTTCCTATGAGTTCTCCTTTAATTGAGACAAGACAATTTGCTTTACAGATCAAGTATAAAGAGGCAGAATCTAAATAACTTATTTTGTGTGAAGTTTATTTTATTGCCATCTGTAACTGGTCTCTCTCTCTGTGTGTGTGTGTGTGTGTGTGTGTGTTTTCCCTTTTCTGTTGATAGAATGTGCTTTTATACCAATCACTATTGTTAATATATAATCTTATAGTAAGATTTTTTTGCTTTGTTATTCTTGCAGTCTGGGCAAAGTAGCAAAGGGAACAAATCAATAACAGTTGAAACAACTTCCATAATCGACTACTTTTGGCAATTGATTTAAATTTCACTACATGCACTTTTAGTAGGCTTCATGGTTAATAACATTTTATTCTGTTATTTATTCTTCACAGCAATGCAAACTAAAAAATATCAAAGGAATTTGTTACAACCAGATAATTGTGCAAACATCGTCTTAGCTTCCGAAACAACAAATATTTTCCTATGCGGTAAATTATACATAAGATAATTCTGTTGTTGGTTTCCTTCTCAAAATAAAGAAATATATAGTGGTGAGTGTCTTAAAGGATTCTACTTCGAGATTCCTAGAATAGTAATTTATTAATAAAAAATACTTCCTGAAAAGAAATGTTATTCTATAGTCTTTTCAAAAGGAAATAAAATAGAACCCCCTCTGTTACTTCAACAATATATTTTTGAGTTTATTCACATTAGGAAACAAGTTACTACATGCTCATATTAAACTTTCTTTCTGGTCTATTAACACATAGCATTTTATTAGGAAAACAAGGATTATATCATCAGATTCCACATCTAGATGATCTTCTTTGGACCTGAAAGCTAAACAAAATTGGATGAGGTTATACTTGGAATAGAGATGACTAGGATTTCCAGATTATCTTTTCCAGAGATAGAACATAACATTACCTTTCTTCTTTTCCAGGATGTTCTCCAGCCTTCATGAAGGAGCTAATCATGTGATCAACTTCTACTAAGGTAACCAGCATGATGGAATATGATCCATTTGCTTTCTACTGAAGCCAGATATTGAACATCTATGGGGGACAGAGATTAGGTCTCTGTTATGAAAAAACATATGTGAATTGTCACAGAAGTTGTCTTAATAAAAATAAAATAAAATATTCTTTACAGGAGCCTGGCAACCTCTCTGTTCACCTTAAGAATAACATCTAATGTTATGGATGGAAAAATAATATATCATCTAAAGATGTCTTGGGAATATTTATAATTTATGAGCACATAAACATCAGCAAGGGAATAGAAGGATTCTGCATATTATCATTGGGAATACAAAACTTTGCTTCACTTTCTCCTCAAAATCTCTGTTGAAGAGAAATTGGTAGGAGATTATGATCTGAATGAAACTGCTCAGGTGCCTTTGGCCTATTGCAATAAATTATAGTTTTTGTTTCTTGACTTCTTGTGTATCTTTTTCACTTTTTTCTTTTTACACATCACTTTCTTTTAATTATTATTTTTCAGTATATGTTGTTTTTACCTTGTAAATATTTTTTTAATTAAAAAAATGGTTTTAAAAGAGGTAGCCTTGTTTTCTTAATTTGTTCATTCCTTCTCTGGAACTGAAGATGCCAGGTTCAGGTTCTGATGTATTAATCCAAGATGGCTACAGTTTGAGAGTCACAGTAATAAACAAAGTCATTATGGAACTCAGGACCAGGTACTATGTTAAACACACACATACACACACACAGACAGACAGACACACACAGAGATAGATATACATATAGTTATAGATATATAGAAATATAGATAAATAGGAGGCTTCCGGTTTGAAAGGCTTCGGCGGCGGCAGGAATCCGCGATTGTGCGCGGTTCCTGCTGCGCTCGCCGCTGGTGTGCCCCCGATCCAGCTGGATTTCAGGGTTAATAGTCACCCCATAGAGGTGACTGAAGATAGAGGATGCCCAGCAGGGGTCCGGGGGGATCGCAACCCCCCTCCTCAGCTGGCTCAACTCCTTTCTCCAAAAGCGATGGAGCGGCGGTCAGCAATGGCCGCCAAAAGAAACTTTCATCCGGACAAGACTGTGCAGGAGGAAGCTGAGAAAGTGAAAGTTTTTGGCTGAACCGGAATAACAAGTAACATCTAAATACCCTGGAAATTCAACTTTCTTAAAGATACATTGTTCCCTAAGAAGATCGTAAAAAGCGGCGGAAGAAAGTGAAAAAGGAAAGGTTTTTTTTTCTCACTCTCCTTCCCTACGGAAATAGCAGAAGGAAATCGGAAAAACCCATCTTGCAACAGAAGGTATTTAAATTTGAAAATTAAAACCAAGGGGATATTAAAGATTTCTGAACATTGGAATCAAAAAATTTAAAAATTCTTTTTTTGCTATAAGTGGGAAGGGAGAGATAAAGAACCTATATTAAGACTTTGCTGGAGGAGACTGCTTGGAACTTATAAGATCAGAGACAAACTGTAATAAGACTTCTAAAAAAAACATTTGGAACTTTGCAATTAATTCTACCCCAAGAAGAGAAAGTATAAAAAGAAGAAAGTGCTAAATGAAACAGTTTGTGTTGATTTGGATTGCTTGGTGACTTTGGGACTTTTGGAAACTACTTTTTGAAAGACTAAAAACTTTTGGGTTGTTTAAAAAATCTCACAATGGCATTATCTGTTGAAGAATTGAAAATGGAATTTCAAAAGTTAAGAGAAGAGGAACAAGAAGGGAAGGGCTCTTCTGGATCTGTTTTTCACTTTTTGGAAATGGCGATTTCTACTTACCAGGAATTACAACAAGAAGAAGGCTGGGATGAAGAAGAAGAAGCCATCTTTAATGAACAAATAACTTTAGTTGAGGAAGAAAAGGGAAAGACGGGAAAGAGAATGGAGAATTCAAGACTTAAAAAAACAACCAAAAAAGGGAAAAATAAGGTGAAAAATCGATACAATGTCAGAAAGCAACAGAAAAGAGGAATACAACAGAGAGGGGAGATTAAGAGGGTGGAGATTAAGAGATGGGGGGGTAAAAAGGCTAGATTGGACAAGAAAGGAAGGGAAAAAGGGAAGAGAAGTTACAAAGGCTTGAAACAAGATTTAAAAAAACAGATCTTTTTCAGAGACAAAGGGTAAAATACAATTAAAAAGAGATCCTGCAAAAGCACACAAGATTGTACACATAGTATTGTATTTGAAATAGTTAGAAAATTGGAATATTATATGATTTAATAAAATATTAAAGGGAATATGTAAAATGTTTAAGATTTAATGATAGAGTTTAATTTGCTATGGATTATTGTTTCAACTATATTATAAACGTATTATTTTCTTATTTTAAAATGTACGTAGAATGTACTAAGCAGAATCAGAATGGAAATTATGTATTATCTTAAGTGTTAAATTTAGGGGAAAGATAGACCCCAGGAAGAGTAAGTTTAAAAAGAAGAAAGGGCTAAATGAAATAGCTTGTGTTTATAGAAGAGAGGGAGACCAAGAGGGTGGAGATCAAGAGATGGGTGGGGGGGGGGTTAAAAAGACTAGGATTACAAAAGAGATTCTGCAAAAGTACATAAGATTGTATTGTTGTATCTTTACTTGAAACAATGTCAGAAAACTGGATCTTTATATGATTTAACAAAATACCAAAAAATGCTTAAGATTTAATGATAAAGTTTAATATACTATGGATTATTGTTTCAATTATATTATAAACTTATTATTTTTCTATTTTAAAATGTAGTAGGTAGTTTTAGAATGTGCTAAGCAGAATCAGAATGAGAATTATATATTATTTTAAGTGTTAAATTTAGGGGAAAGATATAAAGGCATCATACTTCAATTAGTGATTACAGGAGAAATATTGTGTTAATGAGAAAAGAAAAATAGATGATTGAAACAGAACGGACAAAAGATATCAGTATAATGATTTAAATCGAGATGGAATAAATAAAATAGAATTAAGAGAGTAAAAAGAGGAGAGAAGCCATATAGAAAATATAGAATGGTAAATAAGATATGAAATGGTATATAAAGTGAGCATGAACTTGATTTATGTCTGTACCAAAAGATGTAACCCGGGACTAGGCCGCTTTCCAAAAAGAAGTTTTATGTTTTTATGTTTTGTGTTTTGTTTGTGTATGTTTGTTTATTGAAAATTAATAAAATTTATTTTAAAAAAAGAAATATACATAAATAGATAAGTTAGATGATACAGAGAGATAGCTGATAGATAGAAGATAGACAGTTGATAGATTAGATAGATGATTGATAGATAATTAGATAGATAGAAAGATAGAAAGGTAGATAGATAGATAGATGGATGGATGGATGGATGATAGGTGTGTGTGTGTGTGTGTGTGTGTGTGTGTGTGTATGCATGTAAAAGAAGAAATAGACATCCTGCGATCTCCAGAACTTAAAATTACATTTAATGAGCTTTCAGTAAGTACATTAAGTGTAATTTTAAGTTCCAGAGATTGCAGGATGTGTTTTTTCTTTTAAAAATATACTGGAACTCGTATTTTTAGAACAATTATCTATATCTATATCTATATCTACATCTACATCTACATCTATCTATGCATCTATGTATCTATCTGTGTATATATAT
>NW_020717029.1:234202-256738 GCF_900518725.1 Notechis scutatus | reverse complement strand
AAATAAAGTAAAATAAAATAAAATAATAAAATAAAATAAAATAAAATTGCTAAATATTCCAGGTCACATTTTCTTTGGTTTCTGAAATGTTGGAAGGAAATGAAGTCTCATTTCCTCAGCTAACAACGCCAGTAAAAATTATAGGACATATTATATCAGTGATGGCTAACCTTTTCCACATCGCATGATGAAGATTCACAGGCGCTTACACTCGTGTGCCTGCACCCATGATGCAATGTGCATGTGACCCCTCTGCCCCCCGCACTGTGCACCTCTGTGCATGCACGTGACCATGCTGCCCGCCTCTGCGCATGCACCTTTCACGCCTCTGCACATGTGTGCGCAACCCCCGCACACCCCACCCCCTGCGCATGTGTGCGCATCTCCCTCATGCGTCTCTCACATGCATGCGCAGCAGATACCTGACAATCAGCTGGAGGCATGGGGTGGGCACGCATGTTCAGTGGCTTTTCTGGGTGACCTCTCGCATGCTGACAGAAATGGGTCTGCATGCCATCTGGCAGGCGTGCCATAGGTTCGCCATCACGGTATTATATAGTCAGCCTTTGAATATCTAGAAGATGATTGTTTCTTTGGGGGCAAAATGGACTTGCCATCAATATATACCAAGAATATAGTAAATAAAATGCAATAAAATATACCAAGAATAAAAATCATTTTTCTATCATTTGTCACCAATTTTAAGATAATTGTTCATTTTACTTTCCTAGTATAGCAAAGGAAGATTGATGATAGCTTAGTTATCTTAGAAAAATATCCCATTTCTAATTGTGAACTGTTAAATGAAACACAAATGAAAACTGTCGAAAATATAAGTTAGTAGAACAGCTACTAACAGTACCAGGATGGGATCTGAATATTTTGCATGGAAGATGAACTTGCAACTAAGAAGCAAGTTTAAAGAGATGGTTAGGACAAGCTACACTGCTTAAATAATCTAAATCCTATCTCTGTAATTAGGACATACAGTTCATGACAACACCATATTTTTGGCTATGATACTTCTTTAGTAGAAACTCAAGGTCACATCCTGTTTCTAACTTTAGAGTACAAAGAAAAGCAACAAAAATGAGTAGGGGCCTGGAGACTAAAACATATGAAGAATGGTTACAGAAACAGGGTATGTCTAGTCTAATGAAAAGAAGGACTAGGAGGGACTTGATAGCAATGTTCCAATATCTCAAGGGTTGTCACAAAGAAGAGGTCAGCCAGAGGTAGTATTCAGCAAGTTCTGACCAGTTCTGGAGAACCAGTAGTGGAAATTTTGAGTAGTTCAGAGAACCGGCAAATACCACCTCTGACTGGCCCCACATCGATCTATTTTTTGCCTCCTGAATCCCAGCTGACTGGCTGGCTCTTCTTTTCTTTTCTTTTTTTTAAACAAATTTTATTAATTTTTAAAGACAATACACAAACAAACAAAACATAGAGTATAAGAACATAAGACATCTTTTCTGAAAAACAAATAAAACATCTTATTTGAAAACAGCATAGTTCCAAATTATCACATTTCCATACAAACACAATTTGATATGCATATTTATCTTATATATTCAACTTCATATCTTTTTCCAACTTCTCTCTATTTCTCCCTTTCCTTCTATTCAATTATATTTCTTTTGCCTTAATTTCTATATCTTTTTATTCATTGTATACTTCCATCTGTCTTGTTTACAATTTCATTGTTCTCTTCCAACATTCTTCTAGAATTTTATTAATTCAAACATAGACAAACAAAACACAAAACATAAATACATAAAACTTCTTTTTGGGAAGCAGCTTAACCGTTACATCTTTTTGTACAGACATAAATCAAATTCATGCTCACCTTATATACTATTTCATATCTTAAGTAACATTCTATATTTTCTATATGTTTTCTCTCCTCTATTCACTCTATTCACTCTCTTAATTCTATTTTATTTATTTCATCTCAATTTAAATAATTATACTTGCATCTTTTGTCCGTTCTCTTTCAATTATCTATTTATCTTTTCTTTCTAATACAATATTTCTCCTGTAATCACTGGTTGAAGTATGACGCCTTTTTATCTTTCCCCTAAATTTAACACTTAAAATAATACATACTTTCCATACTGATTCTGCTTAGTACATTCTAAGTACTACATTTTAGAATAATAAAAAAGAGAAGAAAAATAAGCTTATAATATAGTAAAAACAATGTTCCATAGGAAATTAAACTCTATTGTTAAATCTTAGACATTTTTATACATTCCCTTTAATGTATTGTTAACTCATATAATATTCCAATTTTCTAACTCTATTTCAAATACTAATATCTACCATACAGTCTTATGTACTTTTGCAGAATCTTTTTTTTAATTGTGTTTTACCCTTTATCTCTAAAAAAAACCTGTTTTTTAACATCTTGTTTTAAGCCTTTATGACTTCTCTTCCCTTTTCCCTTCCTTTCTTGTCAATTCTAGCCTTTTTACCCCCCCATCTCTCAATCTCCCCTCTCTTAGTCTCCCCTCTCTGTTGTATTCCTCTTTTCTGTTGCTTTCTGACATTGTATCGATTTTTCACCTTATTTTTCCCTTTCTTGGTTGCTTTTTTAAGTTCTGAATTCTCCATTTTCTTTCCCCTCTTTCTCTTTTCTCCCTCAACTAAGATTATTTGTCCATTAAAGATGGCTTCTTCTTCTTCATCCCAACTTTCTTGTTGTTGTAATTCCTGATAGGTAGAAATCGCCATTTCTAAAAAGTGAAAAATAGATCCAGAAGAGCCCTTGCCTTCTTGTTCCTCTTCTTTTAACTTTTGGAATTCCATTTGCAATTCTTCAACAGATAATGCCATCATAAAAAAAAAAAAATTAAACAACCCAAATGTTTTTAGTCTTTCAAGAAATAGTTTCCAAGAGTCCCAAAGTCACAAAGCAGTCCAAATCAAAGCAAACTGTTTCATTTAGCACTTTCTTCTTTTTATATTTTCTCTTCCTGGGGTATAATTCAATTACACAGTTCCAAAATAATTGTTTAGAAGTCTTATTGCCATTTATTTCTGGTTTTATAAACTCCAAGCAGTCTCCTCCAGTAAAATCTTAATATAGATTCTTTACCTCTCCCTTCCCACTTATAGCAAAAAGATAATTCCAATGTTCAAAAATCTTTTATCCCCTTGGCTTTAATTTTCAAGCTTAGTTACCTTCTGTGCCAAAGCAGATTTTTCAGATTTCCATCGCTATTTCCGTAGGGAAGGAGAGTGAGAGAAAATAACTTTCCCTTTCCACTTTCTTCCGCCGCTTTTACAATCTTCTTAGGAAACAATGTATCGTTCAAGAAATTAAATTTCCAGGGTATTTAGAAGTTCCTTATTGTCCCGGTTCAGCCAAAAACTTTCACTTTCTCTGACTTCCTCCTGCACAATCTTGTCCAGCTGCAGGCTTCTTTGTGGTGGCCATTGCTGACCGACTGGCTCTTCTTTTCTTGCCCTAAGCAGGAAAACAGAGCTGGAAAGCAGGTTAGTGGAGTGGGGAGGGAATGGAGATTTTACAGTATCCTTCCCCTGCCATGCTCACCAAGCCATGCCCACAGAACCGGTAGTAAAATTTTTGAATCTCACCACTGAGGTCAACCTAGTCTCCAAAACACTTGAAAGCAGGAAAAAAGCAATGGATGGAAACTAATCAAGGAGACAACCAACCTGATAGTTAGAACAATTAATCAGTGGAACAACTTGCCTCGAGAAGTTGTGAAAGCTCCAACACTGGAAGTTTCTAAGAAGAGAAACTGGATAACCATTTGTCTGAAGTGGTGAAGGGTTTCCTGCCTAAGCAGAGGGTTGGACTAGAAGGCCTCCAAGGTCCCTTCCAACTCTGTTATTTTATATTCTATACTAAAGAATAGGTTAAATCTTACCTGAATCCCATAATCCCTCATTTTTATATGAGGTTCACTTTGCTTCAGATTTGCTCCACTATAGTTTAAAGAGTGATACTTTCTAAAGATTTTCACACCACAACCAGGAAAGTAGATACAAGAGCAGCCCATTCTTCATTTCATGAGATCTAGGCTTTGACAGTTTAACATCTCAACACAATTACTGAATAAAGTATACACTGAGAGATAGATCATCTACAGAACAGAGTTGATTTCAAGGTTGACAAACACAGACTTTCATATTATTGCAGTTAGATCATCGGGGCTTTTTTTTCTTTTTAAGTTGATTAATCATGACACAAACCCTAAAAGTTTTGTTCAAAGGTCCTTCTTCACAAGATCCTGGCTACTGCACTATGAATGTCCTTGTTTCGCAGGCTATAGATGATAGAGTTGAGCAGAGGAGTGATCACAATGTAGAAGTCTGCCATTTGTTTCTCACGATTAGGTGCTGAATCAGTCTGTGGAAGCAGATACATGCAGATGGAAGAACCACAAAAAAAGAAGACCATAAGGAGATGGGAAGCACAGGTAGGGAAAATTTTCTCTGATTTTTTTGAGGGGCAGTGAAGTAGTGAGTGGATAGAATATTTGCTTCCCTCTTTGAAATATCCAAGCTTTTTTGTTAGTTGTGTAAGCAATGTTTAGGTCCTGGTCCCTGGTAATGATACAATAGGATCAAAATGTATGTGAAGATTGTGTATGTTGTGATGTCCATAGAAGTGTGGGAAGATAGGTCCACTGTTTTTCATCCACCAGTGTTTTTCTTTACTCTCTATAGCTTTCCAGTTGTCTACCAATATAGTGGTATCTAGTTGTGTTATGTTATACTTCCACAGTTATCATTCAATGATAGCTAAATGTTGGTTCAAAATTCTAATACTTACACTTGCAATATTTCTAGATACCATTGTGCTATAGACAGATGTTCTACTGAAAATATTCAGTAATTATGGAAGACGGCAAATCTGTAGAAAGAACTGCACTGATCAATCAGACAAATACATTTTCCCAAATAAAAGTTAGATTGAGAATTGCAATACTCTTTTCTCTGTTCTCTGCATCTGTTCAGGGCATTTAGGG
The DNA here is from genome assembly GCF_900518725.1 of Notechis scutatus. The sequence goes on along the minus strand of NW_020717029.1, from coordinate 251,735 downwards.
AGATATATACAGAAAATTTCAATACTGTTGAAGTATTGTTTAGAGTTCAAAAGAACTAGGCCTTAAGGTTTTAGCATCTCAACACAATTACTAGATGAAGACTAGAGATTAGAGAAACTTTAAAATATTTGCAGAGCAATGTTCTTAATCAGTCAATGTTTGACAACCAGTTTTTTTTAAAGAAGATAATTACCCATGACAGAATCCCTAATACTTTTCTTCAAGTGCCCTTCTTCACAAGATCTTGGCCACTGCCCTATGAAAGTCCTTGTTTCTCAGGGTGTAAATGACAGAGTTGAGTAGAGGGGTGATCAAAACATAGAAGATTGTTATTTGTTTATCACGATCAGCAGCTGAGTCAGTCTTCGGAATTATGTACACCCAAAGCAAAGGGCCATAGAACATGGAGATCACAATAAGGTGTGAGCCACATGTAGAGAAAGCCTTGCGCCATCCTCCTGATTTCATTTGTAAGACAGAATGAAGAATAAATCCATAGGAGGTCAATAAAATAGAAAGGGGAACCAAAAGGAAAAGTCCACCTATAACAAAAATAATGGCCTCAGCAATTCTGGTATCACTACATGCAAGTTTCAGCACCACTGGCATCTCACATATGAAGCTATTGATCTGATTGGGGCCACAATAGTTTTGGCAAAGAAGGCAGACAATATAAATCAAACAGACCAGAGAAGGTGTTACCCAGCATGCTGAACTGCACTGCAACTGGCAATACTTGTCCATGAGAACAGGGTAAAGTAAGGGACAGCAGATAGCCAGGTAGCGATCATAGGCCATGACTCCCAACAGGAGAATCTCAACACCACCTAAGGTCACTGCAATGTATATCTGGACCATGCAGAATGTGAAAGAAATGGCTCCATCTCCAGTCAGGAGATGAGTCAACATGAGAGGCATGGTGGTTGTTACGTAACACATATCTACCCATGCAAGATGTGAGAGAAAATAATACATAGGTGTGTGCAGGTTTGAATTAACCTTCACCAATATGATGATCAATATGTTCCCCAAAACTGTAAGCAAGTAGATGATGAGAATGATCCCAAAGAGAAGAAGTTGGGTTTTTCTGTGGCTGGTGAGTCCCAGCAAGATGAATTCCTTGACAGAGGTGAAGTTCTTAGCTTCTGTCATGGCTTCCTTTCTGAGGAGAAGGAAAAGGAATGAGATAACTTTAGATCGACTCCCATTGTTAAATATGTAAATATAGAAAAACCCGATGTTGGCAACTAATCATTCCAGAAAAAGATACTTCTCAACATTGGAAGATAAGTGGGCTTTGATGCAGGGAACATATAAAGTACTATCAGGCAGAAAAACATATCCCTGGTTTTCTATTTTCCTATGAAATTTCCTTTATTTGAAACAAGAGAATTTGCTTTAAGTATCAGTTTAAAGAGGGAAAATCTTAAAAAAAAACCTATGTAAGTTGAAATCTGGATTCGTGTTTTTTTCAATATGTACCTATTTTGAGGGTTTTTAAATTATTATTCTCAGTTGATAGAATGTACTTTTACATTCATTATCATATAAATATTTAACCTTATAGTAACTTTTTTTTTCAGTTACTGAAGTCCTGGCAAAGAAATAAAGGGAATAAAACAGCAACAATTGAAATAGCTTTGGTTAATTATCTATTTTTGACAATTGACTTACAGTAGACTATATGAACCTTTGCACTACTAATAATTTATTCACTGACTTCTTCTGCAGCAATGCAAAGTAAAAATATGGAGTTATTGGTTGGAACCAGGTAATTGTTCAGAAATTGTCCCGACTTCAGAAACTGCAAACATTTTTCCATGCTGGAAAATATACATAACACAATTCTATTATTGGTTTGCTATTCATAGGTGGGAATTAAAATTAAGAATTATAGTTTGGACTTTCCTAAAGCGTTCTAGTTCAAGATAGCTTCAATAGTAATCTCAAATATTTTCAATAGCAGGTTAAGAAGAAATATATCTTAAAAGAAATGTTCCTTTGTAGTCTTTCCAAAGGTAATAAAATAAAACACATATATTGCATCACCAGCCCTTTTTTTAAAAAAATATTCACATTAGGAAATAATTTAAACATGCTCATGTTAAGCTTTATTTGATCTAGTAGTTCAGATTATTTTTTCCTGGAAAAAAGGGTTTATCTCAAATGGCTTTCGTTGTGAGAATGTACAGAAATTTCCATTCAGTGAAAAAACCTTCTAAAAATAAACATAGTAATTTTTTATTTATTTATTTATTTTGTCAAGCATGCATTTGATAATATATATAAGTAAAATCATGATTATTAACACATGAAATAGATACGAATAAAAGGGAACAGTAGGACAGGGACAGTAGGCACATTGGTGCACTTATGCACGCCCCTTACAGACCTCTTAGGAATGGGGTGATGTCAACAGCAGACAGTCTGAGATTATAAGTGCTTGGTGTAAAAATTGTGTAAAGTGTAAAAATTCTCAAATTGCTTTAACAATGTCTATTTTGAATTTGAATAAAGAAGTTAGAACATACCCGTATAAAACTTAAGCTGGTGTACTAACACAGAATAGTTTCCAAGGGGAACAAAGATGATCTCAGCAGGTTCAGGATCTGGCTAATCTTCTTTGGACTAGGAAGCAAAGCAAAGTTGGGCATGGTTAGGACTTGGACCAGAGATTTCCAAAGATGCAAATTAGCTTTGTTTCTTCAATGGCAAAAGAGATCTTTCCCTTTCTTCTTTTCGAAGATGTTGCTCATCTGTCAAGAGCCAAGCATATTACCAGCTTTTACTACATTAAGTATATAGCAAGGTGGAAGGTAATAAATTTGCTTTCTGTGAAAGCCAGATATTGTGCTGTATTCAAAAGGTTGTGGGTCTCTCATGGAAACTGTCACAGAAGATATCTTAGTGAAGATATTAAAGAATTCTATTTATGGGAACTCAACTTATATACTCAGAAAAAGTATATAAATTCACATGGAAAAGTTATATATTCCCTGAAGATGTCTTGTAATTATTTATAATTTAGGAGCATGTTCACATCACTAAGGGATTCTGAATATTATCATTGGGAATACAGAAGTTTCTTGGCTTTTCTTTCTCCTCAAAATTTCTGTTGAAAGAAATTTTGTTCATCGTGATTCTGATGAAATTGTTCTAGTCCCTTTTCTCATTTCTAATAAATTGTTTGTGCTTTGTTGCTCTTCACCTTGACCTCTTGGGTATCTCAATAACTTCAATGAAGGGACATCGTTATTTGAATATATCAACAGAACTTATAATAATGAACACCCAACACTTTTTAAAAGACTTCTTAACTAATTTAATTAAAGATTAAAATAACTTCTTACATTCAAAAGTGATTGTATAGAGAAAGTGATCATTAAAATAAATTTCCCAGGAGAAAGCAATGGCAAAGTATTTCTGTATTTTTCCTAAGAAGTATGATTGTCAGCCCTGCAGCCATTTTCCTTGGCATCTTCAGGGCTGCCACAGCAGTGTCTGGGCGAACTGTGGGAACAAGAGTGGGGAGGTAGAGATAGCGAGGGCTTTGTAAAATTATTTCCTCTGAGAACCAAGGATGTTCCCACCAGGTGTGAAGAGGCAGTATGTGAAATCCGGATGAACTTGGGACTGTGACCTGCTTGGGCCATGTGATGGTCTGAAGGGGCAGGAGGAGGGGAGAAATGTAATTTTTACAAGGGGGAAAACTCAAGGGCCTTTTAGAGTCAGGTTTCTCTTGATGTGCCAATATGACATGCCAAATAAATATGTACTTTGAGGAATATGCCTGCCTCAGAGTATTATCACAATCACAAAAAGATTTATATTCCCAGAACTTCTAATATTGAAAAATGATTTTAAAGACGGTGAGATTATTAAAAAAAAGTTCCAGGAAAAGGCGTTTGCAAACCATTTTGATGTTTTTCCTAAAAAATACGTCACGGAGCTGTCTCCAAGTCTTGAATTCAACTTAGATATGTTTTTCAAAGTCTGTGTGTGCCCCCATGTTTATTATAAAAAGTACATAGGCTCACAGCATTGGAAGATACCTCAAAGGTCATCTAGTTCAACCCGCTGCTTAAGTGAGCAGCTTTACATCATCCTGTTCAAGTGGCTCTCTTATTCCATGGCTCTCCACTGACAAAAATTTTGTCCTTATTTCAAGGTTGGTTCTCTCTCTATTACATCTTCTCTTTCTCTTTGATGCCCTAGAAAATAAGTCAATCTCTTCTTCTTTGTGACAACTCCTCAATTACAGTTATCATGTCCTCACTAATTCTTCTCTTTGACAGGCTAGTCAAACCAAGCTCCTTCTATTGTTCATCATACAATTTAACTCCTGACCCTATATCATCTCTGCTGTTCTTCTCTATACACATCTGTTTTTGTTCCATCGTAGAGTGTGATACTAGTTTGTCTCGTCATGGTGCACCCTGGATAGCATGGTAGTGTGAACCAAACTATTAGTAACAATTGGCAGCCAGACTACATTGAAGAATTGGCAGTTAATGACAGTTGGGAGGTAGACATCTCTGTAGAACTCCTGGCTGTCTAAATATATGGCAACGGATAAACAATGGATAAACAACAGGTTTTTTCAGGCGGAAAGGACAAGACAGATTGGGGACATTGTCGTGTGGTCTTGTCTCTACCCCTCAGTGTGATTGTGGTGCTCCTTGACAAAATATTAATCACATTGTGTCCAAATGTCCATCAAGAGCTTACACTGGCCCAGTATCTGATTTTTCCAGTGTAGACCATCCTGTCCTTGGAAGGCTGGGTGGACTGGATGTTGACATTTAAACTACTGTTGGTCCATATATTTGCCATACACTAAATAATAATAATTTTGTTGTGTACTAAGGCTTCATTCAGGTTGGTTGTTTAAGTGGAAAGAGACATTCACTCTGATTGGCTGCCCATCTGACAGCTGACTATAAAAGGAGCACTGTCAGACAGAGTCAGCTGGTTTTGTTAGCAAGCTGTCACTGTTAGCTGAGCTGTTAGAACTAATAAATGTTAGCTAAATGTTACTTTGCTTCATCTCCATTCTTCCACCCTCCAACTCAATGCTGGCAATTGCTGTGTTCACAGACTGATGGCAGTCCTCACTCCGGTCCGCCGCCCGCGCGGGAGCGCCGATCGCTCCCATTGGTTGATGCCGTTTGACAGCCGGCTATAAAAGGAGCTGTCAAACGGCATCAGCTGTTGCCACCAGCTGACTGCCAGTTAGCCTTGGCAGCCGCGGCAACCCTTTATTCACTTGAATAAAGCCTGTTAAACGTAGCCTATGTCCGTCTCAATCTCTACCGCTGCTCTACAACACTGGCGACGAGGGCGGGATTTGATAAGAGACAACCAGGCGAAGACAGCTGAGCACAGTCACTGTCAAAAAGAGCCGAAGCCACTAAGAGCTGCATAACATCACCGCCGCTGATGCTCTCCACAAGCGCGAAGTTCAAACTCCCCAGCTGAGGAGTCAGACGCCGCCTGACAGGCGCAGCCACAAGTGCTTTTCTAAAAGCGCGAATTTAAAGCTCCCTCAAGCTGAGGAGACCAACGCTGCCGCTGCAAGATGGGTTCAAACCCGACATTCCCTCCATTCCAACTGACGGGCGAGACGTGGGAGTCGTATATGAACCGGTTCGAGTGCTTCCTAAATGCGATTGACCTGACAGAAGCTACTGACCTGAGGAAAAGATCCTATTTCCTGAGCTTCTGTGGAGCTGCTGTTTTTGATACAGCCTCCGCACTAGTATCCCCACGTTCTGTGAAGGCTATTCCCTGGGAGGAGTTGCAGGGAATCCTGTCTAATCACTATTCCCCCAAACCCTCTCAGATAGCTAGGAGACTGGCTTTTAGAAGGAGAGTTCAGGCAGAGGGGGAAACCGTTAGTCAGTATATGGCAGCCTTAAGATCAGCTGCCATACACTGTGGTTTTAGAGATTACCTGGAAGACATGCTGCTTGACCAAATTGTAGGAGGGGTTAGAGACCTAAAGCTACAGAGGCGTTTGCTAGCAAAAAAGGACTTAACCCTAGCCTTAGCTATAGAAGAAGCTCAGGCTGCTGAGCTGTCTGAGCTGTCAGCAGCTGAGATTCAAGGGAACCCCATAAAGCAAGGAAGCTCTACCATTCACTTCGATGAGGTGTCCCTAGAGGAGGAACCGCCTGACGTAAACCGTCTCAGACAACCAAGACCCCCCCCCCAGAGATGCCAAGGAGAAACAACAACCCACCAACCAGACAGCAACCCAATTGTCTGAGCTGTGGGGGGGGCACATCTCAGGTCAACATGCAGATTCAGAAATGCCATCTGTCTGAACTGCCAGAAAAAAGGCCACATAGCTAGGGTTTGCCAAGCTGAAAAAACTTTCCCACAAAGACCTCAAGCCGCTTCCTCCTTCCAAAGGCAAGTTGAAGATTGCTATACCTGTTACCACTCAGACAATACCACCCCTGGGTCTAACAAAATAAGCATTTTTGTCTTTTTAGAAGGTAAGCCCTACCGGATGGACACCGGGTCTGCTCTCTCTATCATCTCGTGGGCCACCCTGAAGAAGCTGCTCCCTACGCTGTCCAAGAAGAAGCTGCTCTACTGCCACCTGACTATCAGGGAAAGACCATTCCAGTCCTGGGGAAAGGCAAGTTCCTAATTCAATTCCAGAACTTTAGAGGCCACTTGCCTCTGGTGGTTGTAGATGGTGCCCTTCCCAGCTTGCTTGGGCTAGATTGGTTCCCTGCTCTGGGCCTTAGTGTAACTGGGATTCACTCTGTGGTGAATACTGAAGTAGACACCCTCTTTAGGGACTAAGCTGATGTTTTTAGTGAGGAGCTGGGATGTTATTCTGGTACCCCTATCTCATTTGATGTAGGCCCACAAGCCATCCCCATTCATTTAAAACCTCACAGAGTCCCTTTTGCCATTCACCCTAAATTGGATTCCAAACTAGTTAAGCTAATAAAGCAAGGGGTACTAGAGCAAGTAGATTTTGCAAAATGGGAAACACCCATAGTCACCCCCCTTAAAAAAGATGGCAGCGTGCGAATCTGCGCAGACTATAAAACGTCCCTCAATCGTTTCCTCCAAATTAGTGCATACCCAGTCCCCGTAATCCAACACCTGCTGCACTCCTTTGAGCCAGGTACAATTTTCGCGAAGGTAGATATGTCTCAAGCATATCAGCAGTTTCCTGTAGACAAACATACTGCTGATTTGCAAACAATAGTTACCCACAGGGGCGCTTTTAGGTGTAAGCGTTTACAATCTGGAGTTAGTGTGGCCCCTGGTATCTTTCAGTCCCTTATGGAGAGGATTCTCCAAGGACTACCAGGTGTAGTCCCATACTTTGATGACATTTTGGTCTCTGCCACCAACAAAACACAATTATTACTTAGAGTGAGGTCAGTTCTTGACCGTTTTAGGCAGCATGGGTTAAAACTAAAAAAAGACAAGTGCACCATTGCCACTAAGCAAGTGGACTTCCTAGGTTATTGAATTGACGCCTCTGGAATTCATCCTATAGAAACAAAAGTTAGGGCCATCCATGAGGCACCCACTCCCTCCAACAAAACGGAGTTACAAGCCTTTTTAGGGCTCTTGAATTTCTACGCAGCTTTCCTTCCACACAAGGCTTCTATAGCTGAACCTTTACATAGACTTTTAGATAAGAAAGCCCCCTGGCACTGGGGACAAACAGAAGCTAATGCTTTCCAAGCGGTCAAATCCCTGCTAACTTCAAATGCAGTACTAATCCAATTTAACCAACAACTTCCCCTGGTTTTAGCTGCAGACGCTTCCCCCTTTGGCGTGGGGGCAGTACTCAGCCATAGGCTGCCAAATGGCTCTGAGGCCCCAATTGCCTTCTTCTCAAGAACATTCTCTGCAGCAGAAAGGAACTATAGTCAAATTGATAAAGAAGCCTTAGCAGCAGTAGCTGCTGTCAAAAAATTCCACGAATTCCTTTATGGTCATTACTTTGAGCTTATAACAGATCACAAACCACTTTTAGGCCTTTTAGCAGGAGACAAGCAAACCCCACAGGTACTATCCCCGTGGATGACCAGATGGACCCTGTTCCTAGCCACCTACTCATATAAGCTGGTACATCGCCCGGGAAAGAACCTGTGCCATGCAGATGCCCTCAGCAGGTGCCCCCTACCAACACCAGTAGAAGACCCCGTGCCCATCCATGCCATTTTTGATTGCAACGAACTCAACCTGCCTGTCTCAGCAGAGGATATTGCTGCCCACTCCCGAAGGGACAAGGTAATCTCCCAAGTCCTGGACTGGGTGGGGAGGGGGTGGCCTGAAATTCAGTACACCCCTGAATTCATGCCATTCAGGACCCACAGGCAAGAGTTATCCTCCCTGCAGGGTTGCTTACTGGGGGGGGGCAAGAGTGGTCATCCCCACTACACTCCAAGAACCAATTTTAAAAGCCCTTCACGAAGGCCACCCTGGCATCGTGAGGATGAAGGCTCTGGCCCGCAGCTACGTGTGGTGGCCAGGCCTGGATACCCAAATCTCCAGCTGGGTAAGCACGTGCCAGCCCTGCCAGGCAACTAGATCAGCACCTCCAGCAGCTGTCCCAACCCGATGGGAGGATGCTGGGGCCCCGTGGTCCCGGCTGCATGTTGACCTGGCTGGCCCTGTGCATGGGCGGACCTTTTTAGTCATAGTAGACTTGTTTTCTAAATGGATTGATGTAGCCTTGCTGCCCTCCACAACTACGCTGGCTGTCACAAGAGCTCTGACCAGACTGTTCGTCACACATGGCCTCCCTGACACCTTGATTTCTGATAATGGGCCCCAGTTCACCTCTTGTGAGTTTGGGGTCTTTGCAGCCAACCTGGGCATCAGACACGCCCTCACTGCCCCTTTTCACCCTGCAAGCAATGGGATGGCTGAGAGGGCTGTTAGATCTGTAAGAGAAGCCTTGGCAAGGTTTGGCCAAGCAGACTGGCACTCCAAACTGTCCACTTACTTGCTCACCCAGCATTCTACTCCATGCACCACCACCAACAAGTCCCCTGCAGAACTATTGATGGGCAGATGCCTTAGGACCACCCTGGACAGGTTGCACCCCCACTATGCCCCTGGCACCCCACTAGGCTCTGACAGCCATGCCAGGGAATTTACCCTACAAGACCTGGTTTATGCCAGGAACTATGCAGGGCACCCTCTATGGATGCCAGGGCAAATAGTCTCAATTACAGGACCCAAGTCCTATAGGATCCTCTTGGACGATGATCGAGTATGGCGCCGGCACATCGACCAGTTAAGGAGGCGTTGGGATAGAGCTGCCGTTGACTCCCAGGGACCGCCAGATGCACCAGTCTACCAGCCGCCTGCTGAAGCCTACCCACTAGACGCCCCGGTCTACCAGCCGCATGCTGAAGCCAACCCACCGAGCAAACTGGTCTACCTGGCGGTCGCGAACGGTTCACCAGACGATCCGGTCTACCTGCCGAATCCCGAGCTGTTCCTGCAGTGAGCCGATTGGAGGGACCTACCTGGACAGCAGCCGGACACTCGGGCGAGGGCTTCAGAGGGCCAACAATGAACTCTAAGCGACACCCAGGGAGCGAGGGACTCATTGTCAGCAAGCGAGCCCTAAGGACTACGGCGATCCGGCCGCGAGCGAAGGCGGCCTACCCGGCTGCAGGACTACGCATGCTCCTGGCCACGGGAAAGGAGTGCTGTGTTCACAGACTGACGGCAGTCCTCACTCTGGTCCGCCGCCTGTGCGGGAGCATCGATCGCTCCCATTGGTTGATGCCGTTTGACAGCCGGCTATAAAAGGAGCTGTCAAACGGCATCAGCTGTTGCCGCCAGCTGACTGCCAGTTAGCCTCGGCAGCCGCGGCAACCCTTTATTCACTTGAATAAAGCCTGTTAAATGTAGCCTGTGTCCGTCTCAATCTCTATCGCCGCTCTACAACAGCAATGAAGGTGGGATGTTAGAAAACTGAGGTGACAAAGAGCGGGTCACTAATTCAGCACTGAAGTCACTAACAAAAAATGAGCTGATCGCTAACCACCAGAGCTGAAGTCACAGACAGCACAATACTGTTTGTGCCACACCATCAACCATAGACAACTCTGCCCAAATCGCTGGCTTTTCCATGGTGTAGTGGAAAGATGGCCGCACTACTTTTGCCTCATACAATCCAGCCTCTGAAACATGGGACTCATACATCACTTGTTTCAAGTGCTTCCTTGAAGCAAATGACTTCGCTGGAATCTTGAGCAACCGCAAGAAGGCTTATTTCCTGAGCTTCTGTAGGCCTGACATATTCGAGACAATGAGAGCTGTCCTAGCCCCTCAGACTGTCCAGTTAGTGTGACTACAACATTCACTGAGGAATCACTGTGCAGCCAAGCTATTACGAATCGCCCGCCAACAGACATTTCATCACTGGAATCAAGCAGAGGGTGAATCAATTAACCAGTAAACTTTTACAGTATATTTTTACCACATAAAGCATTCGTAGCTGAACCCCTTTATCGGCTACTAGATAAAAAGATGCCATGGTCCTGGGGCCAAAAAGAAGCTGCTGCATTCACGGCTGTCAAAACTCTATTAACATTAGACAGCACCCTCATACAGTACAATGAGAACCTCCCCTTGGTTCTTGACTGCAATGCATCTCCATTCGGCATAGGAGCAGTCCTAAGTCACAAACTTCCAAGCGGAAAAGAAGTGCCAATTGCTTTCTTTTCAATAACTCATTCATCGACTGAAAGAAATTATAGTCAAATTGACAAAAGAAGTGTTGGCTTCAGTTGCCGGAGTTAAATGATTCCATGAGTACCTGTACGGCTGCCATTTTGAACGTGATGAACCATAAGCCACTGCTAGGCCTGCTCGCCGAGAACCACCAAACGCTGCAAGTATTGTCCCCTTGCATGACACGATGGAGTTTTCCTAGCAGCATACAACTATAATCTCACACATCGACGAGGAAAAACCTGAGCCACACTGATGTCCTTAGCCAATGCCCGCTAACAACCACAGTAGAAGACCCAGCCCCAGCAACCTGTCCTCTTGATAGATGACCTCCTGCCCCCTTTAACAGCAGCAGAAATCGCCAAGCATGCCACCAAGGATAAGGTAATCGCCCAAGTGTGTGACTGGGTATGGAGGGGTGGCCATATTCCAATTCCTGGAAGAGCCTACATAAACTATTACAAAAGATATCTTAGTTTAAAAAAAATTAAAGAGCTGTTGTGGCAAGAGCTCAGTAGCTAATTAACAATAAAAGTATCTAATATTCTCATGGAAGAATAATATACTCTCTGAAGATGGGTTGTAATTATTTATAGTTATTTATAATTCATAAACAAATATACATTCCTAAGGAATTCTACAAAATTTTCTTGGATTTTCTTTCTCCTCAAAATCTCTGTTCAAAAAAATTGGTATGAGATCATTATTGTGATGCAATTGCTCTACAACCTTTGGTCATTTCTGATGAATTGTTCGTGCTTTGTTCCTCCTCAGCTTGGCCTATTGGGTATCTCAAAAAGTCAACCAAGAAAGACCATTATTTGAACATATCATCAGAGGTTTCAATAATGAATAGCCAACACTCTCTGTCTATGTCCATTATCAAAAACAAGAAAAATTAATATATCCAAGCCTTCTAGCATTCATATAAAGAGAGTGATTATTAAAAGACAATCCTAGTAGAAGGCAATGGTTATCTATCCATCTACCAGCTCCCTCCCTCCCTCCCTCTCTCTTTCTCTCTCTCTCTCTCTCTCTATCCACCATCCATCATCTATCATCTATTAATACATGGGCAAACAATAGATACAAACTCAAAGTAAACCGCTCCAAATTTGATTGCAGAAAACATGACTTCAGCAGCAGAGTGGTCAATGCCTGGAACTCACTACCTGACTCTGTTGTTAAATCCTCAAACCCCCAAAACTTTAACCTTAAACTGTCTACCGTAGACCTCACTCCATTCCTAAGAGGTCTGTAAGGGGGCGTGCATAAGCACGCCAGCTTGCCTACCGTCCCTGTCCTACTGTTCCCATTTTTTCATACTCATTTAATATGTATATACTTATACCCGTTTATACTTATGTTTATATGTTATGTTCATACTTATACTTGTTTTCTCTTACATGCTTGACAAACAAAATAAGTAAATAAAATCAATAAAATAAATATCTATCTATCATCTATTTAATTTGTATTCTGCATTTATCATTTTTACAAATAACTCGAGGCGGTGAACATATCCAACACATTTTTCTCCTCCTATTTTCCTCACAACAGTATCTTTATTTGGCTTGATAAAGTTTTAATAATCAATAAAATAATGAAATATACAGAGGTTTTCTGTGGAGTTTGTGTCAATCCCTTTGAGATCCAGACCATTATAGGATTCTTGGTTATTATTTCAGTAGCTTGGTTCCCAATAGATTAATTCAGCAAAACACAAACAAAAGGGATGTTTGATCTTTCTAAATATAATCATTTTTAAAACAAAGATGCTTTGACTATTTCCTAGAGTAAATTTGAGACTGATAGAAGTTGAAATGTTGCAGAATGGGCCAATTGTGATAGATTACAAACCAGAAATTGATAAAATAGATTATTTGTATTGTTCTGACATTGAGTATTTTTATCAGGGATGAACTGGCAACGTCTTGTAATCAGGTAGTCCTTAAATTTACAATTTACAAGTGACTATTCGAAGTTACATCATTGGAAAAAAGTGACCTAAGACCAATTTTCACACTTATGACCATCATGCTAGTGAGGCTGTCAAGAGCAAATAATCAAGAGCATTCTTTGAGTTTATTTTCATTGAGTTTATTTATGTACAGAGAAGAGCAACAAGATGATTAGGGGACTGGTGGCTAAAACATATAAGGAATGGTTGCAGGAATTGGGTATGTCTAGTTTCATGAAAAGAAGGACTAGGGGTGACATGATAGCAGTCTTCCAGTATCTCAGGGGCTGCCACAAAGAAGAGAGTCAGGCTATTCTCCAACCCATCTGAAGGCAGGACAAGAAGCAATAGGTGGAAACTAATCAAGGAGAGAAACAACCTAGAACTAAGGAGGAATTTCCTGACAGTCAGAACACTTAATTAGTGGAACAACTTCCCTCCAGAAGGTGTGAATGCTCCAAACACTGAAAGTTTTTAAGAAGAGATTGGACAAACATTTGTCTGAAATGGTGTAGGGTTTCCTGCTTGAGCAGGGGTTGGACTAGAAGACCTCCAAGGTCCCTTCCAACTCTGTTATTCTGTTCTGTTTAAGCACAGAAGAGCTTATTATTGCTACCTCTAGTCAGCCAATGGTCAAAGCTAAATTGGTGCTAGGAAAGGATCAGCAAAATGCTTTGTTATTGGAATGCCACTTTGTGATTATTTTGTAGTTATATATTTTTATATTTATACTTGGTTAGTTTTCTATGTTTTGCTACTTTTATGCCTTTTGTTGTTGTTGGAAGCCAGGGTCATTTTAAGTCAGGGCACATCCAAATTGAATTAAACCACTCAATAAATTTGGCTGATGAACAGGTCTGTTTGTAATGTAGGGGCTTAATTTGCTATTCTATTCAGCACACACTTGCTGTGTGATATTTTGGCAATTTTTTTTTTTATGAAATCAAGACATATTGTATGTAGAACATTTCCACATACTGCAAAGAAAGTTCCTTGAATCAGGATGAGGTAAAGGTAATCTGCAAATTCTATAGTGATTGAATTACTGAAGGTTGAAGTAAACCCAGTAAAATAAAGGATTAGATTAACAGAAAGGATTAGATTAACAGGGACCTTGTAGGTCATCTAGTCCAACCCCCTGCCCAAGCAGGAGACCCTACACATTTCTGACAAATGGCAGTCCAATCTCTTCTTGAAAGCCTCCAGTGATGATGCTCCCACAACTTCTGAGGGCAACTTCTGTTCCATTGGTTGATTGTTCTCACTGTCAGAAACTTTCTCATTTCCAGGTTAAATCTCTCCTTGTTCAGTTTCCATCCATTATTCCTTGTCTGGCCTTCGGGTGCTTTAGAAAATAGCTTGACCCCTTCTTCCCTGTGACAGCCCCTCAAATATTGGAAGACCACTATCATGTCTCCCCTGGTCCTTCTCTTTACTAGACTAGCCATGTCCAGTTCCTGCAACTGTTCATTGTATGTTTTAGTCTCCAGTCCCCTAATCATCCTGGTTGCACACACTTTCTAGAATCTCAACATCTTTTTTATAGTGTGTGACCAAACCTGGATGCAGTATTATAGGTGTGGCCTTACTAAGGCTTTATAGAGTGGTATTAGTATATGTGTGACACAGGGGAGAGTCTCAGATCACTATCCAAGTAATTGAAGGCATCCATGCACACAGATACACAATCAAGCATTCTTACTGAGAATTAAAACAGCTCAGCTTAAATAGTTTAGAGAGTCCTCTATCATGACTCCATACCCAGCACAGATACTGTAATGGCACCAAGCTTGGTTGCTCTCCATAAATATCCATATGTTAAGCAAGATCAATTAAATCTCCTTCCCAAAATATATCTGCAAAGGAAACCTGAAAAGCAGAACTTTCCCTAACATTGTATTCCCTGAGAAATTCAATGCCCTAAAGCGATCTGAGGTGAAAAAGGGTTAATATACATAAATTATAGAATGAAGCAAGTGGGAGGTTCTGCCTTTTTTCACTTCCTCTTTCGGTTCCCTGGCAGGAAAGAAGAGACTTGGGAATTAGAGTGTTTTGGAGTCTCAACCGAGCTAGCTTCGTTATTGAAAGTGATCAAAGGAGCAGAACAAGATCTTGGAAAGAGGAAAAGTGGGAATCCTGAAACACTTCCCCATTCACTTTTTCAAGATCTTCCATCCAGTCTGAGATGGATGTTGGATGTTACCTCCAACGGATTGGATTCCAAGGTGCCTCTACCTTCCCTTCTTTGGAAACCCTCAAGTGCCTCCACCGTTCCCATCTCTTCTCCGTACCCTTTGAGAGCCTCAGCATCCATTGTAAAGAGCCCATCCACCTGGAATTGCCTTGTTTGTATGAGAAGATTGTCCAAAACCACCGGGGTGGTTTTTGTTATGAACTGAATGGACTTTTCCAGTGGTTGTTGCAAGCTTTAGGGTTTCACACCAAAATCTTAGCGGCACGGGTTTGCAACCGCTTCACGCAGTGTTATGGCCCTCCATTGGACCACTTGATAATTTTGGTAGACTTGGACGGACAGCAGTTTCTGTGCGATGTTGGGTTTGGAGAAGGTTTTGTGGAACCATTAGAGCTAAAGCCAGAGGTGGAACAAGCTCAAGAAGGAGGCATATTTTGGTTGAGTCTGGAAGAAGCTACCTGGGTATTGGAATGTCGGGAAATTGCTGGAGAGAGGGAGAGATTCCTCTATAAATTCACCTTAGAGGAGAAACAACTGAAAGATTTTTCTGACATGTGTCTTTACCACCAGACTTCACCCTGTTCTATCTTCACCTGCAAATCCTTTTGTTCCTTGCACAAAGCAGGTGGTGGACGTGTAACCTATATAGGTCAACGGCTCATTTTCACCACAGGAAAGGATCGTATGGAAACTGTCTTGCAGGACTCTGAGATTCCAGCTGTTCTCTTTGATCAATTTGGGATCAAAATGAAGAGCTTCGAACCCAAGGATGAACAAATCCTTCCCCCTCCTCAACAAGATTAACCAGTGGGAGAAGCAAAACAGTGATCTCTTTGAGATTGTAATGAAATATGGAATTGATCTATTAAGGATCTATGGATACCTCTTTAACGAGATTAATTCCTGGGGAAAGCAAAGGGTGATCACTTTTAGATTGTAATGAAATATGGAATTGGGCAGACAGTTCAATGAAGGATCTATTGAAGATCGTGCCCAAGATCATGTTTGTGGTTCTGTAAGTGTTAAGAGACAGCTCAACTGATTAAGTTTGGATATCCTACTGATTAGCACTTTAGTGTTATAGCAATTACTGCATTGTCATTTAGATTTTTAAAGAACCCTGCACGTGATTTTGCTTGTATTTGTACACTTATCAATGACTGCTACATAAAAGATGGACCAAGATGCTTTAGTAGTCTGTCAATCTACTTTTGTTCTGCTTTAAAAGAACCTGGGTGAGTTGGACTACAAATCCCATCTTTCCCAGAAGTATGAATGAGATATTATTTAGATTTTTTTAGGGTTACTCACAGTCGTGATCCATCCTGGGAAATTCTTGTGGTCCTTATGTTGTCAAATGCAAGCTAACATACCAGCTTTCCATTGTGACTTTCTCAAAAGCCATTTCCACAGTAAGAAACTGGATCCTATCCTATCCTATCCTATCCTATCCTATCCTAGCCCAGCCCAGCCCAGCCCAGCCTTCCTCTGCCAAATCTTCTGGACTCACTGCAGCTGACAATAAAACATACATTTCTTGCATCTCATTTCTTGCTTTTTTTTTTTACTTTTGCTTTGTACAGACACAAGTGCAACTTCTTTGGCAAGAGAGGTGGTCAAATTAAATTAAAGCTCACCCACAATAAGAAAAAAAACCCCACCCTTTCCTTCTAGTACATCTGAACAGGATGTTATTAATACAATGCACCCTACAGCTACATTAATAGAAAAGTATATATTGTATATTTCTTTCTTTTTGCTTTCTAGGATTGGAAGAGAGTCCTAAAAGTGCTTTTTCAAGAGACAACTGGACTTTCTGGTTGTTTTTTTCTTTGAAGACTTTTTGCTTCTCATCCAAGAAGCTTCTTCAGCTCTGACTGGATGGTGGGGAATGGAGGGATTTATACTCCTTGCAGACAGCTGGTCATTTGCATTATTTTTAACTAGTCATTGAGGCCACCTGGAGGTTTATCTGTGTCATCAGGGTCACCTGAATGGTGCAAATGGGTCTGGGGCCTTCTTGGAACTGTTGAAAGGACTGTTGTAGACTGGAGATAGGTGATGTCGTATCCTCCCACTCCCTCTGCCGAGACCTGATTGGAAAAGAGAAAAATTACTTTTCTACCTATGCAGTAGAAGGGGTTCGTGTACATATATGAATTATACTTGAAAATGAGTCTATATGTCACCACTATAGACATGATCTGGGTTTTCCAGCCAGAACCATTTCAAAACTGAGTGGACTTCCAGAATCGTTTCCCAGCCCGGGCACATTTTTCCCACCCATAAACTTCCCCCGCAGTCAGGCCAAAAGCTGAAACTAGGGGACAGCAAGTCCCACACACTGAGGCCAATTGCCACAATCATATCTCTCTCTCTCTCTCTCTCTGCCTGCCTGCCTGCCTTCCTTCTTCTTACCTACCTACCTACTTACTTTCCTAGTTTCTTATATTTCTTTAATTTTATTTCTTTCCTTACTTCTTTCTTTCTTTCTTTTTCTTTCCTTCCTTCCTATCTACCTATTTTCCTACCTTCCTATATACTTTTTCTTTCTTTTTTCCTTCCTTCCTATATACCTACTTTCCTATCTTTTCTTTCTTTTTTCTTTCTCTCCTTCCTTCCTACCTTTTTTCTTTTTCTTTCTT